>VXAU01006175.1:1502655-1520937 GCA_013399695.1 Formicarius rufipectus | reverse complement strand
TGAAAAAAAAAAAAAAGAAAAAAAAAAAAAAAAAAAAAAAAAAAAAAAAAAAAAAATCAGTCTAATTTTAGCTACTGTTTTGGAAATGACTTTGCTTTTGAAAGTTAATATATTCTTTTACCAGAAAATTTGAATCAAGAAAAATACGTATCTCCTTAAGTCAACTGCTTGCTCTGCTTGTAGGGGCAAGGAGAAGAGCAGCAATGCTAAGTAATCCGGCACAGACCAAGCTGTGTGTCAGGGAAACGGGACTTTCATTACCTTTTTTCTCAGAAGCAATTCGTTTTTCAATATGGAGAAGTCTTCTATTAAACCTTACAGCTTGCATGGAAAAATAACACCCACATGCAAAGTGGCAGGTAGGTGCTGACTCTTGTGTTGCAAAATGACCATGTAAGATCCTGATTATTTGCAAAATCCTCTTGTGTCTTCATGCCCTATTCAGAATTGCATTTTTCTTGCCCAGGGTGCCTGTCATTGATGTTTCTCTCCCATCAGTTGTCCCCGTTAATGCAGGCATGTCATGTGTCCTCTCAGCAACCCTGTAGCCCACCAGCTGCAATCACACAGGCTCTGGCCAGCAAGAGGGAGGGATGAAAGAAGAAAAGAAACCCCTTCCTGGCATGGGAAAATGGAAAGAGGGGCTTGGGCATGAAACAGCCCAGTAAGCATCATCTTTCGGTTGCTTGTCATTGCAGTGGACTGCAGTGGTTGGAGGTGGCTCTGATGCATCCAGATCTACAGTGTAGATCTGATAATCCTGAGCAATAACCAGCAATGGAAGATGTTGTGAGCAGGAGGACACTTTTGTATTGCCAGGTCACCCCTTCTCTCTTTTGTTGCTGCTCACTGACAAGTAAATAGTGTTAGCTTCACTGTCATATGAAAGTCATTCATCTAAGGAGCATAACAAGATTAATGTACAATTTTATCCCCTCCTTGTTCGATTCCTCTTGAGAGTTTAAAATAAAAAAAATATATCCTTTACTGACCTGTGGATGTCTTAGCTGTCTGGAATATAAGGCATCTGACATAAGAAAAGAAACTTCCCCTTACAGCACCATCAAGGAGGTAAAGATGAAGTCCTTGCCATGTCTCTAGAAGACATTCATAGGACAGAGTTCTTGTTACACCGCTGGCTGAGCTGTCATTGCTTTCCCCAGAGCTTTCTAAATCAGGATGAGACTTGCTCAGTGCTCCTTCCCTCCCTAGATGATAATTATATACTTGAATATTAAACATCCACATGGCTTACACAAGTTCCCTGAATGACAAAGCATTTACCCATGCAGCAAAAGATGCTTGATTTCAGTTGGATAAACACGCACCTAAATTTAGGTGGGTGCTCATGGACCTGGCTAGCTCAGGGCCTGTGTGAGCACAAGGCAGTTTTGCCTCTTACTGAGTTTTCTCTAGATGCTCAGACACCATGCAAATAATGAAGTTTTTGTGTCATGCGTACCACTGGTTACTTCAGGGGGCTGAACAAGATGCCATCTGATAATTCAATGTCACTCCTGCTTCACACATCTTTGGGACTTAACACAGAGGTTAAAGAATTGAAACAGGAACCCTTTCTGTATGAAATCAGGCTGAAACTTTAGATGAGAGTGGTGTCAAAAACACAAGTTTTTCAGAGCAAGGACAAGCATAAAACGGGTATTGCAAGAGCCATGAATTTTTATAGTAAGGCGATCTCAAAGTGCTGAGTCAGGGAGTGCTGCCCTGCAGCATCCTCACAAGGGCAAGGTTAAAAAGTACTGGAGACTGCTTCCAACTTATTTAGTGATACATATTTACGCTTTATTTTCACTTCTGGCTGGGAGACCTTGAACATCACTGAAGAGCAGGGCTGGTCTGGTGATGCTTAGCTTGCATGGACACATGTAGGGCAAAGAAAACGTCTCATTAGCCATCCCTCTCCAAGTGGAGGGGTTGCTGTTGGAAGTCGGAGAGTTTTCTGAGCTGATGTGTTTTTTCAACAGAGAGTTTCTCAGCTTTGCTGTCGCCACCTCACTGAAGACGCCACGTGGAGAACAGTAGCTGTTGTGGTTTTATACTCTCTTGGAAGAGCCAAACAAGCCTCTTAAACTGGGAGGTTCATGCAATCATCCTCATTCTATTCGCCTTTTGTTCATAGAGCATCTCCTGTAAATGTGACCTATGGGACAACCACAAAGCTGGGTGACCCAGTGCTGTGAGTTCCAAGCAGGATGGTGGCCGTAGTTCCAGCCCACGGAGGTTATGGCCACAAGACATCAGTGCATGTAGAGGAGGAGAGGGAAAAGAGATGCCTAATATAGGTTTGTCAAGGGATGCAGGGCAAGGACGGGCTTTCTTTCCTGTGACATTTAAGTATCTGTCTTGAATGACTTTATTTCTGTTGTCATCAGAGGATTTGGCAGCCTGATTGAGTGCCGTAGTTAAATTCTCCCTTGATGCAACTTCATGAGTCTGATTTTAATCTTGTAGGCAACATGGTGTTGCAGCCTAAATTGATTATGTTTAGGGATTTCTCTGGGTTGTCGTAAGGGACGGGGAGGCTGGTTCTCTTATCAGAGGCAGCATTTTTCTATGAGGTACGTCTGTATCCTCTCAGTTTCTCTCGAAATGGCTCCAATTGAATATTCCCTTCCCACCTACTCTCCCCCAAGGAGTGAAGGCACCCTGGAGATCTCTTCTGTCCCACCAGCAGGCCACATGCAAGTGGAAGGCTGAGCCTGAGGGACTTCATTCCCTGCCAATTAGCAGGGAGTTTGTATTGTCAGGGTGGTTTTTGAAGAAGTCAGGAAAAGTCCTGTAGGAATCTGCCAGGCTTCAAAAAGGAAGTTTTCGGTAAATGCTGAAAATGAGGACATGGAGGATGCAGGCACGGGGCGTTGTGTGGAGTTCCTGACTGCCTGCACCTTTCCCAGAGGAAAATGGCTTATCCACAGGGTTTTGCCAGAGCACAGCTTCCCTCTCCACTTCCAAGCAACAGAAGCCTGGTGCATTTGGAAAGGCTTGGAGATGCGAACACAGAAACATGTGAAAGGTTTCTTTGCCAGGAGTATGACATTTAAAGAGCACCAGTAGATTATTTCAGCTGTTTTTCACCCACACAGGTCCCTCTGCACATGATGCTTGACCCACAATACCCTCTGTTAGTCTCTGACATCTCTCAAACCCTTATGTTCCCTGTTTCTCTCCCCAGCCCAAGGTGGGTACAGTGACACCTTACACTTATCCACCACTTGATTTATCCCAAATAGTCAAAGTACAACCCAGCCAAGCTGGCTTTCCCATTAACCCTTGTCTCACACACTTGATTCTCTCATTTCCAGTACAGTCTGAGATCCACTGAAAACTGAGGCTGAGGTATTAAAATGGGCTGGTTTGTGGCTGCTTCTCCAGCATTGGATAAGGTTGTCTCCAGTCCAAGTTTTTCCTTCACTGAGGATCTTTACTGACTCCTCCACAGTGACCTTCATAAAACCATTTCTGAGCCTTCAGCTTCTCATCAACCCTAGTGGCTCACAGGTGGATGCACACATACAAACACAGGCACACACACAGAGAAGGTGCAAGTGCCCCAGTTCCCTTTTCCCAGGGAATCAGTCTGAAACCAGCACAGGCACAGCTTGGCAGTGTCAGATGCTCCAGTGGGCTGCATCGAAGTGAGAGGGGCCAGAGCACATCAGAGCTGATGCTGGCTGGCATGTTAGTGGCACTGGATGGGACAGGATGTGAGGAAAGGAGGTTGGGGCAACATGAGTGAGACCATCAAAATTATCGTACACCTGCATCCATGCTCAGACACAAAGATGAAGTGAGGATAGCAGCCTCATTTTTGATTTTGATTACTATTTTGAATCAAGGCTGTCATGCCTTGTGGAAGTGCCCTGTTGGCATGGGTGAGCTGCTCCACTGTGTTTTCATCACCTTGAATCCAGTGGAAGAAGCAGAGCAGTGCCAGCGTGTGTGCTCCACCCAGCAGAAAGGCAAGGGGACCACTGATATGATGCTGAGCTGGCCAGGAAAGGGGCAGTGGTTCTGCTGGAAAATGCTACTGAAGGAAGATTTAACACACAAAAACTGTGGGAGTTTAGCTGAATTAGTGTTTCAGGGCCCTTTTTCAGTCCTACGATTTAAAGTGCCATTAAAAATTTTAATTGAAACAAAACATTTTGGTGGGGTTTTGGGTTTTTGGTTTGGTTTGGTTTTGGTTTTTTTGTTTGTTGTTTTAGGGGGTTTATTTTGTTTTGATTTTACTTTTCACTTTTTATTGGAAGAGGTTTTTTTCCCCAGAAAAGAAGCCAAACAGCAGCAGTCTGGATAACCTATGCAGATCAGAAATTCTGGCCTTTATGCAGCCCTAGAATCCCCTCACCAAACCTGCGTGGCCTGAGGAAAACCATCCTGCCTGGCCATAAGACTGACTTGCAGCAAAAAGGTGTGCATCACAACTCCAAAAACAGTAACTTACACAGAATTAATGGAAGTATTTTCACCTAAAAACATTTCTGGTAAGCTGATTTGATGAAAACAGCAGTCCAAGCCCCTGATTACTGTGGCATACGCAGGACTGGCTGCAGCAATGAGTCAAAGCTGTCTTTGTGGTGCAAAAAATACCAGGAAAGCAAGTAGCAATTGCCTTCACTGGTTTGGTTCGATTTTAATCAATCTAAAGTCACTTTTAAATTCCCAGAACTGAGGAGGCTTCTCAGCAATGGGTTTGTGAAGACAGGTTCCTGAACTGAGCTAATTAGTCAAGTGACTGGCGAGTATTCATTCAGATCACCCTGGCTGGAAAAAAAAAAAAAAGTGCTGTGGATTTAATAAATTTGCTCATGCAGAGGGCTGAAAAATGTGGCTTTGCCTTGTGGGAGCCATCTCCAAGCACCTGATGGTTCCCCAGTGGTGCTGCTGGGTGGGGCTGCTGCCTAGGAAAGTCATCTTGGGGGAACAAGTGGTTCCTGATGTGGTCAGCACCCATGGGGAGTGTGAGCCCCTCACACCCTGTGCTAGGTCCAGGAGCCCCAAGGTGGCTCCATTGCACCCCATAATTGCTGGATGGAGCTAAAGCTGCACTTTCCACACTGTGAAGAGAAGGAAGGCTTGTCTATAATTGCCTGGATGGCCAAGTTCCTGATGGAAATTAGTATCTTAGTGCTACTGAGACCGTCTTGTCTTACTAACAGCATATCAGGGCACCCAAGATCCTGTAGGAACACAATTTTATACCATGTATTGAAAAAGAAAAAAAGTTATGGTGACATGAGGACTTGTAGGTGTTCCTCATTTATTAATGGACTGATAATTCTCTTGCTGACACATTCCCACAAATAAAAAAGCACTTTCCAGTGTCTCAAACACGTTAGTGAAGGCCTTCTTTACATTTTTCCAGCTTCTGAAACCTGCTGATGAAGGCTTCTGTGGGCAGCCATCCCTGCCTCCCAGCCAGTTTGGTAATGCTCTGTGTCTTCTTCCAGAACACACTATCTCTTTTTGGGAGATAGGTATGCTTATCTTCAAGAAATGAACTGCATTAGTGAAGTACAAGAGGATTTGATTCTGCTGTTGCAAAGAAGATAATAAATATTCATCTCTGAAAGACAGAGGTGGGTGTGAGGATGCTAAAACTGGTGTGCAAGACTGGAGCAACAGGTGCTGAATAGCTCATGAAGAGGATCCTGGAGTTTAGTAATGGCATTGGGAAAGTTTTTGTCTTGCATGAACTCTTCCCTGCAAACAGAGAATAAAGTCCCATCCGATCCCCTGGGTATGAGCACAAAGAATAGCTCCCAGCAGTCTGTCACACTTGGGACAAATGCAGGATTAATAGATTGTGGTTTGTGTTGGCCTGTACCGTTACCCTCCTCATTGTCGTCTGAACCTCCAGGGGATGGGAAGGTCTTATGAATTAATTCTCCTGATTCAAGCACCTGTGGCTGATTTATACTTAGTCTAGGGCCCGATCCTGCAGGGCAAGAGCTGACTTCTGTGAGGGGCACTGCTTTCCAAATCCCCAGCAGAAGGGAATTGCAGGATCTTATTCTGCAACATAAGCAGCAAGAGTATTTGGAAAACCTCTGCTGGCTTTTTCCCAGTGTAGCTAAGACATGGCATTTGGTGCTCATCAGTGCTGCAGATTTAACTCAGCCAAAATTCTCCTTCTAGGGATGAATGCATGCTTGGTTTTGTCTGGGGGTGACAACATGATCTGGAAGAAGAGAGGGCAAAAATGATGTCAGGAGGAGCAGGGGATTTTGCTGGTTGGGTAGGCCAAGGATGAATCATCCTTCTTGCCAGGGCAGGCAGAGATGTGGTCTTTTGGCAAAAGCTTCAGCTGGTCCCCACCAGCTCTTTCCTCAGACCCTCCACAGTGACCAGCATTGTGCAGGAAACAGTTCATCCTAGCAAGGGCATGCATGCTGACACTGTGGTCTTGTTCCTTTCCTTCAGGTGGGACCACAGGACTGGGTTACACCTGGGAAGCTCAGGGGCCAAGCAGAGGACACACAGGTGGGGCCAGCAGCCAGGGTTTGGTGGTCCCTGCCCTCCCCAGACAGTGAGGTCAAGTAGGCGTGATGGATAGGGCATTCAGTGGGTCACGGCACCTTTCCCACTCACAGCTGAATCACCAAAAAAATGAAGTACTCAAACAATCAGGCAATATTTTAAAGTAAATGGTTACAATAAGCCCTTGTCCTGCTGAGATTGCAGCTCCTGGGCTCGTTCTGCCACTTAACCTCTTCGCTGCTGGTGGAGATGAGCCCATGTCCAGGCAGGATATCTCCACCCCTGCATGCACAGCTTTCCTGCAGGGATGACCACGTCGTGGATCTTCCACTCTAGGGCACAATCCTCCCAGGAGCAAGTTCAGCAAACCTTGCCAAAGACATTTAATGGAGAAGCTGGTCTCCCACTGCCCAGTTCCCTGAACTAGAGCAACACACCTTTGCCAAGACAGCTGTGCTCTGGAATGGATAGCAAAGTGTCCCTTGCATTCCTCAGGACAGTGGCTGAAGTAAATTAACACTTTTATTTATATTTGTCTAGCTAGTGTGTGAGATATAGATAGAAGTACAAGCAGCCATGAAAATTATATTTACTTATTAGGGCCAAAATTGACTTGAAATTGAAGAGAAATACTGCTAAGCCCCTCAGGTTGAAGGCTTATTCCTTGAAATGCACAGGAAAGTGTTTCAAGATTAATTGTCCTTTTGAATCTATATTGAATCTTTCTTTTTGTATCGCAGAGATGCCAAAAAAAATCCATGAAATTCTTCAAGTTAAGTATTGCAGATAGATAAATTAAGAGATAACATCTTTTTTTCTTTAGTAAAGAGGACAAAGGATGTGCTTCCTTTTTTATTTTTTTTCCCTTCCTTGTAAATGTGATACAAGAAATGCCTTTCCAGATAGGAGTCTTTTCTGCCAGGATGTATCTGGGGTGTGTGCATGCATGTACACATGTGGAGTTCTCTTTTAACAAAACCAGGCAGTATTTCTTCCTGTCTCACTGCCCATCTCTGGAAATGCTGAAAGCACATATTTATGTTCCAGCAGTATTACTCCACGGTATGTCTCAAGTGCTCCAAAGAGAAGCGAGCAGCTTTAAGGAATGATGAAAGCCTTGGCCACCTGTGCCCTAGGAATAGGAACCATTCAAGCAAATATAGCAAGTGGCTTCTGTTGGAAGCTTCTCTCAGAAATGCCTTAGGGGAGGGCTAAAATGCAAGGGAAAGCTTTGAACATGGGTACCTCTGGATGGCAAGAGTGGAAAGGCACCACTGAAAAGGCTGAAGACCCACCACTCATGCCCTGAAGGCCAAATGTTACCGAGTGACCACACCAGGCCAAGAAGAGCAAAGTCCACAGTAAAGGTGAGAATGGAAAGATTCCATGACATATTTACTTCATAAGCAGTGGCAATTAGCGGGTCAAAATTCAGTAAATTAAGTCTTGGGTTGGCAATTCAGCAATTCAGTGTTTCAAAGTTTCACAGATCTTCTTGGGGAGATAGAGCTGGAAACATTGCTGATTATCCTTCCTGTAGCAAATCCAAGGCAGCTCCTCAGACAACACATAATCCCCTGTGTTCTGATCCATCTTGGTGAGAGGAAGGGAATTATCAATTTTCACCGGGATATTGTCATCTCATACCACCAGATAAACTTTCCTGATGTATCAGCCTGCTTTCCTGTGGCCTGCTTGCTCACCATCTGCTCTGGGGGGAGTGGAAACCCCCTGGAGAGATCCTGAGTGGTGGTTCAACAGCAGCGTGTCGGAGACACTCCAGACAGCCCTGACCTCTGGGGCAAGGAAAGGCCTCTCTGACTTGGTCTCCTGGTGTTCTTCTGAGAGCTACAGCTGAACATGGAGGATCTGCTGTGGTACAGAGCATCCTCCTTCTTGCATCCTGGGCATCCTGGGATGTTTAGCATCCATTAGCGTTGAAGAAAACAAGCCCAGTGTGCTAAGGGAGCCCTTTAGTGAGGCGGATCCTCTTCAGGAAGGCAGAGGAGCACCAAGAATGCCATTCCAGGCACTGTATACAGGCACAGCTGGGGCTTGGGAGCCCATGGACCTGCTGGCACTCTTGACAGCAGCAGGATTGGGTCACCAAGCCTAATAAATACAGGTGGAGAGTTTTAGTTAAAGATTACAGCTTACCTTCGTCTGCAGGTGACTGTAGTTATTTTTGATAATCATCAAAAGAAACTGGATGTAGGATTAAAGCAAAGGAATGATTTAGACACATGAATTATGAATTTTGCATCATGAATTATTGCCTAAAATAGCATGATGCACCAAATGCATCTAGGGCAAGTGTTCTTTAGTTTTGAAGGGCTGGAAATGACACTAGCTTTGGGGAAAAGAAATAGTTTCTTTTTATATCTCAGAGATGGCATCCAATAGTTCCTAATCTCTTTACACAACTTTTGACACTATGATGTTTCTGGGTTTTGGCTGCTCATCTTGAAAGGCTACACTGGGATTTGATTTTCAGAAGGTCAGTGCTAAGCACTTGGCAAAACCCAGCTGTCACCAGGGAAGCAGAGAACCAAACACTGAGACACCCAAACCCAGATGCTTACTTTGGGGCAGGAACACGACTGCATATTTCCTACCTCTTCTCATTTCGTCATTGGTAAATGCCCAGGAACTTGCAATATGACATCATGAAAAATTCTTAGCCAACTTTCATGGTTTCCACATCAGAGCTTTGGGGAAGAAGACTTACGTAGGACTGTCAAGGAATTTGGCTACAGAGAACTACAGAGGGTGAAAGGGGAAAGGGTTGGGAAGAACACCAGTGAGGCCTTGACATCCAGATCACTGGATGGCTGCATAAATAACTTTACTAGCCTGGCTAGGCTCTCAGGCTTCCTCTACTTGGTGTTAACCACAGACATGCTGATGGGAAATCTTCTTAAAGGCTATGATCCACTTCTGTCCCAGCCCAAAAGAAACTTTGGTCTGCTGTCTGCCCAGCTCCTAATGTAAAATGAAATTCCCTACCCTGCACATCATCTTTTATCTGGATTTTACCAACACCACTGTCACTGTATCGCTCGGAGGCAAGACCATTCAACCCTCCTGCTGGGGATCTGTGGCATCTCCACTGCACAGAACGGAGCACAGACTGCAAACAGAGATGTTTCCAATATGCATGGGATAGATTTGGGCATACCCAGCTATACAATTATTATCACTTCTGCTTCCTGAAAAACACATCTTGGTGTCTGATCAGTGCTGAAAGTGACTGCTTGTTTGTGTTCAGTTCAGAGCCCGGAGATCTCCAGAACATACCTGTTTTCTTCCTTTGCTTTATGAAATGGGAATATAGTGAAGAGTGACAGACTTGCTGCTGGGGTGTTTGTGTGCCACATTTTTGTGAGACTGAGACAACTGCATTTTGTTTGGTCCCCAAAATGCATTTTAACTTATCCTTCCAGAAGTGATGGAGAGGCTCCTGTTTCCTTCAGGTGGTATAGTTCAGAGGGTGGGTCTCTCAGGTCCCATTTTGTTGTCTTCTGAGCATAGTACTAGGACAAGATGTTTACTCAGGCCTTTTCATTTTGAGAAACTACTCCAGTGAGGGGAAGGAGTTTTATTGGATGTTATTTAACACCCTCAAGCTTTGTTGCTAATTTATGTTCGTTGCTTTAAATATACATGAACGCTGAGGCTAAATGATGAATGGTGGTGAACAGTAACAGGGAGAAAAAAAATCCATAAATACTCCAGTGTTAATGTGTTTTCTAAACCAAGAAGATGGGGGAGATTCTACTTCTGTGTCACACTTCGGTAAAGCTCTGGGTTACATTCCTGACTCCTCCTCTTTCTTCTTATCCTCTGGATGTACAGCAATCACTCTATATTATTGAGGCAAAGAAAAGAGAATCCTTGCTGTGGCGACCAGCAGCTTCATTTAAATACAAATTAAAAATTATTTAAAAAAAAATAAAAAAAGACAGGAAAGCCTGAACCAAACTTTTTTACGGCTATGGTCATGCCTGTGCAGATAAAGGAGATGGGTCCAGCAGCAGCAGGCTTAGAGCCCTTCATTTTGGAAGACAGACTGATTTGCAAGACAGAAGGTTGCCTGCTTATTTTGCCTGAACAGTTTACTTGGGTAGATTTCGCTAATGCCTATGCCTATATCCCTCATATCTAAATAACCTTGTACTGAGCATATATCAGGGTTCAAAAAGGATTCAATAACTCACTGAAATATATTACAGCTCTTTTTTTTGTGCATCCAGAGCAAGAGCAGAAAGATGTCAGAAAGGTATTATAAGAGAGTGAATATTTATCTGAAATGCTATTTATATTTCATTGCATTGGCTGAAAAGGACTGTGAAAGGCAAATAATGAGTGAGGGAGGCAGGCTCCCATCCCACTGTGCACAAAGGGTGGTGTCTTCATGGATGATTTAATGGCTCCAACATGTGTGGAAGGGCTGGGGACCAGGTGGAAATATTCTGTGTTCTGAGCACAGCTTGAGTGGGGGCAAAAAGTGATGTGGTGCATGCTTTCCCCTTTGCTTAAAGTTTTATGGTCCTTGTGCCACTGGTTTTGATTCTCCTGGGGCCATTCATCATTGTGAAGGCAGAAGTCATGCCTGCCTTCTCCAGGTTCAAATCTTTTCTAGGATGAATTAACACATCAGATTAGCATCAAGCCCCAGCTGCTCACCTTAGTGCATCCCTCAAGAAGGGCCCTCAATAAGCACTGTTGTGTTTAACTGAGTATTTTCCCTAATACTCTCATTTCTGGAATGGGCCAGAAAAAAATGAAAATACAGCTCTGACTCTGAAGCTGAAAAGAGATAAATCTGGGGGATGCCCAGACAGAGTAAGGAAGCAGAAAGAAGAATGAAAAAGCCATTTTGGAGAGGCATGTTTCTGCTTTTTGCCAAGGTGACTGTGAGCAGTGGTAGATAAAACCTGCTGCCCATGTCATCATCTCATATATATGCAAGACTAAACCACTGTTGTCAGGCATCAGCATAAAATGTGATGCAAGTAAAAAGACAGACAAGTGCAAATAAGGTCTCCATGAATTTTCAGCAATAGAGCTAGGCAAATCGTGGCAGGGGAGATTTAAACTGGATATTAGCAAAAATTTCTTTGTGGAAAGAGTTGCCAAGCATTGGGGCAGGCTGCTCAGGGAAGTGGTTAAGTCACCATCCCTGGGGATATATAAAAGACATGTGCATGTGGTGCTTGGAGACATGGCTTAGTGATGGATTTGGCAGTGCTGGGCTAACAGTTGGACTGCATTATCTTAAAGGTCATTTCCACCCTAAATGATTCTATGATTCTGTGGTCTGAAATGTGAAGTGTTAAAGGGTTGACCTCATGTCTGAGTTTGTCAGTATAAGACTAGGTTATCAGTGAGATTAGTGCAATCCTTACTGACTGTGTCCTCAACCTCAGCTTGTTGAATTAGTGGATGTATAGTCCTTCAGGTTCTTTGAGTTCTTTCACACAGCCTGATTTCTCCATAAAGCATGAAAACTCTGTACATGGCTGGCTGACCAGTGATTTGCTTAATCAATACTTGAAAAATCAGCCTGCACTGCCTTTGCATATTCACCTACAGATGATGGATGTTACCCCTGCAGGGCCATTTTGCTGATGGAAACTGTCCAGCTCACCTGCAGGTCTTTTATTATCGAAGCAGATCAGTGAAACGTCTCTTTAAAAAGGCAAAAAATAAAAAAAAAATCCCCCACACTGTTACTGAACTACGAAGTGCCTCCACGGTACGTGTGTTGTACAGGTTCCATTTCTGAGGGCAGAAGTCCCAGTATAAGCCCCAAACAACATGTTTAAATAAATTTATGAACTTGGGTATGTGCTAAAAATTCCTTCAGTAACACCTACCACTTTTTCCTAGCCCAAACACTGGGAATAATTATCTTTTGTTGACCTATGTTCCGAGTAGAGATCAAGAGGCTGTTGAGCTGCATTTCTTTTTTGCGTTACTGGAGGAAAGATCAAATGGAAAAAAAAACATAATCAAACATTTCTTTTTCTTCTTCTTTCATGTTGTGACGTTTCCCTTTTAAGCACTTATAACCTGCCAACAACTGGGACAAGCTGTCCCACCACCACCCCCTGCCACAGCTTCAATCAGTGTTAAACCAGGAGCCTGACAAGGGGTTACATTTCTGACAAAACCCTGATGTGATCGTGATAGTGCTGCAGAGATGGATGCAGTAGACTGGATTCTGGCTTGCCTAGCAGGCTACTAGCTATTTATGGCAAAGCAATCATCACACTGAGTTGATAATGCTTGGATCTTGCTTCTTTGGGATTTAAAGGAGTACCCAAACTGCAGGGCAGCACCGAGTCTGTCCCAGGCTTCCTGACTTGTATTTACAGCTGGCTCTGGTTGACTCTCTTATCGAAGGCCTCTAACAAGTCCTTCTAATTAGTCCTCTCTCAGTAGTATTGCTACACTGTCTTACTCCTTAATTGCCAGGGTTTTTTATCTAGATAAGAGCAAGAATTAGGTCATCTTTAGATCTGAAAAGGCCTGCAGCTGTGCCTACAAAACTCAAACTACAAAATCTATGTTGATAAGGTTACTTCTGGATTTGTAGTGTCATCTGCACCGAGTAAGAACATAAGAGCCAAGTTTGTTTTTCTGCACTGGTATCAAGAAACTAAGGAAATGCACTGCACCACCAATATTCACAATGTCATAGAATCATTTTGTTTGGAAAAACATTTTAAGGTCATCAAGTTCAACTGTTAACCCAGCACTGCCAAAATCCACCTCTAAACCATGTAAATCACTGTAGGGCTCCACACAGTCAGTAGTGAGAAATACACTTTGAGGATGCTGTTCATCTGACCTCTGCTTTGCAGAAAGGTATCTCTAGTAGAAAATCCCAAGTCACCTCCTTTTGCCAACCCTAACAGCTGGATCTTCCCAGAGGTGCATAACCTGCTATGCACACGTGTGCAAGGTGATGCAGGTGTGTTTTTCAAGGGTTCCCTCTTTGAAAGCCCTAAGGGTATTGTTCCCACAATCTGTTATACCCAAACCGAAGTAAGTCATGTCAGTGATTTACATTTCTAAGAGCACAGATATCAACAGCCCTTGCAAGCTGGGACAGTTAATTTCATTAAAGGTTGCAGAATAAAGGATAATCATCTCAGCTACAGCTTGGCAATAGCTTGGAACAAATTTTTGGATGTGAGTGTAAGAAAATATTGGTTTAAATGCTTTCCCTACAGCTTTGAATGACAATGAGATGGAGAGAGACTCTGAAACAGACGCATAACTTGAACTGCAAGCAGCAACTGATAAGGAAACTGGGGCAGAGGGAATGACTCAGTTGGCTGTGGTGCAATCGCAAATCCACATGGGGCTCTGGAAATGTTCAGCCGTGCCAGTGATAACGCAGCAACCGCAGAGATGATTATGACAGGCAGAGAAATTTGGAGAGCAGTAATGAAAAATAACCAACGCAATAAACCACTGGGAACTTCAGAGTCAAAGGGCGCAAAGGACGACGTCTTGAAAATAAAAGGAAAGAAAGGGAATGAGAGGATCTTTGATCGACAGGCTTTTTCCTGCAGGTTTTATCTCGCCAGACACAAAAATATGAGGCTTATGTCTATTCCCTTAAGAACTGAACAGCACGTCAAAGAGGAAAGAGAGGGAGAGAAAGCCTTCCAAGATAACATTTAATCATCATAAAAATGCATGCATGAAAGTGACAAAGAGAAAAAAAATGCATATATCTTTAAAAATCAATATGTAACACAAATCTAATCAAAGAGTAGGAAAAAAAAAAAGTGTGCAGTGACTTGGACAGAATAAGATAGATAAATATACTCTGCCAGGTGATCTCCTTTTGTAAGATGACTATTTCATATTTCTTTTTTCAACCAAATGCTCCCTAGTCCTGACAGATGACATATTAATTCTTACTTGTCCTGTTTTGGGGCTTCTTGCAAGTATTTTCCATTCTCTTTTCTTTTTGAGTGTTTCTTCCAATGTATTTGCTGTATGCATTGACATGTCATTAGGGACCCATTATAGGAAGCAGTGTTGAGAATAACTCCATCCTCATATCTCATTTCACGCTTCTAGTGGCAACCACATACTGTCCCCTACGGGGAAAGAGTGACTCTTAAATTGTGTTTAAGACCTCATTTGGAAAATCAGAAACCCTAACTCAGTTCTATTGCATCTCTATCAGAGGCAGAAAAGATACAAGCTGAAACCTTACTTGTCCTCTAGCTTATTTGGCACCACCACCCAAGACAATGTACATTAAGTGTCAGGAACTAATATGGGAGCACAAGAAATGAAGTGTTGTAGATCAAAGTCCAGCAAGAACACCTCTCCTCTCAGGATCAGCTTAGGTGATTGTATTGCTCCAGGAGCTATGCCTTTGTCCTGGTGTGTCCTGGTGCTGTCTGCTCTGCCATCATGGAAGTTCAGGCTTGGCTTTGCCTGCTCTGCCTCAGGTTTTTGGCAGCCACCCCCATGTGCAAGCTCTGCTTAAACTGAGAGAGGCTTGAGGGTGTGGCTGGAGAGTGTGAGTTGGGAGTTACTGAGTGGGACACATCATGGTCCACTAGCCCTGGAGCCCTTTTGGTGACTCCCAACCGAAGTTCTCTCCTAGATGGTGTGTCCTCCACACGTCACACTTTCTACTGACCTGTGTGTGGGAATATGGTAACAGACCTTCAGCTCTGTGGACACACACACACGGCAAAATTCCCCAGGAAACACAGACTGGATCAAGCTGAGTGAGATGAGCGAGCTCCTCAGTGTGTTCTGGCATCCTGAGAGAAAATTGCAGAGAGCTGCAGGACTTTCCTCCAGAGCAGCATTTTACTAAAACCCTGCAGTGGGTGCAACCTACATCCCTCCTTGTCTGTGCGCTGAATGGAGGGAGATGTGGGCACTCCCATTTCCTTGGTAGGAAGGACCAGTGTGTGGGCCAGTGTATATGATGGATATGTGCACATGTATTTATTTATGTATTTATCACTAGTCCAAATTCAACCTTGAAAAAAATCAACTGGCCCTTCATCTTCTGCCTGGCAGTGCACTGAGGGTTCCCATCTGCAAGAGGGGCTGTTCCCACCACACCTCTGGCTCTACATAGCCCTTGTTTCCTCTTCAAAAGCGACGCGTGGAGACCCAGAGAACTTTGATTGCATTCTCGGCGCTATTTAGGTGAGTAATGCTGCAGGTAAGTACACAGAGGGGCTTCCATGAGTATTTCTGCAGAGTTCATTCCTGCACCTGCCTGGCTCTTGTGGTCCCCAAAGGCAAGTGTCAGGGCCCTGGGGCACTCGTGAGTCAGAACAGCCCTGACCAGCCCCACCAGGACTGCCCCCAGGCACCCTGAGTCCTGTTGCAGCACAGCCCTGAGCACCCAGACCCCACCTGAACTCTGCCTTCTGGCTGGACCTGCTGCAAGCCCAGGTTGACAACACATGAAAAAACAGTAGAGCTGGGGAGACAGAGATGCTTGCAAGGTGGAGGGAGACTCTGCCAGACCTTTTTGGAGAAGGGACCCACCAAGCATCACCTCTCTGCCCTGGTGCTTTGCAGAGGGCAGAGCTCTGGTCTCCCACTGCTCTTGCTGCCACACTCTTTATTTCTAGGTAGGCAGCATCTCCTGAGTCACCCTTGTCCCAGGTCTGCTTCCCTGACTTGTGTTGTACACAACCTAATGGAAGCATTTATGATCAAATCCCTTCCTTGGGGACTGATCTAATATGTTTTTTACCTCCCATGAACATCATTCATGCACTTACAAAGATTAAAACCCAACATCATGGGCTTCTTCATTCCTGTATCAGACAGCTTTAGGTCTTACTGTCTTAGGGACTTGGAAGTAATATAAAATCTGCTTGGCAAAAGACAGGCCTTGCTATCTGGTTTGAGTGGGAAGGAGAAAGATTTCACACCAGGGGGGTGCCACCTTCCCAGCTGGCCTCTAAATCTAAGCATGCAAATCCCTCATTTGTCTGGCCAGACCGCATATTTTAAAAGCTTTGGGGCTTTTCTTTAATTGGTTTAAGAGCTTGGCTAATGCATAAGGTAGAGTGCAAACCAGCTCTGTGTTACACACGACTCTGGCTTTTATCTCACCACTCTTTCCACAGCCTGAAATGGAAGAAAACAACACAGGCCGATTACAAGGCTTCAGCTACATACTTTGCAGGTTTACATGCCTGGGAGCAGCTTGGGATTTATCTATATACTTTATAAGTGCTGTTGTTTAGATTTGTGTTTTGCAATAGATACAAAGCAGAAATTATTCCGAAGGACCTCTCTGCTAGGAAGATTTTTTTCTTGCCTATTATTAGCACTCTGCTTTTGCAGCAAGCGCTCATGAGCCAATATGCAGAGTTTTAAAGGACTTCAAAGTGTCATTGGGAACCAAGTGATATGTGTGTTAAAAAGGGTTTAATGGAGCTGCAGTCGCTGTAGCACAGTGTCTTTTTATAGCAAGTTTTTACAGCATTAAGAAAAACATCCTGCAGATTTCAGTAGGATTGGCATATGGATAAGGTACTTTGCACTATGATTTTTGTTTATCTGCTATTTAAAAAAAAAAAAACAACCCATCACTGCTAGCTGTAAGAAGAATGATAAGCAGGAAGAGCTATGCGAAACTCAGGCAACAGCTATTACCTCTATTTTGGGTTTAGTTATTTTTTTCTTTTTTTCTTTTTTTTTCCTAAGAAAAGCATATATTTGAAAGCAAATAGCTTGGCTTAGAGAATGGAGATATGGAGTGATTTATATTCACACTGAAGATTTTAAAGTTCTTTTTTTTTTTTTTCCCCAAAGCAATTGAATTATGTTATCATTAGCACAAGGCAAATCCTACTTGTCAAAGTTGAGGCAAACTTTCTGGGACTGTCTTTAAAAAGTCATAAGTCAGGCTCTCAAGATAAGAAGTGGTTTGCAAAAACCACATTAAATACTAAAGAGGATCTGATCCCTATTGATCTGCAGCAATTGGCAGGAATTTTAATAAATCCTCTTGTTCTCCTTTTACAACACCATTTATGTCTCCTGTAATTATTCCAGGGAAGCAAGCAGGGATACCAGATGAGACAGGCTCCTCATTGTCCTTAGCAATCCATACCAACAGCCTGCCCATTTCTGAAGGAGCCAGGCAAGGAGTGGGAAGGAAAGATGAGCACCCATGGCCCACTGGGAGGGTAAGTGACTTGCCCAGGGTTATACAAAAAGACACGGAGCGTCTGGAACGTAGATGTTTGGACTTGTTCCACCTCTGAAGCAACGTCATTTAAACATGTTTTACTCCCTGCTTTTGCTTCAGGCTGGGGATCACCTGGTTTCTGCCTTATCTGAGGGACTGGAGAAAACAGAGAGTCAGGGAAACTTTTAGTTGTTGTGACAGCCAAAGTAGGAGCAGCTCGGGATTTCTCAAGCCTCGCCGACAGCTGGGGGCTGCAAGTGAATGTGCTCAAAGCTGAGGACAACGGGGGTCAGCTCCCGGTGCTGCCCTTCCACTGGCAGCTGGTTCCCATCCCCATGGCTCGGTCCCAGCAGAACTAAAGCCCTGGCAAACCCGCAGCGTGGCAGCCCCGTCCCTCCTGTCCCTGCTGCTCCGGCTCCAGCAGCTTCTCTTTTTTCACCCTCCGTCCTCCCGAGCGGAAACCTTGGTCAAAACTCTTACAGAAGCAGCCGGGGAGATACTGTTTCTTCTTGTCTGCGGAGGAGGGCGGCGCAGGGTGGGGGGGGAAGGGTTTGTGGAGTTGGTTTCTTTCT
>VXAU01006175.1:1459870-1502634 GCA_013399695.1 Formicarius rufipectus | reverse complement strand
TTTTTCCTCTTTGCAACCCAAGTTGTTCAGGGGAGTGTCTTTGCGTTACTAATGCTGAGTGGCTCCGGCAGCTCCTGCGGTTCAAGGTCGTCGCTCATCCGCTGCTGCTGCTGCTGCTGCTGCAGGAGACGCGGGAGCGCTGGGCGAGCCAGAGCTGCTCATCCAACCCTCTTGGTCCTCCCAGGCCAGCAGGTTGGGACGAGCTCCACGTGGGGCAGCGGGGTCGTGTGGGGGTGTGCAGAGCAGCCCCGGGGTCACCTCCAAGTCCGGGGATGTGGGACCCTCTGGGCTGAGTGGGTGGCAGAGCCTGAGAGGGGCTGAAGGGGCGTGAGAAGAGCAGGGGCTGGGAGAGCACCTGGGATGTGTGAGTGTGGCATCTTCTGGGAGAGCACCTGGGATGTGTGAGTCTGGCATCTTCTGTGCCCCCCGTGAGCGGGCAGGTGTCTGTGTGCCCAGCTGGGAACCTGTCCCTGCACTGCTTACAGCTGCACGGGCGTGCGAGTCTCCTTTCACCTCAAGCTGCAGGGAGACAGGGTGCTGCTCCCTGAGCAAGTCCACGTGCGCCCTTCCTGCCTGATTTCTTCCTTTTCTTCCTTCCTCAGGATGAAGGGCCCTAGGCAAACATTCCTTAATTTATTCTGCATCCTCTGGCTCTTTCTTCTGCCGAAAGCTGCCTCTTCCTCCCCTCTACCCCATGAAAATGACCCAGCACCCCCTTCGCTCCCCACTGGGCCGTACAGAGGACAGACCTGCGTGGGTATGTATCCAGGTTTTGTTTGCCTGCTGGACTTGCTCAGCTGTTACTCCACTGGGGAGCTGAGAATTGCTATGCACACCATAAATTGCTTCTTTATCTGTTTCAACAGCTGTACTGCAAAATACCTGTAGTCTTTGGTGAAACAGTCGCTGAAGATGTTGCAAGGCCATCATGGGGTCTTGTGTTATTTTATGATTTTGTTTTTGAGTGGCTGCTTCCCAAAGTTCATGGTTTTGCTCTGTGGGGAATGGCGTCTGAAAAGCTGGCGTTAATGTCTGTGGATCTGGGACACAGAAACAGGATTTTCATTGTATTTGTTAGGGTTCCTGATAAGTTTTGCATAACTGCAGGAAGGCACAGATCCCTTCAGACTTGCCCAGTTGACTTCATTGCCTGGGAAACTGTTCTTAAGAGGGGTTGATCCATACATGGACCAGAGAGCTTTGTGGTCTGGATGGTCGTCTCTGAATAGCCGAGTTGCAAAGGCTTTTTCCTCACATTTCCTTTCCTTTTTGTGAGTGCACACATGACCTGTACTGAGTGGGTAATCCCCTTCTTGTGTGACTGTGGTGACAGGTGATCTCCACAACAATGGCTGTGGGTATCCTCAGCTGGCTGTGTCCCCAGGCAAGATCAGTGACACTGTAATCGGTTTACACTGTGGATATCTCTGCACCAGAAATTATTTTGGCATGAGACTCTGTACATCTACAGAAACATGGGAGCTTTTATTTTTTATGTGTGCAAATGTGAAATTATGGATATGTCTTATGCATTACAATCAAATGCTTTATTTTGTCTTCATTTGGACTTGTTGATCCTATAGGTCTTTTCCAGCCTAAATAATTCCATGATTCCTATAGTCTCCCAGGGCACCTTTGTGCTTTAAACATAAACCCTGTCACAGCTCTCCATCCTTCAGAAAGAAATAATTCTTTTCACCATGGCTAAAGGAATACAATTAGAAATAATAATCCTAAGCTTGGCAAGAGCAGATTTTTGCCTCACTTCTGAGCCACCCACAGTGCCCCTGAAAGTTTTGGTGCCAGTGAGGCATGGTCCAAAAGCATAGCAAAGTCAGGGTGGTGAGGCTTGTGCAGCCCCTGACAGGGAGAACAAGTGGTGAAAAGCAGAAATTATTGTCACCTTGTTTGGACTGGCAGCCCTGTAAGCAGTGGCCAAGGTGCTGTCAGAGTGAAGGGGAAGTGGTGTTGTTTAATAGTGAGGTCTTTAGACAGCTACAGTTTTGATGGCACAGGAAAGGCAGTGATCATGCTCGTCCGTGTGTTTTTCTCACTGGTGTTTTTTAGATGTTAGGTGTGAGCGTTGTCTGCCCTTTCCATCCTGTTGACCTAGCAAAATTCTAAATTCCTCAAGTGACTGCACATTGCATTGAAGTTGCCTGATGCAAGGTAACTTGTCTTTTTTTTCCCTCCTAAATGGATGAGAGCTGTGTCAGCCCCGTTGCTGAGACCACTGAACATCTTCCTAGTGCCTTTATTCAGTGAGGAGACATGGAAAACAGTGCCTCCCACACCAGTTTCTCTCTCTGAGGTTTCTCTTCAGCTAAAAACATCCTCGTGAGCTCAACTCAGGACCAAAACAGACTGAAGTGTGGCAAGTGGATGGGCCAGGTCTGACAGGGAGGGCTGGTGGCTGCCAGCTCAGGAGGCCACCACTGGGCTTTCACTCATCAGCTGCTCTCTCAACTAACTCTTGAAAACACTGACAACTCTTGAAAACACTGTCTCTTTGTTGTCTCAAGCAGGAGAGGGGAAGCACAGGGGAACTGATGGTTGCACTTGCCATGACTTGGAGCAGTTCTTGCACCTGCTTCAGTGACCAACCCTCTTAGGAGTGGAAACGAAGCCAAAATCAGCTTGTGATTTCCTTCCACAGCTCAACTCCAGACCCTGGTAGCTTAGTTAACCTTCTGGGAAGGTAGTGGGAGAGAACCGTAAGAACTTCCTCTACATCCTCTTGGCCTTATAGATCAAGGTAGGATTTTTCATAGAATCAGAGAGAACCATAGAATGGTTTGGGTTGGAAGGGACCTTAAAGTTCCTATAGTTCCAGCCCCACTGCCATAGACAGGGAACCTTCCACTAGACCAGGTTGCTCAAAGCCACATCCAGACTAGTCTTAATCAGTGTCAGGGATGGAGCATCCTGTTGCGCTGCCTTCTTACCCTCACAGTGAAAAATTTCTTCATAATATCTGTTTTTTAATGTGAGCAATGTCTACTGCCAAATGTATGGGAGATTTTATTGAAATAAACGGGGTTTTTCATGCAAGTTAAATGTGCAGCCAGGTGTCTAATCTTTCAAAGTTATCTGCCTTTCTTTTCTGAGGGAAATGAGGTGACTGCACATTGAATAACCATTTCTGATCACTGCTGTGTACCACCTGCGTGATCAAGATTGCTATGGTAGTAGCCAAAGCCTGTCAGAAAATGGATGCTCGTCCAGTACTAAAACCAAGAAAATATTCCCCATTAATCCTTTCCACTGGAACTATCACACTTCTTGAAGAAATGCGTAGAAATGAGATGACAGGAGAGCAAAGTACAGTTCTGGTACCTCTGTTAAATGTGACACAACTTGGTTGCTTCCTCCTTCTGTTCTCCTTGCGAGCGGCGTTCCCTAGGTAGGCACCACCATCTGCCCCAGTATATTCTGGTCATACTGGCAAAGCAGTTGGATGCTTCAAGGGGCTTCCCTGCCCTTAGCAGATCCTGGGAAATGTATTTTGTGTAGGCATCTCTAGGCTAATGTGGAATAGGGCTGGAGGCGAGGAGGGTGTGCCCCCAGTGAGGTGCCACAGTAGGCTGAACAACTCAGTCAACTCATGGTGAGAGGTTGGTCAAAACACACCTGCTTTCAGATTTTTATTTGTCAAAAAAAGGTGACTCTCTTACAGCAAACCTGTATTACAAAACATTTAGACAGAAGTTTTAACCAACCCCAGTAACTGTAGAAAAAGTCACATCATTTTTTGTGCATTTTCCTGAAAAATGGGGCTGCTTCATTCAGGGAAAGTCTTTTCCTAATAGACTTGGTGTTCAAATAAAACAACTGGAGGGTTCCCACCTAAAAAGGGGTTTAATAGTGCTGCCTTTTAGAGTTATGGCAAAGAGGGTGAAAGCATCCAGTAATAATCCTCCCATCCACAGAACCAAATGTAGTATACCTAAGCAGTTCCTAACCGTCTAAGATGACTGGTCTACAACAGTTTCTAACCACACCCAGATACATGGTTTTTCTTTGGTCTTGTCATGAGAAAAATTTTCCCAACATCTGATAGTCTCATTTCTCTGTCAGTGTTTCCTGTCTCCCCAGGCTGGAAAAATCCCACCCTTTTTACACTCTGTGAAATCAGCCCAGGCCCTTCCTCTTGGCCTTTTGCGTGCTTTGCATGTGATATATTCTTCTCTTTTTTTCCCTCATGGTGGATAAGAAGGCTTTTGTAAGTTTTCCTACATACAATTACAGAATCACAGATTATGCTGAGTTGGAAGGGGCTGCAAAAACCCACAAAGCTGTTTTATGTCCTGTAGACAGTGAGGTTTTGCTCTGTGCACTGCACTGGGAGCTGGATGGTGGGTCTGGCTTTCCTTTCTGGGTTTGTTACTGATGGACAGTATATCTTGAGGGATTTATTCAGGATGAGACCCAGATATTCTTTTGCTGAGTGCAGCCTGACAGTTTCAGTGTGGTATTCTGAGAAAGGTATTCTGTGTATTTTTCTCTCAAAAAATTAAGCATGAATGAACCCTTCAGATACTCAGGTCCTTGACTTTCCCATCAGCTAAATGTGGAAAATACTGCCCATTTCACACGGTGAGCAAAGTTTTACTTAATGCTTGGGTACTGTACTGTACCCAAAGACAGTACAGTAACACTGGTAATGGCTGACACTGGTGTTAATATTTTGTCATACCTGAGATTGTGTCCTTTATTTTTCTGCATTTTTTAAAAAAGTTTCTGCTATTTTTTGAAGTTTTATTCCATACTGTCTACCACCCTGAGTTACAACAGAGCCCTTTAGGGGTTTTTGCAAATTACTATGTTCTCTAGCAATCCTGACTTCATCCAGAGGTGTCTGAAGCAACCACAGGAAATGCAGAAACTGCCCTGGAAGAAGCAGAAAGTGAAGGAGACAGTGAAAGACAGAAGGGAACTGCTGTATTATCTCTCTGCAACATAACAAAGAAGAAATCTGGGGAATGGTAGATTAGTCAGTTAAACATAAATTCCTAGAAAAATCCTGAAATAGTTAATAAAACTTTAAAAACACCTTTCAAAAATAGTGTCAGATCAATCTAATTTTCTTTACCAATGAGATAATGGCATGAAGGCACAGAGGAAGTAGTAGATATTATAGCTGAACTTTAGTAAGGGTTTTGGCACTACCTCAGCTGTAATCTTAAAGCTGAGAGGTATATAACATTGATCAAGCCTCCACAAGGCAGAATAGAACTGGTGGATAACCTTGTTCAAAGAGTAATTGCAAGTGACTCACTCCCTTAGCAAAAGGATATACAAAATGATGTCTTTCTTGTAGTTCTCTTCTGAACATACTATCCTTCAATATTTTCATTAGCCAGGATAATGAAATTTGTGCTATTAAATTGGTACCTTATATAAAGCTGAAATTGTTTGCAAGTGAAGTACAACGAAAGGCAGAATGAAATTCCAAACGGCCTTGACAACTTGGAGTACTTGCACCTGAAAAGGTAATTTCAATATGGGAATGCTGAAGGCACTTCAGCAGAAGTAGCCCATGACACATGCAGCAGATGAGGCAGGGCTGGCTGGGAAGCATCCCTAGGGAAGATCATCTGGGCTTGTGGTGGCACAACAATGGTGTGCTGTCACGAAGCACGCACAGGCAGCGCACACCACGACGTGTGAACAGAAGTTACCTTGCAAGACATGTGAAGTAACCCATTACCTTTCTCGGCATTGACAGGGCCTCAGAGGAATTTCTGCCTTTCCTCTGGGGGCTGTGCATCAAGAATGAGGCACAGTGACAGGAGGTTTCAGAGAAAAACAAGCATAAGCTATAAAAAAAGAGTGAATAAATTAGAGTTAATTAGTCTAGAGAAGAAAAACTTGGGAACAGACATCTCTGTTCTTGAAAACATTAAAAGGGTGATCCATTCTTGAGGTTCTTAACAGCTAAGGCAAGAAGTAACAGGAATGAGTGCCAGTGGGGATATTTAGATTTGGGAAAAGACTTTCCAAGGGCAGTGATAAGTGAACACAGTCATTAGTTCCTGAGAAATCTGTCAAAGACCTCAACCAGAGATCTTTACAGACTGTGTCTATCCTGCCCCTTTGGAATGGCCCAGATAGCCCAGATCGACTGCTGGAGCAGAGGTTGTGTAAGAGGACTTCTTCCAGCCTGGTGTTTTGGGGGTTTGGTGCTGTGACTTCGAGAACCATTTGCAAATAGCAGCATGTCTTTATGTTCTCCCCAGCAGCCCCGTGCCCTGCTCTGACGGTGATTAACTTCAGTTGCCCTTTTTGGAACGGAACGATTAGTCAGGGAGTGCTCAGCGCAGCCAGACAGCAGTGTTGTCCGTCTCCTTTACTAGCAAGTGGAGATCCTGTGGGTCAGCAGCCAGGGAAGCAAATTTCCCCATCTTTATGCTTGATATAATGCCGTTCTCAGCAACCTTTGCAGGTCACCACTTCCATTCAGCCATGAGCAGTTACTCGTAGCATCTGAAGAAGGGTGTTTTTGAAACATATTTTCAGCTCTGATTACACTAAGGATGTTCCCGAGCTACCAGCAGCGTGAAACGCTGACCTCTACCTGTGCTGATCTGTGTGGTTCTCATTGTCCCCAGCAGCTTGCCCCCTGTAGCTGTGTGTGAGTGCAGGGATGAAATACGCCCCGCAGAGTGGCAGTGGGACCGCTGGCGTTCGGAGTGCCCGATAACTTCACACAATGGAACATGCCAAATGGGGTTGGAGGCTTTTAACAACTGTGCTCAGACAAAGTGGCTGTGCACATATTGTCTGGGGAGGCCCCATGACAGAACGTATCATTTACAGCTCAGTGAGTTCTGTAAAAAGGCCATGCCCAATATCAGTGTAGCACCACAATGGATTTTACTCTCAAAGGCTGGGAATCGACTTTGATTACAGCTAAGCCAGTGCCAAGCCACAGCACCTCTGTTCAGTTCACCAGCATTGCTCAGTGTGCTCAGTGGCAAAATCTGGCCTGGTGGTCAGCAATAAATACTAAATTTGACCATAACATTTTTTTCCTATGATTACACTTTAGATAGAAAAGAATGGGCATGAGAGTAGCAAGTTCAGTAGAGATTCTAAAGCGGCTGATGGTAAAAATTTCATTTCCAAAATCACTCCAAGTCTTACTGAAAATTTACGACCATAAAATGTAAATATATCTACTGATTACAATAAAAAGGTGTGCTCAGCATATCAGCACATCTACATCTATGTGTGGGTAAATACACAGTCACGTGCATTTTACATTACTGATGCTTGCCTTCAGTGTAATTTTCTTTAATAATCTTATTTATTGCCAGTCTATTTGGATGCTGATTACTCAGTGTATGCCTCTCACTCTTGTTCATATGTTAACCCTGTACAGAACTTCTGCTTATACTTAAGGCAATCATTTTTACTGGTTTTAGGAACTGTATATGTGAAATAAGTTTCATGCATTCAGAGTCCTAAAATGGTCAAACCTTTATGACAAGGATGAAGTTATCCACTTACATTAACTTCTCTTGCCAGCAATCAGGCTTCAGTAAATTTTCAATACCCTTTCCTGATTTGGAAAAGAAAAATATGTTAATGGCACACATACATACATGGAGGGGATTTTCCTATTAATTAATACATAAAACATTTCTATTGGAAATGCCTGTGGTTATAGATTCTTTTTTTTTTAAATAGGGCTCTTTAAATTGTAATGTGGGAAGCACAAGGGATACATTTGGCTGGTAGGTATGGTACTGGAGTCTTCCACTGGATGGAAACTGAATTTTCTGTACTGTCATAGCTCTATCAGAGTCCTTGTTGGATGTCTTAACAAAACAGTAATGAATGACTAGAGCTCTAAAGTTCAGGGACCTGAGGTGGCTCACTGCTATTGCATGAGCAGCAGAAATGATAACTGGTATTCCAGGGTTTGCTGATTTTGTTACTGATTTTGTTACAAATGTATCCAAAATACTGCTATATTGCTATTAATATTTTTAAAGGTTCTTTAGCCAATATACTGTATGTAATTTAATGTCCTGTGACAGGTTTGTTGATAGTGTACCATTAAGTATATCCAGGATATTTTACAACACTTAGCAAATTAAGGGTGAAAAGGTATATGCCAACATATTTGAATGGATACCAATAATTACATTCCATTACTTCGGTATCTCTGTAAAATACATCAGCACTGTAAATGGAATAGGAAACAAAGTCTGAGTTAGAAGACTTAATCACTCAGAGCCATTTCTAAATTACCTTCCAAAGAAACAAATCCTCTGGCTGTATATGAGAAGATAACTTTCCTAACTTACAGTTATGTCGTTTGAGCTGAGTATTTCCATGCTGGAATGAATCTTGAGGTTATAAAGGGCTGTCCTGTGAAAGTATCAGCTCAGTGTTGAGAAGCAGTGCAAAAAGGCAAAATAGGAATTGGGAGCTATTAGGAAAGGAAAACGTAGTGAGTGAGGTGCTGGAACAGGTTGCCCTGAAAAGTTTTGGATGCCCCATCCCTGGCAGTGTTCAAGGTCAGGTTGGGTGGGGCTTTGAGCAACCTGGTTTAGTGGAAGGTGTCCCCCCTGCCCATGGGAGGGTGGTTGTAACTAGATGGTCTTTAAAGTCCCTTTCAATCCAAATAATTCTACAATTCCATGAAACAGAAAACATTCTTGTATTGTAACTTTGCATAACCATGGTCTGCCTGCACCTGCATCTCACATGGGTGTCCCCATCTCAGAGGAGAAAACCTGATTGCTTATTAGCTCCCCATGTAAATGCTCTTATTTCAAACAGGAATGTCTTGTTCCAGGTTGAACTGGAACTGGATTAGATGAATTTGGAAAGAGGTGTTTTTATGCCGAAACAGCTGTATCTGTTTGAGGAGTAGCGATATTGTCTTTGGCAGACAGACTCTGGGGTCTCCTCACCTGTAGGCTTCAAGAGATGCCTTGGAGCTTAGGATTATCTATAAATGGAAGAAACAAAATGTGTGTTCCTGCCTTTTAAAGCCAGGAATGTGATAGATGGGTTCATTTATACAGAGGCTGCAGCAGACAGATTTTTGAGGCAGAGGTTTGCCACCTCACCAAGCAAGGAGCAAGCAGGGTAGACACAGCCTGGCTGGCTCTTTGCAGAGAGTTATTTGTGTCCAAGGCTGCTTTTTTGTACTTATCTCCTCCTTGTGCTCTGTGGGTAACTTTAATTTATGGCTGAGGAACAGTGATATGACTGGAGGGGTGAGAAAGGAGTCCAGCACCCAGAAATGTGAGCAAAGGATGGCAAAGGAGGATGTGTCAGGTGCCAGAAAACCGATTTCACAGAGTTTTATTCAGACAAATATACCTACAAGTCTGAAACTTAGAGAGGCAGGTTACACTACCCAGACATTTTTTGACATCCCTAGATATAATTCTAATTATAGAACCTTTCAAACTTGTGCAGCAGAAGTGGATTAAGTTAAATAGTCTGCTCAAACTGCCAGAGGCTTCTCAGCTAAGAAATGAATTCCTCTAGCTTTGATTTTATTATTGGGGTATGATTTTTTCCCCTGAGCTTATTGGAAATGTCATTTTATTATTACACACCACTTTCAAATACATAGAAAGAAGTACTTCCTGATGTGTGAGTTTTCACTTCAGTGCTGCTGAGCAAAATGGTTATGGTCTTGTCTTGTCTCTTCAGAAATTAATAGCAGATGGCACAAACTATTGCTAAAAGAGACAGGCACTTTATTAATACCAGAGTCTGGTTTCTAATGGCTGGTAGGTGTTGTAAGGCCAATGAAGTTCTACCAGAGAAAACATTCTTCAGCCTGTCAGGGAATTGAAACCTATTATTGAAGTTAGATAGCACAGTCAATTTATTGAAACTTATTTCTAAAGAAAATGGTGTGCAACTATAAACAAATTCAGAGATTTTTTTAATGAGGAAACCTATTTACATTGGCTTATATATGCCCAGCTCATGATAAGAAGCAAATCACATCTAAATATCAAGTAAATTAAAAGCAAGCAATAACTCTAATGACTGGCTAGATCTGGACGTGCTTTTCTACTGATGCCAGAGTACTAAAAACTTTGCATTTGTGCACATATCATAAGTAATTAAAGCAGTGAGATTTTTAAAGTCAAAGACACCTATTTTAGCTAACTAATTATTTTCCATTTTCAGCCAGCAGAATTAAGACCCATTAAAAGCTAAGATAACTTGTTATCATTTCTTTTCCTGCCACTTCCTGCCAGAGGAAGATGATATATTTGATTAAAAAGAGAGCGGGTTTGTAGTAGGAGTGAGGATAATCTGAGATAACTTGAATTTATAGACACTAATCCCTTGAAGTTTTGCCTACAGCCCAACACCCGAGATAGGTTTTCCTAGAGGAGAAATCAGAATTACGAGGGGGCATGTTTTTACAAAAAAAAAAGAGAAGAAAAAAGGAAATGGAAGTCTAAGTGGGTTTCCTCTTCCTTCCTCACAGGATTCAACCTCTTTCCCTGAACAATATACAATCTCCAGCCCAAAAGCTGCTCCTGATGACATCACTCTAAATGAAAGGCTTTGGCACAGCCCATTTCATGGAGATAAGGGGTGTCAGCAGACCACGAGGAGTAAAGAGAGGTGGACCAAGGGCAGTTGATAAAAGGCCTGGTAGATGGGGAGAACAGAGAGCAGATCAGCCAATGGCTCGTGTTGCTTCCTGGGGAGCACCTTTCCCATCAGAGAGCAGGGAGACTCCCCAAATTCAGGTCCAGAGACTTCAGCCATGGTGCCTGAGGATGCCCCAAATGGAACTGCAGACCTTCATGAAAATCCATCAAGACTTTCTTTATCAGCTTGTCCCATGAAGCATAGTGGATTTTTTGTCTGTAATATATTCATTTGAAGGGAGGGGAGCATTTGGATAATCAAGGTGAGAAAAGTGTAATAGCATGAACAGACAGATCCTCTCTGATAGTGAAGATGAGTTTGTGAGAGCAAACATTCTGAAGTTCAGCTCTGTGGGTTTCTCCCAAGTAGTCAGGCTATTATTGTTGTTACTGATATTGCATCTAGTAGTCCAAGGTATTGAGTTAAGTACAGCACAAACTCAACAATGGCTCCATTAATCCTTGTGTGAAGCAGATTTCCCTTTGGGCCTGGTTCAATAGACACAGAGGTGTCTATCTGACTCAATCAACATGAAAAATTTTCATTTAATTTCCAGGAAGCTGCTCTTTGAGTAGTGTTACCCACATGGTTGTGTTTGTGATTAGTAATTCTGTTTCTATTTGGCAAAACTGAACCAAAAATAGCTTTTTTGTTTCTCACTGCCTCTGTGGTACTTTGACAAACATGAGAGAGAAGCTCACATCTTCAGTGGAGACTGTCTTCTTGTATAACAGAGAAAATGGAAACACCAAGGGTATTTTTATCCTTGGCCCAACTTTTTGGATTTTGAGCTGTTTGTCCATAAGCCCCTTTTTCTGCAGACCCGGGATGCAGGTGCAGGAGTACTGGGTTACCCAGCACAGGCTAAATGAGAGACACTTCTCTTGGCAGCCCTAGGTGAGACTGTCAGGTCCAAGCTAAACAATCCTAGGATTCTGTAGATTCCTCAAGCTCATGGTGCAAAAGAATGAGAGGTAAACAAAGAAGAGCTGGGCACTTTGGAAAATAGCAATGGGCTAGCTTCTTCCTGTCTTTCTTCTTGGACTCCTTTTTGTCTTTTTGACTTCTCAACAATAAGACTGACCTTGGTATGAGTAGAAAGGAAGGCACAGAAAGAATGTGTAGTTAAGTCACCATTGAGGTGATTTTCTGAGCCTCCATCCTCATAAAGAAAAGACAAAGAACACAGGGGAAGGGTAGTTTTTGTTGCCTGTAGGTTGCACGTGTGTTAATAAAACGGCCTTGTGAGGACTAAGTTAGGCAATACCTTTTGGCCATGTTACAGTGTGTCTGGAGGGTGTGCACTGCCATCTCAGTGCTGAAGGATGGAGTCAGTCCTGCATGGCTGTGCCCACACTGCTCCAGCAAAGGAGCCAGGGGCTGTTGTTGGTCTCTGAAGCCAGTGCAGGGCATGGTTTCCACCCCTACAGCTGAAGTCTCTTCCACTCTTCAACCTCCCCCCTCCTCCCCCGACTCACTCTCAATTGAGTGTCCTCATCCAGATGTGCACTGGGGACTGATCCCTCACACAGGCACCAGCTGGGCATGGGATAGGACAAGGGGTCATGGTTTTAAACTAAAAGAGGCTTACTTTAGATGAGATACTAGGAAGGAGCTTTTTACAATGAGGGTGGTAAAACACTGGCATGAGTTGCCCAGAGAGGTGGTGGGTGCCCCATCCTTGGAAACGTTCAAGGTCAGCTTGAATGGGGCTCTGAGCCACGCAGTCTAGTTGAAGAAATCCCTGCTCATTGCAGCAGGGTTTGGAATAGATGAACTGTGAAGGTCCATTTTAACCCAAAGTGTTTTGTGATTCTATGATAAAGCTGTGCTAAGGCACCTGCTGGTGGTCCAAACTGGTCCGGGTGGCTCTGCTCTGTTCTTCCAGCCCAAGTCCTGAGCATGCTTTACTCTTCATCTTGGATGCCCCCTTTATTTTTTCTTTAGGTCTTTATTATTCTACTCCTTTTTTTCTTTATGAGATACCATGTTTTTAATGAGCTGTTAATTCCTTGGGCTATCTAGTCTCTGGCTATTTGGAGGGAAGAGGAGGGAGGGGAAGAGGGAAGAAAGAATGTCTTGCTTCAGATTTTTTCTTTGGTTGTATCTGTCTCCATTTATTCTCCTCTTCTTTTAGACTGACTGGAGGTAATGGCTCTTAACATGCTTTATAAATCATTCTGCAGAAGATCTTGAATGGGCATTTTATTTAATAAGTAAGGAGAAGTGGACTTTTATCCCTGCAAAAGAGGTGACAAGTTCACTGTAATTTCCACTGGATTACTGTATTTGAGATGGAAGAAGTAATAGAAGACTCAAAAATACTGGTCTCAAAGCAAGTTCCAATTGTACTGCCTCCTCTTTTACTTGCTACTTGATCCATAGAAGCATCAAAGTTATTTATGTTGAAAAACAGCACTTTGATTTAATAGCATATAGGTGCTTGGATGGAATTTAAAAGCTCACTTTGAGGAGTTATGCCAGTCCGAAAACCTGAACATTAATGCTCTTGAGCTTTGGAAAAAGGTGAGTCTGCAGCCACCTCAAATTGCTGCAGCTCACCTCCATTTCTGGACTGCGTCAGAGCAAGTCTGAGAGCTGAGATTTCTTGCAGAGAGAAAACAGGCTTTAGCTACAGGGATTTCAAAGAGAAATCTTTATCCAGGCTGCTGGAAACTGGCATCCTGGGATCTGGCATCTGCCTGGGATACCATCCTGTCTTACACAACCTCTGAGTCAAGGCAGGGACCTCTCTCTGGTTACCGGATCTGACTGCACTAGGCAGACTTTGCATCACCAAAGCTGTCTTCCTCCTAAAACTGTGAAGCCACTGCAGAGAAAGCACAATGCTGACCTACAGCAATTTAAAATTTACTTGAAATGAATGCTCATCATGTGGATTTTGAATGACTGTTGTGTGGGGATCACACTGAACCCACTTAATCCCCAAAACAGCCAGAAAAGTGCTGCAGATCTCAAGAAACACTTCACTACTGTGCAATTATGTGAATCTCAGCCATAGCTAGTCCAAGAAACAACTAGGCTGTAGCCCTGTTCACACCCAGAGTAGTGATGAGAAGTAACCAACTTCGTAGGTCAGAGGAAGTGGTTTCTTTCCAACCGCAGAAGCAGAGCAGAACAAACTCTGAGGACATTTTGCCTTTAGCACATGTGTAACTGTGGCCAGAAGCTCTCTGTGTGTGCTGAGCACTGCTGAGCTTCAGAAGAAAGTCTGTGAAGAAATGATGTCATGGGTGCTTTGTCGTGGTCAGCACATACATGTGTGGTGTGACATCTCTTCTGCAGACAGTCACAACCACTTGTTTTCTGGTTCTGGTAGCTCTCTGTGTGGCTTGTGTGGAGAGGTATAAAAATCCTATCAGGTATAGACCTGTGCCTTTTTTCTTGTGAGAAATACTAAGAAAGCAGGTGGCCAAGCAGGCAGTTGTAACAGTGACTATGCCCTTGACTCCTTGACTTTCAGCCTTGAAAGAATGGAGTCATTTTACGAGGAGCACCACACAGTGCTGTAAAAACCAGGCTGTTCTGTGTGCTCCTCTGGCATCAGCATCCTCTCTGTCATAACTTACAGGGTTTGCATCAAGACAGAAATTCACAAATATTTTTTCCTCTTCAACACTTATCTGCCATGGAGCTGTTCGAGAAATGAAATGCCCAACGGTGCCTGAAATACTTCAGTGGCACAGATTCTTCATCACACTTCACAGATAACCATATTAGCTCTTTTTGTTTGTTTGTTTGAAGGATGCGTGCTTGTGGTGTCTGTAATTGAACAGCTTGCACAATGGCACAACAGTACAGTGAAGGCAGCCATGGAGAGACTGTGCAACTACATACCTGGTAAGTACCAAGTAATGTGCCATGTATTATGCAGGTGCTGCTGTATTTCTCTGTTAATTAAAAATTCACATCTGAAGTCTGAAAAAGCTTTATCTGCTTCTTGTGCAGCATCTCAGATGTATGTAGCTGGGAGATAGGAAGTTGATTTTTGCAGGAAAGTCGGTGGTGTGGCTTCACCTGGTTTCAGAACTGGGATTGTGTCCCAAAGTTACAGCGAATGGGACTGTATTAAGCCCACGCACATGTGAGCACCAACACATGCAGACCCCTTTCCTTTCTTTTTCTCCCTTTTGTCTCTTTGTTAGCTGCTTAAGAACAGATTCACTGTATGCCCAACTACTCCTTCGTGTTGATAGGGGTCTTTATACCAATTGTGAAGCTGAAAATGTTTTCAGAGGATATAGGAAGTCACTATTGTAAAATTTTAAAAATGAGATGAAGTTGACAGGAGTAAAATGTGAGCATTTGATGTGCACTGAAAAGATATTGAAATGTAATTGGTGATACAAATTTCAAAAGCAATAGCTATTCTGTATGAATATATGTAAGAGTACCCTTTTTCTGCCCCTTATTTCATCTGCCCTAAGGAGCTTAGCTGTCCATATGCACACCCCTAAAGACAGAAGAGTTTGAATGCCAGACGAAGCTTTGTGCCTCACAGATTAATCCTATAACTATTTAAAGTAACGAGATCTCACATTGATGGTATCTTTTGAACACTATGCATGTAAAAAGATGGCTTAGAATTCTTCATCAAAACGTCATTTTTATAGGACTTCACAAATTGTATCTTTGAGAAACCATCTTGCTCTGTAAACCCTGGTTTTACAGGAGACACGTGCAGAATATTAATTCTCCCCTTTCCAAGGGAGCATTTCCCAATGCAGAATGGGGCAGGGAGCTAATTGCTAGGATTCATTCATTGATAGAATGATGCTTATCTGATTTCTATTCCATAAGTCATATCCTCTGTGTTTTAAATTACAGGCACATAACCATGAAGTTACAATTAGAAGCACTGATCCTGCTATTAAAATACAATTTTCTTTTAGAAATTATGACATGCCAGCTCTGTGTTCACAATTCACTCAGTGGACCTTGTTCTGCTGACATGTCAAGATATTTCTTTTCAGCTGCCACTCTTTACACACATAAAATCCTATTATCCCTTTAGTTGAATCGGTATAATCCAGTTACTTTCTATGAGATGCATGGATACACCCAATAGAGAATAACTGACCCTGAACTTGAAAGGAGTGAAAAATCCTATAGATTGTGTGGGAGCTACGGTGTAACCTGATTTATCCTCTCCTGGGAGGTGAACACTGCAGCCAAGCAGGAATCAACAGCTTCTTCTTGCTGCTTCAAACAGTAGAAAAGCTTTGGATGCTCATGAGCAGCAAACCTACTAGAGCGGGTCATGCATTTCACTTGGAGAAACAATTTCATTATTATGCACGTGCCTACAATGTCTTGCAAGAATAACAGCAACAAATTAATGGCAGCCTAGGGCCAAAAAGGGAGAAAGAACTCATGTGAGCTTTTTAAGAACCTCCTATAATTCTGATTACAATCAAGTCAGGGTTGGATCAAGCCTTCAATAGAGTTATACAACGTTCAAGAACAAAAAACACATAAAGAAAAAGAGAGAGAAAATTTCAGTACCTGTCCATCCCACTCAATCCCATAAGCTGTGTAGAAAACAGAACTACATCATCACGTATATGGAAATATTTGCAATTTGTGTGATTCAAGTGGCATGGCAAATAAGACTATGAAAATAAGAACAGAAATGTCACAAGTGAAGAAGGTTCTTGAGCAGACAGAAAGGCCAGGTCTGGGGAATGGGCAGTATTTACAGTGTAAGAGATGTTAACAAGAGTGTTTGTTTATCTGGATACTTACTGTCTGCTTGATGAAACAGAGGTGTCTGATACCTGAAATGTGCTTTGAGACCTTCTGCCTTCAGCATTGCCTCTGAGTCATGCTCTGCTTCTGTGTTGGCCACTGCTGTGTAAACACCTTAGAGCTCAAGTGCAAATGGCAACATGATAATAGCATCTTTCTTGCAAATATTTATCCTCTGGGATTCAGCCAGAATTGGTGTTTCTAGGACTATGAAGCTATAGACAAAAACCTTCAGGGTTGTTCTTATGTAAGAACAAGCCAGTTTAGAGGATCTCTTTTACCTGAAGCAGAGCAAAAAGACATGTACTTTATATCTCGTCTAAATTTTCCAGCATTTATTTTGGTTTAAACTCTTTTCTTGCCCCTGAACATTCAGTTATTCAGAACTTTCTCACTCTCTTTCCCTCCTTTCTGATTTACACAGCTTCTTCCTCACAGAGATTTCTCTCCGCAGTACCTTCTCCTTGTGTGTTTTAGCGGAGCTGGAGATTTGTGAACACATGAATTCAGGTTGGCTCTGAGGGCAAGTCCTGTAAACACTGCCTGTGGCTTTGATCTGTTTTGTTGGAATCCAAAGCCTGAATGGCATCTGAATCTTCCAAGAGGACTCTATGTGCCCAACAATAATTTGACATTATTTCTATTCCTATTACCTCCCATCATTTATTGCACCAAGGGGTAATTACATATCGAGCTTCCTATATGCATGAGGCAATCAGTGCCTGGAAATCAGTGCCTAGAAATCAGTGTGACCAGGAAAAACCCTACATCAGCTTCCCAGAGCTGATGGGCAGCCAAATTTTCCTCTCCTCACAGCCCCCAGTACAGGTTCCAGGTCAGGCTCCTCCAGGGCCAGGAATGTTGTGGAAACGAACTGGTTTGGGAAAATCATGAGGAGACCATCACCTGTGATGGACCAGGGAGGTGTTAGGGAAGCCAGCCACCTTCACCTGTGGGATACCAGAGGGAACCAAACCTCATCAGAGGGTGCTCTAATCAGCTATGATACCAAACACAAGGTTATTGATGCCTGTGATGTCTTTCCTTTCAGGTGAACAAGAATAAACTCTAACTCTAGTCAGGAGACCAATTCGTACTTGCAGATTGTTTCAAAGGGCCAAGAGAGAGGAGTTATGTGGCAAAGGAGGCAAAGAAATGAAGCTAATAACTTGATTGAAATAAAACACTTGTCATGGATAAGAAAAATCAGCTATCATGGTTACAGAAGCTACCTGCAACACTGTATGAGTAGGAGAGTGTTGGGGAAATGATCTCTTCATTCCCTGATATCCCTTCCTGGTCCCAATCCTCCTTTCTCAGGTACAGGTTGCCAGTCAGGGTGGCTGCAGTCCTGGCAGGAGAGCAGCTGAGGGAGAAAGAGCCCACCCACACCCACCAGTGGAGTCACTGCCACAAGGTTTTGTGCCATCCCTGGACCAAAGCTACCCACTGTGTAGGCACCAGACCCCCAGCCCTGGGCATGTCCAGCCTGCCACTAGTTAAAAGTGAATATTTAGCCCAAAGCTGGAAGGGAGCAAATCATTTGGGGGTTTTCTTTGGGAAAGTAGGGAAAGTGTTCTTTTTTCCCCAAGTACAGATAGTTATCTGTCTGGATAATGGAGGTGCAAGAGAAAATGACGACTCCCAGGAATTTGAGGAGCTGCAAGTTTGTGGCCACTGCACTTGTGTGAACCTTCCTTTTTTGACATTTCACAACACCATCCTTGCTGAAACAAGGCTGACACCTCCTTAGCATGGTTAACCACCTCTAGTGTGTTCAGGCCAAAAATCAGGTCGTTTTCCTTCATGGGAACTGTCAGACCAGTGCTACCATCATGCCCTTCTTGTGTTCAGACCTCCAGTCTCTCCCACAGTGTCTTTGCTTGGGTGCAGAGACCACCTTATTTTCAGAGAAGTACCTTACAGTGATCACTGCTGAACCGTCTCATGGAAGGAATGCTTTACACAGATTAAAGAAAACTACCTCAGCCAGCATCCCAAAAAGGCAGACTGTGAAAGGAAGCCAAATGTCAAGTATTTCTTTGAATGCAGTTACTCCTGCACAACTCCTGCTCTACACAAAGCATATTCTCTCACATCCACAAACCCCAGAAGCTCCGAGGCAGTTCTAGCAGTAGCATCAAGCCCAACATCACTTTCTGCTCTTTGATTTATGTATTTGTTCTCTTTCTTCTTGCAAACGTGCTGAGCTGTTTGTTTAAACTACTTAGGAGATGCTGTGGCATGCACAATTTCTTTTGTCTTTTCCATGATGCTGTACTCAGAACATCTAACAAATGCTAGGGATCCTTTCTAGTCTTTATCATGTGGCTTGCCTAAAGCCAGAGAGGGTTTTAGACAAGGTGAGAAATCCAGGTTTTCCCATTTTCTAGTGCTACATTGAGCTCAAAAGTTCACATGCCTTCCTCTAAGATAGATCAGCATTCACCTTGATGAACCAACTGCTCCTGTATTTTGACTGCTATAAAACCAGTTTCTACATACTCAATTACTTAAAAAAATAAATTATGTTTTCTAGAAAAGCTGCAAGGTTTCTGTTACATACTTGCTGAGTTTTATGGATCACACATAGCTGAACTGTAAGTATTGCTGTGTCCTCTCAGATTTTTGCTTAGTTTGTCCTTCACATGTACAGATGTGCTGACAGATTGAAGTGGAGGGATTATTATTAAAGCAGAGATGCTTCAGAGTGATTCTAGTTTGGCACTTGGCACAGCTATTTCTGAGTGAATAAACACAGGCTGACACTGGTAACCATTTTGATACTCCATTTAACTCTCAGATCAGGCCCACCAGATGTAATTACCTTTTGAAATTCAGCTCATTTGGCTGAGGGAGGAATTTGAATAACCTGTGTGTGTGAGACAGGTTCTATAGAATCACACTGCTGTAGCTTGGCTCTTGCTTTCCATTCTGCCTTTAATCAGGCTTTCTAATTGTCAGCCTTAACATGGTCTCGGCCCTGACCTTGAGTCACACTCTTGGGGAAGCCTACTATTTCATGTAACTGATTGAAAACATAAAATATAGGTCATTTTATTCCTCTTTAAAAGTTCTTAGTTTAATTAACAGAGCTTTTGATAGACCTTCCTCCTCCCTAGGGCTTTTATTTTTGTTTTTAAAACTAGCCAAGGGACTGCAAAGTGTTTACAGGACTAAGAAGTGCTATAATCAAACATTTTCATTTGATTCCTGATTAGCCCAGAGGTGTGTCCCAAAGAGAAAGGAACAATCCTAGCATTCATTCTTGGTGATTAAAGGTTAAGGATCTTTGAAGGGTTTCTGGTTATTTTGTTAATGATTGAAGATTCATATGTACCAAATTGCGTATGCATTAACTTTAACCTTTAAATCTTTGTCAGACTTATGATTGATTTAAAACCTAGAACAGTCATAATGTATTTGCTTCATGTGCTGCATATAAAGAATGATGCTTTTTCATCATCCTGGGGGCCAATTTTAAATGCTGAGTGGGATGTCATTAGAACCCAACACCGCACTGAGCAGAGATTATGGGCCACACTGAAGTGAGCTGAGGTTATTGGGTGGTGTTGGGGAGATCCAGCTTCCCATGGAAATAGCTTCTACTTTCAAGTGCCCCAAAGAACATAATAGTCTTTGTTTATGCACCATTTCCTTCAGCATAGCCAGGAAAATGAATGCCGATGTGGTTTGCCATTCCTTGAAGCTGTGTAAACAGGATCCAGGACAACCACTTTGTCATCTCTACCCTCCTCCAAAGGTGAGTTGGTTTTCCACTTTTTTTAGAACTACTGATTGTGCAACGTCTTTTAAGTGGAACTGAGCAGTTCAGAGGCTTCCACTGCATGTGCATTGTCTCAACATTTTGAGCATGGACACTTTTAGAATGAAAAGTCCGTAACACACATAACTTGAGTGGAACATCCTCAACAGGGTTGTTGCAGTGTGAGAGCCACAAGGCCAAATTCTCTTGTACCAGTCTGGACCAGACAAGAAGAGTAGAGGAAAAAAAAAAAATCTTTCTTTCTGTAGTCTTTATTGTTAAGCAGTACAATAACCCCAAACCAGATACTCAGCTGAGGTTTGTCTACACCACTGCCTTGCCGCAGCACGACAAGTGATCCCTGCACTGCCTGATCTGCTGTGACAGCCTGTGTGGGCACAAGTTACCTGCTGCAAATGCAGGGCTAATAGGCTTGGAATAGTCTGCAGTGCAAGAGTTTCAAGCTAATGTGCATAATCTTTTGCTGCAGGCTGGAAGCATGTTTAATTACCACAGCTTCTCTGATGCTACGACACCTGCATGTCCTGGATTGCACGGCTCAGACCTTTGCTATACTCATATACACACATCTTCATAGGTGTATAAACATACACTGTTTGTTTTGGGATTTATTTTGTTGGGTTTTTTGTTTTCTTCCCAATTCCCATGCATGTCCTGTCACTTTAAAACCTGTGAGTGACGGTGGTTGTTTGGAAGCTTTGGAAAGCCAGACATTCACTTAGCCATCTATTTTTTGTAAATCCTATTCCCTGTATCTGGATGGAGAAAGGCATGTTTGATTCCTAAAGGTTGGCATGAGATGTTGCACACAGGGTCTAATCCAACAGCCATTGAAATAAGTGTCTTTTTATGGGCTTCAGTGAGCTGTGGTTCATCTCCAGGATGGGTTTAGTTCTGCCATCAGTAAGATCTGGAGAAACACTTGCCTTCCAAGAACAGCAATAACATTTGTTTTATAGCAGGTGTGCATCACATAGGACTACCATACTCCATGAGAGGCCAACAAGGGTGTGCAACCAGGCAGGGGTGAAAGAAGACGTGTGCAAGCAGCAAAGAGGGCCCACACTATCTTAACTAAACCAGGATGTTGCCCAACCTTCATCGAATAGATTCCATCAGAAATCCCTCACCTTGGACTGGGGGTCAGAAGTGCCTCTTGAAGGGAGAGAAGATGCAGACAATGAACTGCAGTTAAAGAGAGGGATGGACTCTCCATGGCCATGGAGTGAGCTGGGCTAAGAAGTCTGGAGAGAGAGGCTGTTTAGGTCAGGATGGCTCCCGTGAAGAAATTAGATTTTAAATTCTTTGTCTATCGGCCATAAGTGAAAGGATGCCACTGGTGGGTGTGCTGTCACATCTCTGGTTGGCTCTTACCCATCTCCTAGAGTAGATGTAGGACCAGTGGCTCCTTCCACCTCCAGTGACAGCTTCAGTGAGTGCACTTCCCACAAGGAAAGCCACTGTATGTGTTGGGGTTTTGGTTTGTTTTTTTAAACAAAATTTGGACTCTTGTTTGCACAGGCTGGAAACTACCCGTCCAAGTGAGCAGCTCAAGCAAACCCTCTCCCCTTCCAAGTGGTAGTTCAATCCCTTTCTGTCTAAGTGCATTTGTTTCTTATCAAGAATATAGGAATTTTACCAAGAAAACCTAATTTTCTACGCTAACGGTGCCCCTTTTTTTTGGCTCTTCTGGTGCACTGAGGCAGCATGAGGAGATGGGAGGAGAAGAGCAGTGCTTAGAGTTCATGCTCAAGTGGTTGATAAATTGCCCACAGTAACTTTGTGACAAGTCAGACTGAGTAAAGATGAATTATGAGTGAAAAAAATTAATATACAATCAGAGACACAGATGCATAAAATGCAGTTTACCTCACATTTGCTTCTTTCATTTGTAATTTGATTGATCACTTCAGTTTTATGAGCCCGCAAATGTTGGCGCAGTCCCCTGCTGAGTGTTTGAACAAGATTTTAATACTAATGACTGTTCTGTTCAACTCTATTGATTTTCAGGTACTTTGCTTATTCATTTAGAGTTTTGGATGCCCATTTTCCCAGAATTAGTATCATATTTGTACTGGGAAAGGGAGTAAAATAAATAGTTGCCTGTCCTTGTAAGGCAGTATAATTTTCAGGTTTTAATTGCCTTTAAGGTGGAAAATATCAATGTGTAGCTGATTTTTCAGTCAATAGTTGACTTTTTTCTGTCTCTGTGGTGTTGTTCTAGTCAGACTGTGTATCTTGAGGAAGGAAGGACCTCTGCTTCAGAAGCCTTGCAAACTAGGTACTATATGGAGACACTGCAAGCTGTGTAAATGATATCGTGCATCATACTACACACTCCCCTTGTCTCTGACAAATTAGCCAAAATTAATTTTTTTTGCCAAGCTGCCTGGAGCCATTAGCACTCTGTGATTATTCTAGGAGATTCTGCTCTAATTATGAATAAAAAATAGTACTGCATTTGCACAGAGCCCAGTGCTCTCAGTGCAGAGCTGGAGAAGGAGGAGAGCATCCATCCTGGGCAAGGGTGGCTCTGTGGCAGGGGCTCCTGGGGGTTTGGGGCGAGGTGGGCTGCTCTGATGATGGGCAGTTTCAGGAGCAGACCCCTGGTGTTGGTGGGGAAGAGTAGAAGGGGACTTTGTGGCTCCTGGGTCACCAGCATGGCTGTGTGACCAGATGTCACTTGTAATGGGGTCCTGTGAGCCCCTTCTTGCCACCAGTGGCTTGTAGAGGGTCAGGAGTGGAAGTGCAGGTAGGTTTGCATGCATAGACTTTCCCAACTGCATTTTTTTTGCCCAGTAAGAGGTTCTCCTCTACCCTTTAGTATGGGAGTGGCAACTCTGGGGATTCACTCCTTCAAGTAAAGATACAAACTAATGGGACACATCAGAATTTCAGGCTTACTAAAGGTAGCTGAACACTTAGACAGCACCTAAAGTTACATCAGCAATATGCCGCGTGGTTTAAGCCACGTCAACAGCAGGTATTCTAACATGAGCTGCAGCATCACTCCAAAATGCTGACCATGGTACAGACATCCAAGTTAGCTGCTCTAGGATGACTGGGTAATGTTTTGGCCAAAAACATTTATCTGCTCAAATGATGGAGGACTTTTTGCACTAGGTCAAGTAACACAGGGATGTTTCTCTAGGTGAGCAAAAAGGGCTCAATCGGGTGAAGGGTTTTAGGCACTGCCTGTGAAGTTTCTCTTCTGGCCCTGGGAGCAAACAGGTTTGCAGGAGATTATTTTCAGCTGATCTCTACATTGTTTTAAGGCAGCTGGTCTGTTCAGTTAAATGGCAATACTTAAATTGATTTTGTTGGCCAGAGTACTGGCTCGACTTCAGCACTGTAGTTCTGTTCTGACAGTTTCTAAAACAGTTGGTGTTGGAAGAAGCTTGTAGTCTTCTTTCTGCCATTCAGGGTGTTTCTTCTGCTCCCTATTACTTTTCTGCTCCAGATTATAAGAGACTTTGTGGCTGCACATTTTGGCTTAATCTCCATCAATAGGATTTTGATGGGAGTCATCTTACATCAGCAATAACACACGTATTTATGCTATTATTATTTTATTTTACAAAGATAAGCATCATTGCTCCAAGCACTCATGTTGGTTCATGTGCCTCTATCAGGTCTTTTACTGACTTTGTAAAAGGCAAAAGCCACATCCCTCATGGACATTACTTTGGCCAGCATGGTCTTTCACAAAGTAGGAGCCAACAAGTTCTGGGTAGAAAAAACAAATCCTTTGGGGTTTTATAAAATAAAAACACTTTTGCTGGTTTTTGTCATTCCTCTCAGTAAAAGTGTGAGCTGTTTTCTGGGAGGTGAGGCAGAACCAGCCTCTGGAATGGGAGTGCTTCTGCATTCCTGGTAAGAGCAGGCTACTAGTCAAAGGTAGACCTTGTGAGTGGGACGTTTCCTTCCTTTGAGACCACAGGCAGTAAAACAAGCATCTGGGAAGCAAGCCAGGTGCTGTGGAGCAAGATGCCCTCCTTTTAACCTTTCTTTTTGAAAATAGGTAAAATCTGCTGAAATGTGAGTTGTTTGTGCTGCAGTCAGAACTGAGCCCCAAAGAAACTACCTATAGATGAGTGACAGCGGAAAGCACAATTTGAGTACTCTTTCACTTATTTCTCAGCATTTCCTCTCCTCCTCCTCACTAGCAGAAAACAAAATAAAATTAACCCTACCCCAACCAAAAAGCCAAACAACCTCAGAAAGCCAAATCACACAACCCAAACTTTCCACCACATAAATCCAAAGGAATAGGGTGATCTGGGATTTACAGGGTGCTTCATGCAGCTGTGTCATGCCACTGTAGAAGCTGTCTCAGGCAGGACCCCTGAAAACAAGGCTCAGGTGACTCATGGGCACAGAGACATTTGGGGTGGGAGGGTGGCAGACAAGAGAGTGAGGACAAGGAGGTGTTGCTCATGAGCAAAACCCACCTTTGTCACTGCTTTTTACAAGCTTTGCAGAATTTTGATATCTTGATACTCTTGGTAAAAGAATGATGAAAATTAGTTAGAAGAGGAGCTTGGAGTGTTTCATAAATACTCGCTCTCCTGGGAAGGAGCTGGCTAACATGGGTGAGATATGAGAGAAAACTAGAGTTGGTTCATGCATTTGTTTAGGATGAGAAATATATCTGTTTGAAAAAAAAAAAATCATTACTGGGAACGCATGGTCTCTGTGGAGAGCATTGGAAGAAGGCAGTGAATGAAATCCCAGGGATGCCCTTGTCTCACCACATTTCCTTATGTGGATTTGGACAGAGGGTGATGCCTGCTCCCCAGGACTGCAGCACACCCTCTGCCCTGCGGCTGCAGCTTCACCCACCTGCTGCTGGAGCCTGGGGAGACCCCTCCTTGGTGGTGTTCTCATGCCATGGGAAAGAGAGGAGGCTCCTTGCAAGCTGAGATGCAGCAAGAGGGGTTGTATGGGCTGCATGGCCTTCGGTGGCAGCCTTGACACGCAGATGTCAGCCAGGAATTACAGGTGACCTGTGAAACCAGGAGTGTTTTGTCCCAGGTGAGTGTTTCAGCTGCCAGTGTTCCACAGCCCAGCCTGGAGTCTTGGCTGAAGTGCCTTGTGAAGTGAAAGAAGGTCTCATCCTTAGCACTTCAGAGAGAGAATTTTCTATATGCAAGGTCAGTTCAGCCTTTCCTCCCTTGTTTTCTGCTTTCTGAGTGCCATATTGCTGCAGCTGCCGGGAGTGTGCGTTTCTCAGGTGCTGCTGCTGTGAGCAAGCAAGGTGTCTCCCACCCTGCCTAGCAGAAAGGGGCTGATAAGTCTCTGGAAATTTTACATCTATTATACTTCATTTTAAGCCATTTTCCTCATCTGCCTCTCAAGTTATTTATTGTAGAAATGGCAGCAGCTGATACCGTGCAACATAACTATGGCAAATGTAAGATGCATGATTGGTTTTGGGGACAGCAGTTGGCCAGCGGGAAGAAACTAGAAAACAGTGTCTTGGCTCATTCCTGGCATCTCTCATCTATTTGTGACATATCCTGATTTTTATAAAACTATAGATACCATGAATTAAACATATATTAACTACATATATCAATGTGACACATATATTAAACCCCAGTAACTCAGAAGTCTATGTTCCTTGCTGCTTATGCTAATTCTTCCTCATCCCTTGCATTGTTCACTAGAAATTTTTGACCCTTGAATATCACGGTTAATTAATTTGCTTTGATCACTGCCTAAATCAATTATAATGACATGCTAAATTTTATCCCCAGTAAAAAAAAAATGTTAGTAATGATTACTTTAAATGCAAATATATTCTGCTTTAATATTCCAAGCTGGCATGCCCGCTGTTCAGTAAGGTGCCATCACTCGAGGGGTATTTTCTTCTTTTTTCCAAATGATGTAATACTAACACGTGGGGAGGCACACTTTTTGCCCCCATGCTGAGTTGCTGTAGCTCTATCCAGATAAATATAAACCCAGTTGGTGCTAGGCTGGCAGTTATGTCCTTAGGCTGGGCTGTAGGAGGGACTGATGGCAGGTCACTGTTGGACAGAACAGTTTGTCCTCACTAAAGATTTTGAGCAGGCACTAAATGCTAACGTATTTGTGATACTCTGGATTTTTTTTTTTCCATTTTAAACTTTGTCAAAAGTAATTTATTTTTATCCTTTCTTTTGTTTTGTTTTTGGGTTTGAGTGGCTTCTGAACAATTCTCAAAGCCTACATAATACAAGTAGTTATTTTTTCTGAAAGTGAGCAAATGGGCAGTGTTTTCAGCCTTCTTCATGATGACTGCTGAAGGGAAGGACAGAGGCCATCACATAGCTACTGCCTCACAGATGTGACTGTTTTCAAGGGTGGCTAAATAAATGCAGGACAGCATATGGGAATTGTCATCACTGAGATACAAGAAAATTGTCCTAAACTGAAAATGGAGCAGCAGGGGGAGAACACTGGTGTTACCCTGACCCTCACAGACTCCTGTGACCGTATTTTCTTTTTTTTTTTCCTAAATTGAAGTTGTGAGATATTCCTTTCTTATTGGAAGATGTGGTTGAATTTAGAAAGTGCTGTTCAGAAGGGTTGTTAAGCAGTTGTTAAGTATTTTGGACTACATGAGCATATCTGGTGCATCTCCTCACCTCCATGCCTGGGAAGAGTCTTTGTGGCAGGACGATGAGTGTGGTCACTCTTGCTGTCATGCAAGACAAATTTCTTCAGGTTGTGGTCAACTCCTAACAACCTGGTACAGAAAGAGCCTCTGCTTACTCCCCATATCTCAGCATTTAGCCAGGCAGGACCCAGGGTAGTGGACCAGACAGGCTGCAAAAATGTATTTGTTGGGGTTTTTGCAATGGCAGAGCCTTGAGGAAGGCTTTGGGAGCAGGACCAGTGTTTGGCAGCTCCTGGCCATGGCAAGCAGCCATCAGAGTGCACTTCACCCCAGCCTTGCTGCACCACCCATGGCACATCCTGCCAGCAATGCTGGGCCCTGGCTGTCACCCACACTCAGAGACTGTGCCCCTTGCACAAAATTTCCTCTCCTCCTTTGAGGAGTGTGGGGAGTTTGAGGAATAATTTGGGCATCACTAGTAGTTGACTCTTTTGTAACCTGTGACCTTATGATGGCCCACCTGATGATGCCTTTCCAAGGTATTTTCTTGCAATGGTTCTCCCACTTTTCGTTTCTATGTAGGTATAAATATCCTCATTGTGAAGGTATCCCAAAATGCTTCTTCAGCACAAGTTGGCATGGTGGACCCAACAGAAAAGTTATCTTGCAAGATAAGAACTTTTATTTCCAGAATAAAAAGCTAACCTTCCTAGATCCTAAGCAGGAAATTTTCCTTCCAAATTCTATTCGCTGATTTGAACCTTCCTGCATGCCAACTGTTCCCTTCTGGGGTGAACTTCAGCTGAGTATAACCCTTATCCATGCAGGAACAAATGTCTCATCTGTACCCTTCCACAGGAGGTCAGGCTGACATTAAGTGCATAACCCTCTTTTAGCCATCTAATGGATGACTTTTTCTTCAGGAGGAGTCACTAGAGAAGTCCGTCCTCTGTAGCTCACACAGTGAAGTCAGGATATGAATTTCAGCTCTTCAGCTGATCTGGACTTTTCCTTAGGAAATAAATGATGCCCTGGAGCAAAATAAATGAACTCCTGCAACTGGAGTTTCATAGGGGGTGACTGGATAATTGATTGTTAGTCCAATAAAAAGTAACTGATGAGGAGTTTGTGGACTCATACATCATTTTTGTGCTGTGACTGATATATTAAAATAGAAAAAAAAAGGTAGAAAAGGGGAAGAAAAGTTGGTAGGATACTGTGAGGCTGATCTGGTTGTTTTTCATTTTGTTCTTGCTCCCCTAGGTGGGACTGAGTACTGCAATAAAAAAGGCAAGAAGAATTATGAAGACTTCCAAGGACCTGGTAAGAAATCAATGGCATTAGGGTGTTTTACACTGTACTTGCATTTTATCATGAGTGAGTCCTTGTTTGTTTTGTATGACCATGAATCCTCCTGAACTGAATGCTGACTCACTCCTACCTGGTAAAGGATCTGCCCTATCAGGTGACACTGGGAAGAGGGAGAAGGAGGAATACAGAAGAAATATCTCTGCCTTGCCCTTGTAGCTGTAAGTGCGTGCCTCATGAACTGAGCCACTGCCTTAGAGCACACTGACTGTGTTTTAGGGCTGTCTGAAACTCAAGCAATGGCCTGAATGCAAATTCTGCATGTTTTTCCTTTATTTGTGAAAGACTGCCTTTGTCTGTTAAACTTGAAAACTGGGATTTCTTTCTGCCTCTAACAGTTTTCAGATTTGTAGAGGATCTCTAAAGGGTAGCAGAGGAGGGAGGGGCAGCTTTTATTCTGCTGAGTTCACTTGGGTGAGTCAGCTCAGTAAGAGTTTACTTCCAGTTGTTTTCAGGCACTTAATGCAGACCAAATGTTTTAGCTGTTTGTGAAGAAATTATTGGTAGTGCTTCTTCCTGAATCCTTACTGCAATGCTACTCACAAAAGTGGAAATTGAGGGGCCTAATTAGCCTTTGGGCAATTGCCAAATTACCAAGCCAGGGAAATAAACAAAACACTGGAGAGACGGGTCTCAGCTCCCACAGAACAGCAACCAGCAGGATCTTATTCATTTTCCTTCCTATTCAGATGGCCTGAGATTTCTGCTCAAATTACATTAAATTTCTAATCCCCTTTCCCTGGAGCAAGTCCCCATGTTTAACACCTGCAGTGAGATGCTCTGAGTCAAGCAGGCTCTCTTACTTTGCCTCTGCTCTCCTGTATCCTCAAAGCTGCTCAATGCCCCAGTATCTCTCTCAACCTCCATCACAACACCCTTGGACTTTCCTACTCCTTGCTGCCCATTTACCAGTGGGAAGGACAAGCCCTCTGTGTCCCAACCAGAAGCAGCGCAGTCATAGTTGGGTTTCTCCAGTCGATGTGTTTATAAACCTCCATAGCTGCACAATGCAAGGTCAGCTCAAATTAAAACAAGTATCATGTGCTTGCTTGAGCCTCTCCTGCAGTTATTCTTAGTGTGCTCCCCATAGTGACCCTGGCTGAAACATATTTTAAACCTGGAAAATTAAGAATAACCACATTTCCAGAGGCATTACTGTATCTCCCAATTTCCCATTAACCCAGATTAAAGTTATTTTCATGTCCAGAAAAACGATGTAGTGAGAAACACAAAGAAGAATCTTTAGGAGAGGTCAGAGTATGGATCATGCTTGCATAAGCCGTGCATCCCAGAGCAGCAGCATGTGATGAAGTAGGAAGAAAATCACCTGCCCAGTCTGAATGCTGCATTCCATGGTCTGTTCACCTGCCCAGGCAGATACACATGCCAGTGAGGGCTGAGGTGCTCTCACTGCCAGGGGAGAGGGTCATCTGGCTTAACGTGTGGGTAAGGATCCAGAAAAATCCTGTCTGTGGTAGGACATCTCTGCATCCACGTTGGTGGAGAGAAAAAAGCATTCACCTCGCCTCTTTTATGCTCTGGCTCATGCTAGACTAAAATATCAAATTATATCTGTTCATTCTCCCCATATCTGCTATTTTAGTTGCTTTTGCCCCATTGCATGTTTGGGGGAAACCTTCTGAAGAAGTTCTTGCAAGTTAGTTGTCCCCGTCTTGGCTTGGCAGCTGTGTGTGACTGCATACAAGAGAGGTGATTATGGATGTTGGTAATGAGAATGGAGCATCCGTCTGGATCCCAGGATTTCATATTTACTTGGAATTTCTTAGGATCATTATGAGTTTGGGAAAAAGAAGAGATATTTGCCAGATGTAGAGATGCAATGAAAGTGGCTACAACCCCAGAAAAGTCAAATAAATGTCTCCATTCATTAAAAGAAGTGAGCCATCTGTAAGTGACTGTCTTAAACCAAACACCAACAAGCATTAGGGGCCCATCGTTATTCTTTTTAGTAAAACCAATTAAAATAATTACTGAAGTGTCATTAGGGAATGTTAACAGGCAATGAATAAAATATTAGGGTTCTCAATCACTGTGAGTGCCTTTAGCACTAACTCTTCTTGTGGGTGGAGAAGATACTGTGGGGCACCTTTGAGGAACAGTGGTGAAAGAATGGTGAATGGAGTGGTGGCTGTAGCATTCAATGAGAGCAGGCACCGTGCATACAGCCCTGTCGTGACTATGAGGCCCCTGCAAGTCACAGCCTGGCAATGGGAGAAGTGAGAAGACATGGAGGGAGCCCAAAGGGAATTGCCAGGGAGAGGAGGGCAAAAGCTAATTTTCTGCTCACCCAGTCATGTCAGGCAGGGGCAAGTAGTTCATCTTCTCTCAAAAACTCACACTGTAATCACAGCTCATGCAAAGATTCTCTTTTTAAAACTTGTATACCTTTAATGCCTTTTGAGAGCAGCCCGTGGCACCCTCAAGGAGCAGAGGAGCTGCTCTCCTGCACAACCCCAAGCACAGCCAAAGCATTACCTCCAGACCTCACTGTCCCACCTGCCCTGGGGATGCACAGGCTGGGGAGCCAGGGGTTGTTGTGCTCCAGGATACTGCTGCAGCTGGTCCTCAGCATCACCCACACCACTTCCAGGTTGCCATCAGACAACCATTCCCACCACAGTTAGGTGGTCTCTGGAGCTGCAGGATAGTCTTTCTTTGAAACTATCAGACATCCAGTCAGCAGCAATTTTCAGATGACTAGGTGAGAATATTTTATTCTAACTACAGCAAAGGGTAGGCTTTAAGTGCAGCCTGTGAGGAGAATGAAAGATTTTATTTATGTGTTTATTTCTTGCAAGCCCAGTAGTTTGTCTTTCTGCTGCAGTTTTGGCTCCAGGTGCTTTAACTTCAAAGGCTTTGCGTACTACGACTTAGGCTGAAGTGAAAAGCTGACAGCTCACATGAAGACACTGCAAATCTTAGCCTGATGGAAAGCTTTGAGACACTCTAGTACTTCAGCAGGCAGGATTGGTCCTGCATGAAGGAGGTGGGGAAAGTGGTTTCTTTCCTTTTTCCAGGAAGGTGTCCATGGCTTTGCAAATCTCTTTGAGAACAGCTGTTACCCTCTTATGCTCCTCTCCTGCTCCCTGCCTACCTGACCATACACGTGTATGCACACACAGAGAGCAAAAGGGAGCTCTGTGTCCCTGCCATGGTGCAGGACATGGCCCCAGGGCAGGCAGGGGCTTGAATACAGAGGTGCAGAGGGATGGGGAAGAGCACAGGGCAACTGGAATCACAGCGGTGGGTTTCAGCTCAAGAAAAGCCCTCACTCCCTGTCTGCTTTTAGCTATTTATCTCCACTTCTTTTGTGATTGTTTTCTAGTTTCTGCTTTCACTCCACCAACATCTTCTCACCCCCAAGCCAGTGTGACTCAAGCTTTGTCATTCGAGTGTGTTGGACAGAGCTTAAGAGAGTTAATTGGTGGATTTTTTTCAGGTTTCTTGTCTCATCTCCCTGACTTTCTTCTTTTCCTTTGATTTCACTTTTGCATTCTTCAGAAAGTGCACTGTTGCAGCTCCACTTCCACTGCAGATCTTTCCTCCTGGTTCTTTTCAGAAATAGCTGGAAAAGGTACCACTCTTTTTCATCTTCATCTTGCTGCTTGGTCACTTCAGCCACCAGTGCAAATGTTGGCTGCAGTCTGTACTGGGGGCTCCATCTGCACTATCTCTCTCTTCACTACCTCTCCTCTCCACACTGAGATCTTGGCTTTGACATATTGCTGTGGCTGACCTCCTGCTCTGGGCAGCATGATACCCTTCTCTCCATAACCCCTTGTTACCTGTCCAAGCAAACACCTTCCCTGGAGCTGGAAGGCAATGCCCTATGCACCATGGCCTGCTGGTTCCCTGCCTTGCAATGCCACCCAAAGGTTCTCCTTTGTCCCTCAGAGCTTTATACACTGGGGTTACTGCTCCTCATGGTGAGTACTGACCTTTCATTGTCCTCTCCTGAGCTGGATCCAGCCTTTACCTTCTGCTTTACATTGGGTTTGGGTTGTAATGTCATTAGGGCAAGGACTCTCTTACTCTTTTTTTTTCTATGTACATAAAGTATGTAACACAAGGCAGTTGGTCCAAGGACAGAGCTCTTAAGTGCTACATCTATATAAATAATTACCCTTCTTTGCATAAAGTTATGATTATGCCCATCTGCTCCGTATTTATGTGCTAAATGTAGCCTTAGTGAATGCAGTTAATTAGGCTGTGCACCACTAGCCCTCTGTATTTATAGACCACTTGAGCACTCTCAGTGTTTAAAGACCACCTGAACTTAGAGTGAAGCCATGTGAGCAGTGTGGTTGTGGGACTGACTGCCAATGCAGAGCAATGTTTCCACTCATTAGGAAGGTCTCTTTCAGCTCCTGAAGCTTCCTCTCTACTTGGAACATGAGCTGGATTGGCCCACAGCTTTTGTCTACCAATGTTGAAACAGTTTTTCCAGCAACAGCTGTCTTTTACAGCTTTCAGGTCTGGCCAGGATAAAATATAGTTGTGATATTTCCAGGTAAAAATCTCATTAAAAATTCAAGGATATTGTATGCACATCCTGGACCCTACCATTTTTCTTCTCTTTGGTGTTGTTGGCTTATCCACTCCTCCCTGAGCACACAGAAACCAGCCTTGTGGCTCACCGTGTTTTCACATTGTGTCAGATACCATTGTGTTTATCAAACATGAGAACAGTACATCTTTCAAAGCATGAGAAAATAATTTTGATACATGAGAGGAGACTGTTTCACAGGAACTTTTTACTTCCTTTTTAGTTTTACAGGTCTTTGAGAGTAAGAGCAGTTGGTTTGTCTAAATCTTCTGGCATGTAACATCCTTAATGGCATCGTTGGAGTTTTCAGATGTGTCTGGGTGAAAAATATGTGTTTTAGCTCTGTCATTTACTGACACTGCATATCCCAAAGTACACCACCTCTGGAAACTAATGCACCCATCTTCTTTTATTTTATTTCCTCTCCAGAAAAGCTCCATGGGGTTCTCCAGTATATGTGCATTTCCTCTTCTGGCTAACCTGTGTGAGAAGGTTAAATAGTATGTATAACATGTCAATCCTTAACCACAAACAGATTATGGTACATTTGTTTCTTTCAAAAGTCATCCTTATTTAACAAAGCTTTACTTACTTTGCTTTCCTTCACAAAACCACTGTCTAGGAAGTATAGAGGGAGGTTGCAGAGAGTTCAGGCAAGTAAGATTCCTCAGATGGATCCCTGTGGTTTTTTTCAGTACTTAAAATATTTGCTTAATTTTAGCATGTCTCAGAGGTCAAATATGAGACATACTCACATGTGTGACATTTCCAAGAGGGATCCACCTTTCTCTTGAGAATTCTTGAGCCCAAGAGGTTTCTCCATTTCATTTGTTCACCCAGTTGTGGTGCCCAGGGCTCAGCAGAGGAAGGCCACCAGCACCTGTTTGACTCTGTGAGGAATATGAATTTAATGTCAGCTGTGAAGTGTAGCAGAATCCCAAGGTGGTTAAGAAAGTCAGATGGGTGGCAGATAGGAAAAACAACTCATGGCAGTGCTGATTTTGAGTTAGTTTCTGAGAAAGGCCAAGGACATGAGCAGGGCTATTCACTCCTAAAGCATATTTATCAATGTACTCCAATGAGTTGGAGGAAGAGTCAAGCAAATCTAAGAATAAGTCGGTGTTATCAGCTGCACATCAGACTGATTCAACTGCCAAGATTAACTTGGCACCTCTTTACCTAACTCACCTATTTCTGCTCATTTAATTGAAACTGCAAATACCAGGAGTTTATTTGGAAAGGAGTGATTGACATGAAACATCTAGAAAATGCCTTTGAAATGTTAGTCAGAACACATAAGCTGAGTTTGAGCCCTGTGAGTTCAGACAGTGGAAGTGGGAATCAAATTGCGTATCATATGTTGAATCAAATGTGTTCAGCTCTTCTGACCTCTCTCTCATGCACTCTCTCTCCCCCTTCTTTGGTTTTTCACTTTCCTCTTTCTGTAGTTACACTAAAAAATGTTTGTCAGTTGGATTTTTTTAGTGGTCTAGATTTGTGCCAGTTCCTTGCAGCTGAACCTTACTGCAGAGAAGAAGTAGCCCAAGCAGTGCATGGCAATTACTGACTACAGACACAGTAAGGGTGACAATGACATCCCTGAGTGCATGTCACCAGTCTCCTCTATTTTTTTTCTTATCCTGACACTTGTGTAGCTTGAGGAATCCATCCCCATTGCACCTATTTGCTCTCTGAGCCAGGTTCAACATCTCTTATGAGCCCAAAAGGTTAGAAAAACTTGGGAAGAAAACTTTCCAAGGAAAGGTTGCCTAGCGTGTCATTCTAAGAGAGCTGCCTGCTGGGCTGGATATGAAAGGCTGCTCAGTGTAGGTGAGATGTGTCCCACAGCAAGAGATACCATGCCTGGGCAGCACCATGTGAAAGCTGGCACATGTCCACGCTGAAAAGAGAGGGGCACAGAGCTGACACCATCATTTTAACACCTGTTTTGGGTACTGCTAAAACCCACAGGGCTGCTGGAAAGAAAAGTCACAGTGGAAAACCAAAAGATGTAATTTTCAAAGGGTAATGTAATTAGGCTGTTAGTCTCCATCAGCATGAGACCCATTCTGCAGATCTTTCCCAGGTAGAAGAACTTCCATTAGTATTTTGCATCTGGCAGGTTTGCAAGGTCTGCAAGGGAGGAGTGTAGCATTTATTTCCAAAAAATTATAGTCACTTTTACCACAGATTTGATGACCTCGTTTGTTTTATGCAGGTTTTACACTGCAGCCATACAGGAGTCCATCAGCTTCACCTCCAAAGCTCAGGCAGCAGATATTGAAAGAAATCAGAATTTGCTGTTTTGGACAGGATCACTTTGCTGAAGTACAAGCACAGAGCTAAAATTGAGTATGAGGCAGTGAATGACATGTCAGTTATTATCTATTCTGTATGCTTCACTGTGTTTTTTACTTTCTGAATAGGTTTGCTTCCATATGTTAATATTGTTTGTTGTTTTTGGTTTTTTTACAGTGTTTTAAGAAATAAACTGCCTTTTGAAGATTTTGATGGAGATAAATTTAGTACTTTCCCAGTAAGCAAAGCCTTTTCTTTGGTACAGTAATCCCTTGATAATGAGGATGTCTATGGGATTCCTTCTACTTTCTGCAAAGCCTTATCCATTCATGTGAAAATAGGTATAGGAATAAAGTGAATAGAGAGAGTTTTTATCATAAAATGTGGGTCTTTTTCCTGGATGAAAAAACAATCATTCATTTATGCCACCTGGGGAGATGCAGACATAAAGCTGTGCTCCCTGCAGAAGCAAATTGCTCTGCTGCTGAGTGGTTTGTTTACTGAATTAATAAGAGGTGAAGCAAAGTCAAATTTAAAAAAAAAAAAAAAAAAAAAATTGCCAACTTGTCTTGTTTCTGCACCAAAGCATATAAGGTGTTATTTATTAGAGCTTAGCAAAGGGACTCTAGAATACAACCTGTTTAGTGAGTTTTATTCCTACACCTTGAGTTAGATTCTCATTTTAGATATTTTAAATTAAAAGTGCAAGAGTAATAATGACTGTCCTATCTGTGTGCTTCTCCTGGCCTTCAGACATTGAGGGGCTATCACTGGCGAGGCAGAGACTGCAATGACAAAAACACCACCGTGTACCCTGGCAGACGGTAAAGCTTGTCATTATTTAAAAAGCTTCCTGATAATTGTGGATTCTTGAAGAATGAGCTCCAGATTTTGTTTTGGTCATATTCTAAGACACATCATTGCTTATTGCTTGATTTCACTGTCACGGAGAAAAGAGGGCATGACTGAGATCGGGGATGGGGCACGTTTGCAGGGGTGGTGCACAGGTTTCTTTCCTTTCTCTGAAGTGCCTGCAGCCAAAATCGGACAGACCAAAGGCGGGGAGGGAAACCATGCTGCTTACAAGCCTTATCCCACTTGAGCTAATGCAGGCTGTGCCTGTTTTAGAGAGCAGCAGTGTGGTTGTGCAAAACAGTGATGCTCGTGACTGGCTGCTGGTCTCCAGCATCCAATCCTTGTGGTATGTTGGTGGGAATGTAGAGCTAAATATGTGCCCCTCTGAGTGAATACCTTCTGGGTGAATACCTCCCAGCTGCCTGGGCTTCCATGCTCACAGCAACAGAGAACACAGCCAATCCTATCAGTGTGGCCTTGCTCCCTTGCTTTTGCTGTTTTACCTTTACAAAAATAGAGCTCGCCTCTACTCTGGGTTTGCTGAGAAGTTGTTAACCAGGACTGGTTTTAAAGCGTAGGTGTTAACCAGTTTGTGACTAGATAAACTGAGATTAAGGGTATGGCCTTGAAAGAATCACTGTGCCATCAGCCTGGGCAGCACACATGCACTAGCAGGAATGGCCTTACAGAATCATGGATGGATGGATGGATGGATGGATGGATGGATGGATGGATGGATGGATGGATGGATGGATGGATGGATGGATGGATGGATGGATGGATGGATGGATGGATGGATATTCAGTGACTGAATAGATGGAGTTTTCCTATAAAAGAGTCCTGAACTAGTCATACAATGTTTTGGGCCAGAGCAAATCCTCATTACCCTGCAGTGAATTTGGAGTGAGGGGCTTGGTGGATTTCAATGAACACTTAAAAGGATGGGGGAAAAGGGGTCTATCTTTTCCAACACCCCCATTCACTTCCACTAAGTGCATATACAGATTGAAAGATAAGTTTCATTCAGCAACTTCTACTATTAACTTTAAATTAATATTGCATTTTGCAAGGAAAAATTGCCTCTCCTGGATTCAAAGGAGGAAAAACCCCACCCTTACACACAGAAAGGAATTTCTAATTACTTCTTAGTGAAAAATAGCACTAGGGATCTCATTTCCTCAAAAACCCCTTTTACTTTATTTTCTCTTTACTTTACTTTATTTTCTCTTTATCCTTTTGCAACTGTTTTAGCCCTGATAACTGGGATGCAAAAAATGACTCTAACTGCAATGGCATATGGGTAAGTGAAGTTGCACCTTCCTTATTGCTGCTTCTCTTTTTATCCTCCTTTTGAATTAGTCTGCAAGTGTTTCTTTTTTATTTATTCTGTTTCATTAATTGATTTGGATTACTCCTCTTTATTTACTGCCTTTGATATTCCAAATAATAGAACTATTTATTAAAAACTAAGCAAACAAGAGAAGTGGTTATGAGTGAAGTTTGTTTATTAATGCTTATGATTATTTAAATTATAGCTATTATAATTAATTTAAATGTGCATACACTTATTAAAATAATATAATGGAAAGCATCATTATTATGATGCAGTGCTTCCCGAAGGCAAGTATTCAAGAAGAACTAAATTCTCAGCCTCTGTTTTGCACTGCCATTTATCAGTTGCTCGATAGATACTATCAACTACCCCTTCTCTCCTCCAACAGGGTGTGGATCCAAAAGATGGAATTCCCTATGAGGAGAAATTCTGCAAAGGTAAATCTTCAGAGTCAATACAAGAAATGTGTCTTTTGTATTCATTTTATAAGTATTTTAATACTTTCACAGTAATTGACAATGCAGGGGAAAGGCAATGAGCTTTGCACTCATGAGAAAGGCAAAATAGCAAAATCATTGAGATTTTTAATCTTGAGGGTGAGCAAAGATGAAACGTGAAAAACACTGGCTCCTGGTAATCCCCTGTTAGGCAGCTCGAAGTTGAATACAAAGATCAGGGACAGCAGCAAACAGAGATGTCACTTCTGCATGTTCTGTGGTGCCTTGAAGCCTTAACCCAGAAGAACGGCCTTGGGATTGTAGGAGAGCAGTTTAACATCTGCATTTGCCCAGTTTGACTCATTGCCATAAATACACACTGATCCTTTTCCGGAGAAGGCCTTAAGGAGATGAAGTGCTGGCATCAGCTGATCTCCCAGAGGGATGAAGTGATGGCATCAGCTGATCTCCCTGGCTGTGAGATGGGTACGCAGCCCACAGTTACCATCCCTGACTGCAGTTGCCACTCACCTCACCTTACATCCAAATATGTATCCTGGGGATGAACCATTGCCTGGCAAGACTTCTCAACATTTTTAGATGAAAGGCAATCTAAAAATGCTAAGTAACATTAATTATAAACCAGACAGATTGTTCTAGCAGAAATACTCCTATGAGTAGCACATCCACCACCCAGCTCTGTTATAAGGAGCTTTGAGCAATTTTCTGACTAATCCGATTTCCCTAAATGTTTAAGTACTTTTTAATGCGTATTCTATGGATAGTAGAAATAAACATTGGCTGCACAGCAGAACCTCTGCTGAAATAACATACAATTTGAATACAACTAAGATTTTTTCTCATTAGCAAGACCCCTCCCTGTTTTTCATGCCCAGTCCCCAGTTGTTTGTCTAGGGTTGATGGGCTGCTAGCCAATTTTTTCTGCGGATGGAATGAAAATCCTTTTGCAGGGTTTGAACATTTAAGCCACATGAACAGTGGTGTAGCCAGTTACCCTGTGACTCCATCAGTCAGTTTGCTGCTTCTGCTCATGTGACTAATGAGATGCATTCATTAGGTGCAGACTCCAGAGGGGTCGTGCTGTTGGGAGACTCGGCCGGCGCTCACTTCCACATCCCTCCCGAGTGGATGACCGTCACGCAGATGTCAGCGGTGAGGAATCACAATCAGGTTGCCAAAACCACTACACCAGGGGTTGCCACTTGCTTTCTCCCTTGTTGCTGCAGGTTGCCAGCAGGAGACAAGTGCAAAATGCCTCACTGCACTGGAGTTTGTAGTTACGGTTTCACGTGTATCAGTCCCTTCCTGCATCTGCTCTAATGAAGATAAAAAACCACAGCCTTGTGCTATCACCCCTCCTCTGACATCTGTGCAATTGGGTCAGGGAAGAGTTTGGCTGCAGTGGCCCAGTGCTGTGCCAGAGGCACAAACCAGGACATCTGGCTTTCCATGCATGTGCCTGCGGCTCGAGGAGACCTGTGCTGTCTGTGGGATCAGTCCTTGCCATTAGCAGGCTTGTTGGTGTGGCTCCTCGCTGTGCAAGCGCTGCAGAAGCGACCCTGCTGACAGTCTGGGAGCTTCTGTTTGAGGCATCTGACTTTGAGGCCCTGGGTGGTCTTCCCTCATCTGTGGTCTGTGTGAAATAGGTCTGGTAACTCCAGTGTTCAGGCTTTGAGGCTTGTTGAACAAATACATCCACAGGTGTCTGAGGGCCATCCAAGGATCTGTAATACACTTGTCCTTAAGGGAAGGGTTTGTGTGACCGTAAAAATCGCTGCCACACTGATGTCTATCTTTGGGTGGTATCCCAGAATATCCCGTTTTCAAGCAGCAACAAAATGCAGCTGACTGTGAATTATGCTAAGCCTGAGCTGTTCACTGGCATATAATGAAATAACTGGGAGGAAAAGATCATTCCAGCAAACTGCAGTTGTGGGGTGGAGCTAAAGGTGCAGGTAATGCTCCTGACCTTCAGTATTGCTTCCTGTTCTGCCTACTCAGGGAGGACTGTGCCTTGTCCTTCTCTGCTCAAGGATCTGTTGTACAGGGGTGAGCAGATAGATCATCACTGCCCACCTTTCCTAGTGAAAACCTCCTACTGCTCTGCTGGCCTTTGTAGAAGAAGGATATGGACATTTTCTGAAGAACAATTCTTATTCCAAAATGTTGGTGGTTGCAGTGCAGTGGGAGGTCTTAGAGTTTCATGTATTTTTCCACTTTTTACTCTCTGTGATGATTTAAATGTTGCAGATTAACAGTTGTTTTTCTTTGTTAAATGCTTATGAGTAACGATTAGATGAATGACACTGATGACAGAGCTGATGAGGAACATAATAAATTAGCACTAATGATAATTATCTCATCTAATAAAGATGATAATAATACTGATGGTGATGATGATTCTGGCAGTAGTGCTGGTAGCAGAGCCATGTAGGCAAGAGCAGTTTTAGACTATGTCAACATTTTATTATCACTGTAATGAAGATTTACAAATCATTTTTCATCCTTGAAGCTTGTTGGTCCACCAGCTGGATGGGTCGAGGGCTGGTAAGAGCATACTGAGGGAGAAGCTTCAAGGTTGGGAACTAGAGGGCCAATTAACAAAGTGAGTTTTGGTGGCTCCTTGTTACTGTCTGATGGATGTAGAAAAATTTGGATGGTGCTGTCTGTGTCAGGCCCAATTCATATATACTTTCAGTGCTCATTCCATCTGGCCAGAGGGTGGGAAAGCCAAAGACTGGTTGGAAAGGGAGAAGTGGGCTTCTTTTCTTTGCAGAAGGGGTGCCTCCAGGTTAGAGCTAGTGCCCTGCACTGGAGCAAGAAGGGCAAAGAAAGATGTGTTCCCTCACTGGTCTTTTGTCAGAATTCCACTGACAGCATATAAAATAAAAGGAATTTATACAGCATTGGGATTGGAGAAGCTAAATACAATATGTATGTAGAGTAAAAAAGAAGCCTGAATTTCACATGCCTCAAGCCAGTCCCAGATGTCTCTTGTGGACAGGGCTGGTGTATGTTCTGACCCCAGTAAGAAAGGGATGCATTAACACACCACTTACTGGAGCTGGCAGAGGAAGGTAAAAGAGGACAGTATAGATAACCTTATATAGCTTCAGATGCTGAGTACCCTGAGCTGGGCAGTGTGAGACAGACCTCTGACATGGGTGCAGTATGGCATTTGCAAGCTTTCCTACCGATCTGGCAAAAATACAGCAGTTAAATATTAATGCAGACATAGAGAGAGTTCAGTCAGATTAAAAGACTGTTACCTGTGATTAAGCTCTAGCAAAAATAAAATGGTATTTAATTTGGATCTCACCTTGAATAGGAAAGTTATCCCCTGAGCACAAAAGTGCTAGCGAAAACATTTGTGAGCTAGTTCAGTTGTCATCACTGCCTCTTCTTCTTGCTTATCCTTTCTGTCTTGCTTTCTCTGTGTAGAATGTCAATAGCAGCAATTCAACTACCTCGGGGTTGTGAAGGTGCAATACTGTTGTCTCTTGATGTGTTGTATTAAATGCCACTGGCAAATATCCTTCACTGGTAGGTTTAATTAACAAATTAACTGGCTTCAGTGCTTTTTCAGTGCAAGGCTTTCCTCAAGAAGATTTTCTAACCACATCCAGGAATGGTTTTCTGACCAGAGGCAGTGCAGAGAGGATATGTACTAATCTCACAGAAAACATATTTAATCTGGGACCACTGCAAGAATTTGAAGTTAGAGCTTGGAGAGGAAAGGAAAAGACATCAGCTTCGTGTACCTGTTGATCCCCTGTGCTGTCAAACTCATGACACTTTGATTCGGTCAAAATTACTTTAATAACACACATAAAAATACTAATTTACCAAATGGCTTTATCTGCAGTCAATACCAGAGTCAGTTCAAACCTTTAATCTTCATCTCAAACCTCTATGAGATTCCAAATAGCCCAGATTTTTTATCATGTGTACAGGGGAAAAAGTTGTGTGCCTGTTGATTCAGATTTACTAAGTGTATTATTTTATTCCTTTAATGCTTTTCTATATTTTTACATACCCATTTTATATGCTTATTTCACATATTTCTTATTTATATTTATCCTCTTACATGTTTACATATTCAAGTGTAAAGTAAGATTTACACTTGGTAACAATGCTGTGGGCCCATCTGTTAATCAACACCACATCAGTGGCAGCTGTTAATTGCAGTTTAAAAGCTAATAAGGTGCAGAAATAATTTTTCAGGAGAGATGCCAAAAATTTCATCAAGAGGCTCTGCAGAATGGCTGTTTTCCCTGATTATGCTGCATGAAGTCTACCGTGCAAAGGAGTAGTTTTGATGAGTAGGGGAAGAAGGGGAATGTGAATGAGACATTTCCTCACTGAAGCAGGCTCAGGATGTTGTTTGGGTAGATGGGTGATGATCACAGAGGGGTGATGAGAAGAGTATTTGAGCTGAACAGTGTTGGGATTCATATGCCAATGCCATTGACTCGAAGAGCATTGTTGGGAAGATGTTATTTACTGGATTTTGGGTTTCCTGGTCTAATTAGGAACATATTTCCCCCCTTAGCAATGGCCTCTCAGGGTCATAACCCCCAGTGTAACCCCGTGCAAGGGGACATGCTTTAGTTATATGTCCCATATCATGGGATGCATCAAATTGCATCGTTCACTTCTCCCATATCAAGTCCTCTAGTGCCTTCCTGGTCTTTCTGTTTTCTTTAACCTGATATGGAAACCTCAATCATATTCCTGCATCCACTCAGGACGGTGTTTGAGAGGGGAAAACCTGCAAGCACCTGAGCTCCAGCTGGCCCACAATGACACAGCCATAGGCACCCGCTTTATCTGTCACCAAGCTTGAGGCACGCACGGTATCAGAGTGGGGAGTCATGTTTTCCAGTGTTATTTCCAGAGCCCTTGCCTAGGAATCAGGCACATCTGCAGTTATCTTCCCTCCCAGAGTACATTCCTCCCACAAGGAGCAGCATAAGGAGACATTACTTGGTGTGGAAAATATCCAGTACAAGGTGTGCACATCTTTGAAAGTCGTAGCTCAGGCATGTTGTTTCTCCAGTTAAAACAAACAATCAGGG
>VXAU01006175.1:1442066-1459784 GCA_013399695.1 Formicarius rufipectus | reverse complement strand
AACAAAAAAAAAGGGAAAAAACCCACAAAACAAAAACAAAAACAAACAAACAAACAAAAAAAAAGAAAAAAGAAACCCCACCCTTTCCTGTGTAGTACTAGGGGGAGTCACGTGTACCTTACAGGAAGAGAATTATACAGCTGTGAGAACTTTATTTCGCCTTTCTGCTTCTCAATAGCTCCTGGGTTTGCCAGACTTTTCTTCTAAAAGGTTCAACAGGAATTGAGCTGAATGTTCATTCCTGTGACCTGAACATTCAGACACTAAAAATGAGGTGTAATGCAGTAGTCATGCACTTTATGAGGTTTAGTAAAGCAGAAGAAATACTGGTGAGGGTTTTTGGAGGTGGATGGTTTTTGTGGAAAGCTAATGTTGAAAACACTGGTGTGTCTAGCAAGGGATATTGTGCTCCTGCTGCTCTGTCCATCTGCTTACAATTGACTTCCAAATAGCTACTAAATGCAGAATTTTTCTGGTATATGCCTGGAATAGAAGCAACTTTTATTTCTCGTTTTAGAGACAATTTTCTCTTGAGATAAATTCACTATATATTTATAAATGTGCTGGAAATAATATCCTTTCTAGAAAGATGCATTTTAAGACTGTTGGATCTCTATTTCATGCTGAATAAAGAGAAAAATAAACCTGCATTTATCCATAGTCCAGTAAATATCTATTTGCCCTCAAACTCAAGGGGTTCTCAGGTTCCATTAAAGTAAATGTTTCATACTATTTATTTCCAATTAGTGTAATTCGTCATTTCTTTAAATGTGGATTCAGGATACCCTTATCCCATTGACTTTTTATTTTTTTTCTTTTTGCACCACTGGAAAAAACAGGAGCTTGATGTGTGAAATTCTATAAAAACATTCTCTGGCTTCCCTCTAAATCCAGTGAAGTGCAGGGAAGTTTATATTGCAGTGACCCTTGCAAATTTACATTTCTATTCATGCTTTTTAAAAATATATAGTGTTCATTTCTCAAGAGCTCCAAGGTTTGCTTATTAGTATATTTAGAATAAGAAAGTTGTCTGTGGTACTTAACACTACCACAAGGATTTGAACAGTATTAAAGTTATTATAAAATGAAACACCTAATTTTCCCTGAACTTAAGGGATATTTCCATGATTTCAGGATTTCCAAGGCTGACATTTCTGAAGGTCTGTGTGTTAGGTTTCCAGTGCCCTTTCGTGTTCTGATTTTGAAAATCTCTTGCCACTGAACCTTCTTCTGTTTAAGCACAGCTTGGCACGTGTGCATCCAGCATCAGCCAGGCTTTGGCTGCCCTGTGTTTCAAGGCAGGACACATCAAGGAGGTGAGGACAGCCACTGAAATGAGACCCACTTAGAGCATTCAAGGCTAAAACATGGCATTTGAAGCTGGGCTGGAATAACTTTCCACTGATTCTCTGCTAAAATCTGATGCGTAGGCTGAAGTAGGTTTCTCAGCCAGAATAGTTAGAGAATGGTATTTAAACAAGGCTGTGCTCAAAAGAGTTTGATGCTTAAAGGTCAACATAGTGTCACCTCCAGAGTAGGACACATTTGCATCTGAGACTAAGAGAAACAGTCTGTTAGAGTGCACTTTCCAAACTACGTTGCTGCAGAGTTTAAGGTCTAGCATTCTTCTGAAATTTCCACTAACTACTCATTTTCACCCTTTGGACCTGAAATATCTTCAAAAGTCTGGCCTTAAGTGCTTTGTTGGAACAGCGTCAATGCGAAATGCATAGAGAGTTTTCAAATGCAACTGTAATTTTGAGCTCAAATGTTCCTTTCCAAACCAATTTGCAACTCAATTAGGTTCTGCCTAATTCATATTTCAACTAAGTTTGCAGAGGAAAAAAAAAAAACCCAAACAAAAATTTCTGGGATTTGTCCAGTGAAGATACTGTTTTGGATTACCAACAGGAAATGAGAGAATTGGTCATAGAAGGATTTGTTTTAAGAATATTTAATATTTTTTATCTCTTTTTGTATTCTCATGTGTCGTGACTTATAAGAGATCATTTCTGCAGGTTTTTTCTGTGCTAAGTGACTATTTCTGTTGCCTTTAATGCAAAGCTATGAGGGAAATATTGCAAATGGCTAAGCCATACTGTATCCCTCTGCTTCTGCTCATAGCTGTGCCCTTGGATTAAGTACTTGTTTGCACACAAAACTAACAGATTTGGAGAAGGAAGATTTGAAGGCTCCCTCCAGCCCCCAAAAAACTAAGAATTTAGATATATATGTATATATATGTGTGTGTATGCAGATACACACAAGGACATATATGTATGTGAGAGAAGAAAGAGAGAACCAACTGAAAGATAATTAAGACAGGCCCATTTTCACCTTGGTAACTAATGCAGATCTACTGTAAGTAGGTCAAATGTGCTGTTACATGCTTTAAACTGGCATCTGCTGTGCATTAGACTGCTCAGAGCTTGGCTTCGGGATTTCTTCCCCCACAACCCCCCTTCACTTGCCTTTCCTCCTCTTCCCCTGCATCTCCCTCCATCCTCTTACAGTCAAAACCCATAGACATACACTCAACCCATATACTCGAGTGTGACTCCCATTCACCTACATGATAATTTTCTGGGAGTGAGGACTCAGTGGGGACCACAAGATTTAGCCCTTCAGTGGCTGCTCTGTTAACTCTGACCCTCCTGGGTGAAGAATTACCCACCTGCTTGTTGTTTAGAGCAGTGAGGACTTAAGGAATCCCTACAATTGCTTGGAGAGAAAATGAAGCTAATAAATTATATTGATTAAACCAGTGTGTAGGTTCTCTGATTTTATGTTTTGACCTTCTTTTTGGTTATTACCCATTTTCATCAGCAGTTTTTCCCTTAGGAGCACACTGGATTTATACATTTGTCTTTGCAAGCGTACCCCAGACTAGGAGATGCTGGAAATTTACTCCATGATCTTGTCCTTCTTTGGTGGCACAATTTACCAAGGCTGTTTTTCTAACCTCTCATGATTTGGGGGACACTCAGAAACTGAAGTGGAAAGGAACAAGGCGTTGTGTTTTGAATGTGGCTTGCATCTGTAGAGAGGCTTTCACAGAGGCTGTTGCTTTAAAAAAGCATTAGAGACTAATATCAGCAAACACAGAGAACAATGTAGGATGCATGTATTTCCCACGAAGTTTATGGAAGACAATGGATTTTTCTCCCTGGTCCCTGCCAAGCTCAGTGGCCTTTCTGACTCTCCTACTTTTGTGCTATCCACAAAATTTGCAGTGAGGACCAGGCAGAGGTTTTTAGGGGATCAGGTGCTTGCTGGAGACAGCAGGGAAGCTTTGAGGGAGTTTGACATTATACCTCTGCCATATGCTCTTGGAATATCACACTGTCAGCTCTTCCTGTGTCCAGGGTTGGGCAGGGTGGATGCTGGAGCAAGAGCTGCTGCCTTGGTGGTTTGCACCTGCAGTGCATGCTCCACATCAGGAGGAGTTTTGGATTCTTCCAGAATTAAATGGTGCCAGGAGTTGCAATTCAGATATCTCTTCTGCTTTTCCTTCCTCCATCTCTTGACATGCCTGTCTCACAAGACCCAACTTTTTGTGTGTATGGGTACATAATTAACACTACTGGTTGTACAAAAAATTGCTGCTGTCTGGCTGATGCTCCGGCTAAGAAGTGTTCAAATTTGCTAAAAGGATTTTTTTTTTTTGTCTGTGAGGGTGAAACTGCGTTGATTTAAAAATTTCTCTTTCAGAAATCATTTGCAAATCTCCCAATGGCTTTCAGCAACGAGCTTGACTGGCCCCAGTTCTCAGAGATCACTGGATTTCTGAATTCCACCATCGGGTAAGCCAGCAGACACGAGGGGGGTCAAGTCACAGCAAGTCTCAAGATCCCTCAAAGCACAGCAAGGAAAAAAACCACAAAACAATGCTTTAAAGAAAGATAAAAATGGTATTCAGCTGTGCTTCTGCTCTTTTTAAAATCAAGATTAACACTGGATTTAGGGGGTTTTAAAAATATTTTAATTATCTAACCCTGAAATTCAGGGTACATTTTAGAACAGTTCAAATTGAAATTTAGAAGGCAATAAAACCCAAAGAAATAGAAAACAAACTTGTTTTTTTACAAATTTTGGAGGAAGGGGACCATTGTTTAAACTAACAACAATCAACAATTTCCTTTTTCTTCTGTTAGTTTTTTTAAAAATATTTTTCTCTTCCACGTGTTTCCTTTTTGCTGCTGAAACAGTGGAATAAATGGTAACCCCAGGGTTATTTCATGGTGTTCCCTTTTGGGGGCAAAAGTTTTCTTCTTCCTCTCCACTTTGTTTTTTAACACATTTAGAGTGAACTAGCAAAAGAAGAATTTGGATGAGTCTGTGACCTAATTTGCTGTGTTAGTCTGGCTCATGTGGATGAGGAAGGATGTAGGGATAGATAAAGGAAAAAAAGGAAAAAAAAAAAAAAGAAAAAGAAGTCTTTGCCAGAAGGAAAGGAAAACAAAGCCCAAACACAAAACACCTTGGAATGCCTGTGGGTTTAACTGTGAAGTTAAAAATAAAAATCTTAATTTTATTAATCATCTGTCTGGCCAGCATTAGGAGGCCTTTGAGTCCTGCCAGAATGGTAGGATATGAACATCAACAGTGTCTGGTTAGACCTGAGTTTCAGCCAATTTTTATTTTATTGTGTCTAAGATGTCAGAAATACTGCTGAATACCAAACCGAGCATGAGTCAAGCCCAAAAAGGCTCTCTACCGACAGAATTTAAAAAGTCGGCAGAATGGTATTCTTTTACAGGAAAAATACCTTTTGCACCATACACTCTCCCCCCCTTTTTCTCCCTGTGAAAAATCCAGGCTCCCAGCCTTGGCTGCATTCACACAGTGCCTGCTGTAAGAGGGCTCAGTACTTGACAAGCCAATAGGGAACATCTGTGTAGGGTCCTCTATCAGAACCATAACAAAACTGACCTTTCAAAATCTATTACAATGTCCAGCCACTCAATACACAGCATTTGTCTGGGCTCCAAAGAATCTGAAGTTCACAAGTGATCAGAGCTTAGCACTGACCCTGAACCTGCCAGTGACAAGCCTTGGTCCAGGGTTCAGCTTTTAATCTTTTTCACTCCTGGGAGAAATTAAAAACAAGCAGTTGTTTGGGACTTCAAGGTACCTGTACGACAAGTAGCTCAAAATTCCACAACACAGTAGGTGGGGTGAAGACTGGCTGGCAGTGGGAGGATCCCAATTACAAACTGGTGCAGTCCGTGCCCATCTTTCCCACCCTCTGACAGGCACACAGCGTCACCTCTTTGTACCTAATGTCCTCTGAATGAGAGGGTGTGTTTGCTTCTCTTCCTCTGCCTGCCTGCTGTGCTGCAAACCAAAGAGCATTTCTTGATGTTGCCAGTTTTTTTCTGCACAGGTAGTTTCTTCTTATTGGGAGTTTAAAACTTATAATTGTGGTCTGTATCTTTTCATTCATCCATGTTTCTTGTTCTTAAGACACTCTATGTAAGTTATCTGATTCCTTTGGTTTCTCAGTTCAGACACAAAGTCAGAAGCTCATACAGAGATGACCACATGCTTGTGACTGGGAGCTTGGTCTTCTCATCAGCCTTTGGGCTGTTATCCTTTTCATTTGCTTTTTGATTTTTCTCAACAGTGCAAAGGAGAGAACTAATCACAATCAAGCATAACCTGTTTCCAGATTAATCTGTCCAAGATTTACGGTGTTGGGAAATGATTTCCCTGCCAATATGTCTTCTCTTTTACTTACTGTTCCATAACTACCAATTGAAAAGTCAATTTGTGAACTATCAACAAGACTGTTTTGATAAATGATGTATGAAAAAAGGGTTTTAAGCACATTCTCTGAAAGATCAGGATAAAAGCATTGTTTCTGGACGGAACAATGTCAAAGAAACTCTCCATTGATTTATAGTTTCTGAGAAGATACCTTGGCTTCATTTTAGGTGACCCTGTTCAAGATTAAAAAGATTTCACAAAAAAAGAGAGATGGTGAAATAGGAGTCTATCCATAACCAGGGTACCGAGTTCTTCACAGACGAGAACACACTTCATTTTTAATATCAGCTGTATTTTCATCAGTATCATATGAGTTTTAGCAGTTTGCATTTTCTCAATTTATTTCAGAGGCTGGACAGACTCTCTGTATCTTCGTTTACGCAAGAGAAATCGCTGTAATCACAGAGACTTACAGAACATTTCCCAAAATGGTACGTTACCTTTTCTGGGGCTTTTTTTGGTTTGGTTTTTTTCTTGTTTGTTTGTTTTTAACATTGCTAGTGCTGATAATTGATGCTTCATTAGTGAACATCTTTCAGAAACAAAGAGAAACCCCTTCCTAATTACATGTATTTCTTATGGGAAAATAGAGAAAAGCACTTGTTTAACTCAGCACCTTTTCTTTTGTCTCTGAGCAGGGAAGGGTGTGTGGCTTGATCCCTTTTATCCACACACTAAGAATTTCCACTGGATTAAAAGCAAGGTGCCCCACTCTATGGACATTTTTTTGACCATAGCCAAAATGAGGGATTTAGAGAAATGTCACTAGTTAGGGACAGAATAAAAAGGGCTGCTCCCCATCTCCTGCAGAGGCTGTGGCATGGTCCCTGCTTGCACCCCTCTGCTCTGTATTCCTGCAGGGAATACTGGGAGAGCCCTATGGAGCACAGGGACTCACAGGGCTGCCACACCAGCCAGCAGAGTGGGCACAAAAGAGTCATCAGTCTCACGGCAAGGTGTCTGTGACATCCTGAGACATCCCTGGGAGACCAGCAAGCAGAGATCCTCCCACAAAACTGGGGAGGTCAATGGCCCTCCTCTTAGCGAACTCTTAGAACAGATGTTAAACAAGTAATCAAAGACACAAACAAAATTTCATACTGATGAGACAAAGGCAGGAAAAACTGTTAGGTATTAATTTTGTTGGCATGACACCTTCTTTCCATGATAAAACATTCCCATATATATGTATGCAAATAAATATGCAGAAGACCTGATCTACCTAGAACTGAGCAAAGTGTCTTGCATGGTACCTCAGTGTATGGTGAAGAAGAGGAAGAATAATACAAGAAATAAGAGGTGGGTAGAAAAACAGATAAGCAGGGAAGAGCAGCAGGTTTGAGAGAGATTCTGTGTCCCTTGTTCATCTGTCCTGAGGCTCATGCAGCCCAACGTTTGGAGTGGTGACCTTAGAGCAAAGACCAGGGTACACACCCTGCCAGCTTCTGTGAATGATGCAAAAATGTAAAATTACCATCCTAGAGCAGCACACATCCTTACACAGGAATAATTTAGTTGAGCTTGGGAACAGCAGTGACAGAAATTGCAGCAAATACAATTGTACAAAACATGGATGACTGAACAAGGGATGAGATTTGTCTTTAAACTGGTGGCTCATCAGCCAGAAGTGGTGGAGGGGCAGAGGCACTGGGGTCCAAAGGGTAATTCCAAGAAACCCTCAGGGGACAGGGATCAACTGGAAAGAGACTAAGGAGGTTGCAAGGTGCATCATGCATGGCATTTTCTCTAGAGACAGGGAGACAGCCCTTCCTCATACAAGCCACTGATAAGACCTGAGAATTTGGTCCCCTTTGTCTAGGGAGGGCAACTTTGGTGGGTATAAATACAGAGAAAGGCTTTGGGGAGGATTAGGGCAGTGGAGACTTCTGAAGGGATGATAAGACACCTTGGCATTTGAGCAAAGCAAAAATTAAAAGGCATGATGGTTTTGAATCTCTTTGAGGCATAAACATCACAGAAGGGGAAGAAAGGTTTAAACAGAAGGGTAGTTCTGGTACAAGAACATGGTTTTTCATTAATTCTACCTTTGTTTGAAGAGGAAATTTTAAAGAAAGATTATTACCATGAAGCAAAAACATAGAAAAACCCTCAAAACAGAGAAGTGAGGGCAAACAAGAAACCCTGAGTTGTTTCAAGACAAAGTTGGATTAAAGTAGTCAAAGGAGTGGTGTGAAGAGGTGACAATAATCTTCCTTAGAAGAGGTTTACAGTGTTAGCTTTTATGTCTTGGATTAGGTGATGTTCCCAACAGCAAGTTTAAAAGACACTTGATTACGCTGTGATTATCCCTTTGTGTTTCCATTGTATTTAATTAATTTTCATGCCTCAGAAAACTGGCTGCAGAAGCTTGAGAAAATTTATTCTCCTTGGGTAGATAATTTGGCTTTATGGGCTGCTCTTCCTCTCCAACAGATGACTCATGTTGGCTGCAAGTGAGGAGCATTGCTACCCCTAGAGCTACTTAGAAACTTGTTAAATGTTGGGAGTTTTTCTGCAAGATTTAGGATCAGAAAGGGTCTGCCTCAGCCCCTACCTCTGACAAGCAGATACATATAAATATCTCAAAGGCAGATGTCAAGGGGATGCTGCCAAACTCTTTTCAGTGGTGCCTAGTGACAGGACAAGGAGTAATGGTCATAAAGTAGGACACAAGAAGTTCCACCTCAGCACGAGGAATGAGGCTGGTGAAGGGACTGGAGCACAAGTCCTGTGGGGGAGAGGCTGAGGGAGCTGGGGGTGTTTAGGCTGGAGAAGAGAAGGATCAGAGGTGACCTCATTACTCTCCACAACTACATGAAGGGAGGGTATAGTCAGGTGGGGATTGTTCTTTTCTCCCAGGCAGCAGCAATAGGACAAGGGGGCCTGGGCTTGAGCTCTGCCAGGGAAGATTTAGGTTGGATATTAGAAAGAAATTCTTTCCAGAGAGAGTGACCAGGCATTGGAATGGCCTGCCCAGAGATGGGGTGGATTCACCGTCCCTGGAGGTTTTTAAACTGAGACTGGACGTGGCACTCAGTGCTGTGATCTGGTAAAGGGACTGGAGTTGGATCAAGGGTTGGACTCGATGATCTTGGAGGGCTTTTCCAACCCAATTGATTCTATGATTCTTTCCATGGAGGCTTGCAGAGCACTGGAACAGCTGCCCAGGGAGGTAATGGAGTCTCCCTCTTTGGAGATATTCCAAACCCACCTGGATATGTTCCTCTGTCACCTGCTCGAGGTGACCATGCCCTGGCAAGGGGGTTGGACTGGACGATCTCCAGAGGTCCCTTCCAACTCTAACAAATCCAGGCAGAACAGGTTGCACAGACAAGCAGCATGATGTAAGAATCACTTCCAGGCTCAGGTGGGTATTTTCACCTTAAAAATTGCCTTCTGGTGCCAGCACCAATGCCACTGGCAATGCCTCTCATATGCCTTCCTCCTTCCTGGGGCACGCACAGTGCTCCTGAGGCTTTGAGTCATCTGTGAAAGTGTTTTACAATGAGGTGTCGTCAGGACTTTCTGACTTTCTGGCCTGGAAGTTGCAGGGCACTAAAGCTGGTGGCTCTTGCAGTCCCCCAGGGGTGCTTTGTGGTGAGGGAATAAAAAGAGTGCCAAACTAGATGGGCATGGATGACTAGGTGTCAGTGGTTCTCACTTCTATCCATTTTGCTTTGGTACCTGATACCCTAATTACCTTGTTCTTTTCTCCTTACATGAATGGGAGTGGTACTTCCTGCACCTCCTTTTCCCAATTCTCTCATAGATTTCTTTAAAAAAAAGTAATCTCCCACTGTGTGCATCACTCATTTTCTCTCTGCATATCTCCTTTCCACTTAGACTACAAACTCCTGCAGGATATAAAAAGAGGTGAGTCTGTGACAGGGCAAAAGACTCCAAAGAAAATTGAGAAAGGACTTTTAAAAAGGGGAAAAAATTACAAGTGAGAGAAAAATCTCAGGATATCTTCCCTTGGTGTCTTCTCTAAATCATCACACTGACACTACACTGTAAAGGTTCACTTTTACTGCCTCATTTAGCTTAATAGTTTCCCTGACTGGGAGACTTTAAATAGCCACTCTCAGCATCAATAAAGCCTGACCTAAGCCCACCTGGGACCACTAAACCTTCTTCTGAAAATGATGCTTCACAGCCCCACATGTATGCAATGAGAGGATGAGTCACTGGAGATGCTCATGTGGTGGGGGAGATGTGCAGCCAAGAGCCCAGGGATGACAAGCCAAGCTGGGGACCAAGAACAATGCTCCTGTCCAGCTCCTCTACAAAAGCACCAGTGCTGTGTCAGATCTCAGCATGGAGGGACTTTCCCCCATTGCCCTTCTCAGGACATGCATCTTCACCCTGGGGAAAGGCTTTCCCAACCTCTGTGCTGGTGGGATTTCTGCCTTTCCTTTCTTAAGAAATGCCATTATCCTCTGGAGATGGAGGACTCTTCCCTCCTCTGCATCTGTTCAGCCAGGACCAGGGAGGGTGCCCCTCAGCTCTCTCTTACCCATGGCTTGTGAATATACTTAAATCAGTTACTGACATTCATTTTGGGTGACCACCAGTCATCTGTGCTGGCTGTACCAGCAGAAAATGCTTGGTATAAGACATATAAGTTAATACTTTGTAAGAAATCTATTCTGTTCCACCGCTGCTGTGGAAGTACAGCTTGTGGTTTCACAACCAGCACCTCACACTGCTAATCAATGTTTTCCATCAAACTGACTTGCTAAACAGTTTTCTGCAGATACTTTTAATTGTTTTACTATTTTTAGTATGGTTTTGTCGTGTTTCCTTCCAGCAGCTTCATACAGGTTTGTAAGCCATGAGCCTTTTCTGGTTTTTGACTGGGCGAGTGGGATCTCTGGATGTGAGGGCTTGGCATGAATGCTCAGATGGAGAGATAGGAAGTTCTTCTAAATGTTCTCCAGCACTTGTTTTGATAGAAGCATCCTGACAGTGAAATCAGTTGCTAAAATAATTTTTTTAAAGTGTTATATAAATACAGGAAAAGAGAATACCCTCAAAACATCTAAATAATTGCAGAATGATCTTGAAATTGTTATCCATGTTTTGCATGAGATACTTGGATAATGTGGGCTATTTCAATGTATGGATACTGCATGTTCCTTTGCCATTTGTAGTTTGATCTGTCTCTTTGAGATTCTTGCTTTTGACCAAAAAGTCAGTCCTTTTAAACACATGCTCTGGGTCACTGAGCCATCAAAGACCAGTTATCTCACATTGGCTTCAAAACCAGTTAAGAACTAATAATTCCTATTTTTCTTCATCTGTCCTGGAAATTCTAGTCTGCCTGGAGTTCATTTGGGGAAAATCCAATACTATTTTTTCTCTGCACCACTGTATTTCCAATTGCTTTTGCAACATAAGGGAGCAAAAGATTAGAAGTCAATAAGCCATCTTGTCCACGCAGCACTTTTGGTGCTGTATGGACCAAGGCTTTTTCAGTGCACTTTAGTGCTGCTCCTTGTCAGCCATGCAAGGTTTAAAAGCAAGAAAATATAGAAGTGCAGCTCAGGTGTTCCAAGGCTTATGAAATTTGGGGTTGCTCACAAGCAGAAGGAAGGCTGACCTTGATTTCTCAACCAAAACTAAAATCCCCACTAGTGTGAAAATGTGTGTAAAGCAACAGAGAAGGAGGTGGGAGAGATCCAGGGATGCCTTCCAGGACATTCAGCTGCATAAGGGTAACTGTTGTGCCTCATCTCTTTTTCTCTCTTGAATGTTTTCATCTCAGATTGCATCCTGGGTCATGAAAGCTTCCTTGAAGACTCAGTTTGCCCATGAAAACTGTTTTCTAAAAAACCCCTTCATTTCCTTGATGTTTTGATTTGTAACTGTGCTGATGCTTTCCACAGAGCTCCTTATAACTACTTATGCTTGTGGAGTTAATATAAACCCAAGAACAGTTTATTGCTCGTTTTTTCTGTAAATACATCTTTAATTTCTAGAGGTCTCACTAGTTTATTTGTGCTGGAACTGCAACCCCAGTCCAGGGAGCCATGTGGCAGAATGGCTTTAACAGAGGGTGTTCAACTCGAGCTGAAAGAAGGGCTATTAAACAGAAAAAAATAAACTGTTAGTAGTTATGTTCCAAACCATATTTTCTAAGGATTTTGTGGGGCTCTTATCCTGCTGAAAAGAACTTCTCAACAGAGGGGCTGGATTTTTGAATGGATCAGCAACCCTCAGGAAAGAAGCAGCAGAGAGATATATTCATTTTTAGCTTGGAAGAACTGGATTATTTAAAACATAAAGGATTCCTTGATATATGTGGTTGGCATCACTGTGAGTGATAATAACAAAGGCACCACTATTAAAATGCAAAGTGTATTATTGCTACCTTAGGGGGTTATCTCTTAGATCTTTCCCCCATACCAATCCAGCAGGGATTTAATGATGTTCTGTCCACAAGTTTCCCCTCAAGAGCTGCGGGGAGGACAGGATTGGCTTCTCAAAGCAAGCTTCAGAAGCACAATGCAGAAAAGAGAGAGACCAGGAAAGGGCTGAGCTGAGAACAGAGGGAGTGTAATATAAGAGAAGGAGCGGGAAAAGAGAAGAGAGTGATAATATTACAAAATAAAAGCAAGTACTACCTGTAGGGCCTCCTTCTCTGAAGTTTGTGTTTCTGTACATTCCTGTGAGATAAGCTTCTTACAATCACAGCCTTAGTCTCATCTTTAATGAAGCATAAAGTCATTTTTGGTTCCTTGTTTGCTGACACTCTTACACTGCAGGTGATGGAGTTTGATTTGTGAGCTGGGGGTGGTTGGGATGTATATGCACAGCCTTTAAACACCTGCTAATAAGTGTAATGCATAAAAACTTTACTAAGTGGGGATGCTTTTCTCATTCAAAACATAAATGAAGGATTACAGATGCTCACAGATGCTTAGGTGTAGCCAGCTCTCTTCCTCAAGGAGGAAAGATTTGCATCCGATCCTTTGGGTGAACTGCATTGGAATGCAGAGCTTCTTGGGAGGAGTGCAGCTGGCCTAATACTGAGTTTTGTAAGTCTGACACTTGTGGGGAGAGCAGTGCAGAAACCCAAACATCAGTGTCTGCAGCTATTTAAGGTGCTTTACAGCACCTTTCCCATCTCCAGCTGCCCCTCCAGAAGTGCACAATCTCTCATGCATTGTGTGATGTGTCTGCCAGCCGTGCTGCAGGTGTCTTGGATAGTCTGGGATGTCAGAAATGGCACTTGGTGCCTATGTTTAGGACCTGAATCAGTCCCAATGTGGTATAGCTGTGAGACACTTACTCTCAGAAGGGTGAGAACAGTTCCCTTTGCAATTTATAGGGAAAGTTAAAAGTAGATCGACTGTTGACAAGTCAGGTTGGCTGGTTTACAAGAGACTACTATGTTCAACAGATGGGAAGAAGCTGCCAGATCTGGATTAAAAACCAGATCAAAACAACCGAGCACTTAAAAGTATTTGATTTTCTACAATTTGAAGTGTGGGACTCAGGTAAGAGGCAGCAGGTCCCTGGATACAGCAATACTTCTTAATGCCAGCACCTAAAAAGGTTACAGAGATGACTTGCTGTTCTGTTTTTATTTTAAATGCTTCTACATTCTTGGAAATATGCCATGAAGTTGGGTTTTGTACTTTGGGGTTGGGTTTTTGTCACTATAACCATGTTGTACTATCTCTCTTATTCCCACTACGTGTGATCAGGGGGCTCTTCAGGAAACCTCCTCAACTTAATAAAAAGGTGAGTGTTTAATGGGATTCAAATGCTAATTTGGGGTACATTGATGGAGTTCTACCTCTTTGAAAGAAACGAAGCACTATAAGGAATATATTATCCACAAGTGTCCTAAAAAGCAGTTTCCCTTGACCCCTGTGCTCTGAAGTGCTGGCTGTTTCTTCAAAAGCTGTTTTAAAGTGTGGATGTCTCCATCTCCAGGGCCTTGAACTTGGCTCAATTAAGCCAATGGGGCATTTCCAGTGATTTTATGGGAGAGAATAAGCCTTTCCATAAATCTGTGCTTTGTGTCCCCATAACTGTGTGTAGCAATGTATATATACATGGGTAGGTCCACTGTTATCTCCACATGGATATACCTGAGTGGCCACTGGATAGTGAGAAGCAGCAACTTTCCCCTTCAGATGAATCTTGGTGGGCTGTGGATCAATTGGGTTTGATTTAGTTTGCCTTGTTTCACATTCTAGGGGGTTTATTGTTCCCTCCTCAGGAAAAAGGTAGTAAAGAATCCTTGCCCTCTAGCACTGAGCTTCAAACCACATCCTGATTTGATCTTGTGTTCAATTCTACACATAGACCTAGTTGTCAGCCCAACTTTTAGTCTTCCTCTCCCACCTCTGATTAAAAAATTCCCATTTTGATTCATTTCTTTGCCCCAAAATGAAACTATTTGATTTGGCTTCTGAACGAAAGCCACCAGGAAAACCAGTGAAAAAGGTTCATTAGGGGTAAAAAGGAGGCTTGAAAAAAACCTATATTTAAGACACTTCACTAAAATATAAAACTATAGTGCAAAAAAAACCCCCACAAAAACCCAATCACCCAACAGAAAACAAAAACAAACACAAACAAAAGAAAAAGAAAAAGAAAAAAAAAGAAAAAGAAAAAACCCTCCCCAAACACAGGGGCAGAGTCATTTCAGCACTGGCCATATCCAACCAGACTACTTCCAAATGTGAGCTCACATAAGCACGGTGTGTGATTCAGACACTGAGAGTGCATTACCACATTAATATATCTGTATATTTGTCTTTTAGCCTGGCCAGAAACCAGCTGTTGGACAACCCAGCCATAGTTATCTATGCTACAATTGGGAATGATGTCTGCAATGGGTAAGGTGTAAACAAAAGGAACTTTTATAGCAGCAGAAACTTGACTTCTTTAGACTACTGCTGACTGCTTGGACTTTTGTGTCTCATTGCTTTGTGCTTTTCCATGATGGTTTTTTGTTTTTTGTTGTTTTTTTTTTGCTTTTGGTTGGTCCTTCTTTCTTAATTTCCTGCTGAAAATACTGGTTGTTGCCTTGCCCATATTTGTCAGAGGCACCTGCCAGTCCTCATTCAGAGCTTGTTTTTCTTTCTTTCTTTTATAAGCCAGTCATAAAGTGACCAATGGTGTGTCTGAAGGAATCACTTCTAATTTAGCAGAGGAAATGAATAATAACAACAACAGGAGGGAGGGGAAAAAAGAGTTTAGAAGGATGTATATCTGTCTTACCCAGCATGTCACCTCCTGCCAGGAGGGAGAGCATGACTGGTTTATCACTGCTGAAGAATGACAACACAGTCCCCTGCCGAGGTGCATTTTCACCCTGCCTCTGCTAAACACTGCCTGCAGTCCTTGCTGTGCTCTCCTGACAAGGTGTTTTGCCTTTCTGGCTTTACTCACTGGCATAAGCTCTGCTGGAGAATGAACCGAAGCTTTCAAAACTAACAGTTCTGGCATTACCCATTAGCAATGCTCATGGGGACACCAAGAGGTCTTCAGTTGGATGCTTCCCTTCCTCCAGGTGGTGGGAAGGCAGAAAACACCTTGCAGTCAGGCCAAGGCACAGCACATCCATGCTGCAGGTTTGGTTTTGCAGAAGGTCTCAGTGCTGTTGCTGGTGCAACATTATTTTCGCCATGATCAATCTTCAGCTTTTCTTGTATGTAGAAGGAATAAATCCGACTTACGTGGAGACTTTCAAAACACTCATTTTAATAAATGCCACACAGTCAGCTAAGTTTCCTTCTAAAGCTTTTGAAAAGTCTCTCCTGCAGGTTGTAGGGTGAAGTTGGAGCTACTGTGCAGGCTGTCAGACTTGGCCATTAAAATGGCCAAGGCTTGGTACGCTAAAACTTTGCTTAGCAGGCCGTTCATGGGTTGAAATTTTGCTTGTCAGGTGTTGTTCTCCTGATGAAGATGTCCAAAGGCCAGGCAGGACTTTCCCTGGCGCTGCAGCACCTGGAAGCCTTCAGCCAGAGCAGAAGAGCTACCACAGGGGCCACCTTTTAAGTGCTTTCCTGACATCACCATTGCCTAGCCCCAGACAGAAATAACCTCCCATGAAACCTTCACCCTCTGGTGCTCATGCTCTCTCTGCAACCCTGCCCAGAGCTGCCAGATTTGCCCTCTGCACCCCACTCCTGTTAGGGGAAGGATGCACAACTCCTCAAAAGTAATGCCACCTCCTTCTGATTGGGGAAAGCAGTCACAGGGCTCTGGCTGACGACTCTTCTGGGGAGCTGTTTACTGAGAAGCCTATGGAGTTATCATTACATCCACCACCAGGGTGATAAAGCCCCCTCTCCTCCCTGCCCATCTCTCCCGCAACCCCCAACACCTTCCCCCCCAAAAAAAAGGAAAAAAAAAAGAACTCTGATGAAGTTTGTGGCTCCTGCCATGGATAATTTCAAGCTGTCTTCTCCCAGGCTTGGCCTAGGCTCTTTTGTGCGCACAGTTTAATTCCGTTGTGTCATTGCCTTTGCTAAAAGCACCTCTTTTTCCTTTGGTTTATTCCTCATTCTGTGGGTTGTTTTTTTTTTGCTTACCATGTCTCTAACACTGCTTTCTACTCATCCCTGAAGTAAAAAGACATTTTTCAGAAATTTAAGCCATTTTGACCTTGCCTCACCCATTTGGAATATTCCAAACTCTTCCAGAACAGTATCTGTTACTTACTTGAAATTCTGCTGTCTTTTTATCCCAGCATCCATTACCTCTCAGAGACACTCCTGTCTGCTCAAGTTCTCTCTACTGTTTTTCTGTCTGTTTTCTTCCATAACATTCAGAGCATCAGAAGAGGCTCTAAGGCTGTAGTGATCCCTGTGGCTCCAGCAAGGAAAGATTCTGCAGGAAAGATTGGTGCAGTTTCCATTGAGGGGGTTGTACAGAGGACAGAGGTGTTTTCAGTGTCCAGTCACTGTGTAGCTGCCCTGGCTCTGATGTCCCTACAGAGGATGCAGAGCATCTCATGGGCTTGACAAATAAAAACCTCTTCAGGGACAGCTTTAAACTGCAGCAGTGGAGCCTTCCTGGCTTCATAATGTTTTTTACCTTCAAAAAAAGAGTGGTGTGCTGAGCATACCAGAGGCACAGCTCTTAGCCACAGCATTGTTAAAATGTATTTCACCCTGTATGAAGAGTGGGGCAATGAATAATATGGATGTTTGTAGAGGAGGAAGGTAATCAGATTGGCAGCCTGTGTTGCATGTTCCTTGTAGTCTCCACACTGTGGTGTCCAAAGAGAGGGGGTTAGAAAAATAGACAGATGGCAGTGGTATCTCTTAGCTCACTGAGGTGTAAACGTGGAACACAGAGACCTAGAACAAAAAAAATCAGATATAGTAAGCACCAGAAGTCTCCAATATTGTACTTTTGATGCATATATTAGTTACATTTAGGGTAAGGCCCCATTTCTCCAGGGTCTCTTTCACAGATCTGCAGTTATTGCATCTGCAACAAACAGAAGGGTGACAGCAGCAAAGCAGGGTGAGCAGGGACCCACTGGGAAAAGAATTTGCACAAAGTGGCACCGATGCCAGCAAGAGCATAATGCTCCCTTGTAAGACTTTCTGCACCAAAGAGCTGCTGCACTCCTCTGGCCCTAAAAGTAGCATGTGAGCAGGCAACACCTCTAGCCCTGATGCCCTGGGCACGCCATCCCTCTGCTGCAAGCTGGAGCTGAATCCTTGTGCCATGGATCCAGCTCTGCAGGGACGTGCATGTGCCACGTGTGTGTGTGTGTGCCACATGTGAGTGTGTGTGCCACGTGTGTGTGTGCTATGTGTGTGTGCGTGCTATGTGTGTGTGTGTGTGTGCCATGTGTATGTGTGTGACATGTGTTGTGTGTGTGTGTGTGCCATGTGTGTGTGCCACGTGAGTGTGTGTGTGCCATGTATGCATGTGTACCATGTGAGTGTGTGTGTGCCGTGTGTGTGTGCT
>VXAU01006175.1:1374010-1441592 GCA_013399695.1 Formicarius rufipectus | reverse complement strand
GCCATGTGTGTGTCTGTGCTGTGTGTGTGTGTGCCATGTGTGTGTATGTGTGTGCCGTGTGTGTGTCTGTGCTGTGTGTGCCTTGTGTATGTGTGTGCCGTGTGTGTGTGTGTGCCGTGTGTGTGTGTCATGTGTGAGTGTGTGTGTGTGCTCTGTGTGTGTGCCATGTGTGTGAGTGTGTGTGCCTTGCTCACAGCCCCGCTGGCTCTGTGTGCCAAACCCTGGGCACGTAACAGCATGTGGCTGGAAAGCAGATGTAGGGCTGGGGAAGTATTTGTTTGGGTTGGGGTTAAGGGGAAGGGGGATTGCTGCCCTGTAGGATGTGGCAGGTCAGGCCCACAAACACTGTGCAGAAGGAGGGTGGAGAGCTGTGTGCGGACACTGCCAGACCCTGTTATAAGGGACAGGAGGAGGTTTGTGACAGAGGAGAGCTGGAAAAACTTAGCACAGACTGCACGAGGCTGTCTGTGTTCTCTGTGTGCACAGCTGGAGTCCCCTTGGTGTTAGGACATCCAGGAGCTGTGTGCACACCCAAGGCTCTTTACTGCATCCTTGTGTGTTGTTGGGGTCAGGGAGTGCTCCCTAAAATACCCAGATCCAACGCAGCAGGAATCCTAACATTAACATCTGTTTGCTATGCTCTGACACAATGAACCATGGCCAACATCAGCTTCCAGGGATCCCAGCTGGGCAGAGGTGTTCCTGGGCTGCTTCCCCCCAGGAATATGAGTGATGGTACCAGAAGGGGCCCTGATGCTCCCCCAGGCACCCTGAAGTCCTGATGGCAGAGCCCAAATGCAATGTGCCTATGAAACGGCTTTCTTCTCATTTGGTTTTAATTCCATAGCCTGGCACAGAAAGGAAATGTGAAGAAATGCACTGAAATATCTGCGTGACTTCAACAAGAGAGAGTGGAATTATGAATGTCATATTAATTTTGGCTTACACTGACATGTTTGCTTGCAGTAGAGGCCTTGCATCAAAGCATTTTGAAATCAAGTGCTGCAACACCTGTAGGCGAAATGAAGTAATTTCAGAGCAAAACCACAGCCTTATCTCAAAAGTAGCTCACTTGGGCAGCTGTCACAAGGATAAACCTGAATCTTAATGCTGTTTTTCAGTTCGCCCTAACCAGAAAGTCTCAAATGCTTCAGCAGCACATGCTGCATTAAGATAAATTTCTGTGTCCAGGAAACTTGCTCAGTTATTATTTTGTGTGCAAAATGCGTCTCACTGAAGAATCCCCAAGTCCTTATTAGGAAACTTGGTTCTCCCAACAGGGCTCAGTCCCCCCATCAGAGCCCAAACATTTCTAATGCCTCAAGACAGAACAACAGTGCTTTGGAAAGCTCCTGCTTCTGTGGTTTTGACTCTCAAGGAATCTGAGCAGGTCCCCCAGCAGCTTGCACTGGCACTGCACGCATCAGGTTTGCACTTCTCTTACCAAGGGGAAACCATGAAGAAGATTAAAGTCCTTTCCCATGGAAAGGACCTGGATGGAGCCTCTTGGCTGCTAAAGTGATTGTGTCCCTACAAGTCTACGAGGAGAAAATGTGGGAACCACTAAAACAATGAGTGTGGACATGAGTGCAACCCTCCTGCTTGGAAGGATATCCCCTGTCCTCCCTCTTGAGGACACAGTCATCTCAAACACGATGATCTCCTCAGCAGGAGCTGAGGCTCTCTGTCTGAACACCTCGGTCAGCTGAGCAACACCACCAAGACAGAATGAAAACTGTCACAAGTTCCTGCTCCCCGAGGTGGTTGGTCCATGCCATGCATGAGCCACAAAGATGTTGATGTGCTCCAAATCCCAGCTATGGTACCCCTGCTACCATGGCTGGGAGCTCTTACAAAAGCTTACGTTGCAAATGCTTGTGTTTACGACCTTTCCCACTTCAAAAAAAAGACAGCTTATGGATTTCCAGGTTCTGCTTTGTGTGCCTCAAGGGAGCCCTGGCCAACCTGGATTGCCTGGGCTTTGTGGAAACATCAAGTGGTGTCCTCTCCACCCCACTGACTCTTCTCTCTCAGAGAGGGGAATGAGACATCTCCAGACAGAGACTTTAACCCAGCGTGGGCCCTGCTCTGCCTTCCAGGTGTTGCCAGAATGGGATCTCGTGGAGCTGGGGTCCCTCCCCATGCCAGAGACCCATGGATCTGCTCTTGCTGGGATGGGACAGCCTCCTCAGGGCTGTGTCCACCCCCTTGCTTTCAGCCCCTGTTACGGACACGTGCAGCACGAGAGTGTGGCAATAGCTCTCTGAGGGAAAAGTGGGAGAACACTTTCTCTGTAATAAAGTGGTTGTTTTAATAACATAACTAGAGCAGTGTTCTCTAGGCAGCCTGGGGTGGGTTTGCTTCCTTGTTTTTCTCATATAAATTGAAACGTATTTCAAGTTCAGGATTTAATTTCCCCCTCTCCACCGCTCCTGCGGCATTTACAGCTAAACACAAGAAGGGAGGGATAAACCTGAGCCTGGGACTCTGCCTTGAGGAGGACAGTGGGCCACAAAACGTGTGGTCACAGTCTGCTTCGTGGCTTTGATTTGCTTCTCTGCTCTGTAAATAAAGACTAACTCATTTGCAAACTATAAAATAATTCCAGTAGGGGATCTAGGGTTTCACTCTTTATGAAAGTGTGCTAGGCCTGGCTAGGATGGAGTTCATTTTCTTCATAGCAGCTCCTATGGTGCTGTGCTTTAGATTTTTTGACAAAAATAATGCTAATAACACAATAATGCTTTAGCTGTTGCTGAGCAGTGTTTGCACAGCATTGGGGTCCTCTCTGTTCTTCATTCTGCCCCCCAGTGAATAGACTGGGTGTGCACAAGAGGTTGGGGGGGGTCACAACTGGGACAATGACCCAAATGGACTGAAGGGATAGTCCACACCATGCCCACCAATGCAAAGGGAGAAGAGTGTATTTTAGGGAGGTTAACCATCTTTTGCTCAGCAACTGGCTGGGTATTGGCCTACCCATGGGAGGTGGTGAGGGATTATCTTTGCATCACTTCTTTTGCTCGCTTCCTCTCTCCTACTTTTCCTTCACTGTTTTGTTTTATTTTTTTTAATCTTGACCCCCTTTCTTGCTTTTACTCTCTCTTCTTCCCCGTCTCACTGGGTGGAGAGGGGGGAAAGTGAACTGTGTGATGCTCTGCTGCCCACTGAAGGTTAGTCCACAACAGGAATCCACTCTATAAAAAAGGGATGCACCTGTTTTTAGCAGAGAGAGAGAGAGAGAGAGAGAGAGGTTTCTATATCACATCAGATTTTGGCAATAACAGTGAGAAATCAAAAAGACATTGCAGCATTTTTGTAAGGTTTTATTTAGCCGACTTAATGTGGAAGCACAGCAAAAAAAACCAACAAAAACAAAGCAAGTGGCACAGTTTCAGATGCCTTTTTGGGGCCTGACAAAATGTCCTGTTGGCACCTTCTTCCTTAGGAACCGTGACACGCTGGCCCACATGACTACACCCAAGGAAATGCTGTCCAACGTGGTGCAAGCTCTGCGGTACCTGGACTCTCGCCTTCCAAAAGGCAGCCACGTGATTTTAACAGGCTTGGTAGATGGTCGCTTCCTCTGGGACAACCTGCATGACAGATACCATCCTCTAGGTAAATATAAGGTGCTGTAGGGTTCCTCCTGGCTGTCTGCCTGCCCCAGTTGCTTTCTCTCCCTAAATAATTCATGAATCTATTGAGAATTTCTAGCAAACCTCACGGAATGGTGGAGATCCAAGAAATAGGAGTCAGATATTGGCCGTGCAGCAGAAGTAGGAATGACAACTTTTACCATCCCCACTGCAGGGGAGGGCAGGGCAGATCCCTATCCTGCCTGGTTTTCCCACAGCCAGACCTGCTCAGCCCCAATCCAGGCTCAACACGTGCTGTGGATGTGGGAACAAGCTGTTCTGCCTCACGCTTGGCCCCAAATAGTGACCAGCCTGCCTGCACTTAATCCTGGCTGTTGTTACAGATGGAGCCAGACATTTAGTTAACAACTCCATTCGTTGACTGGGGGATGTTGTGGTGAAATTGGATGTGGACCAGGACAGAGGATTAAGTTGCAAAAGACTGGTTATATATTAGAGAAATAAATTTCCCACCTGGGTGCCTGCCACCTCCTACACTGCCTACAGGTGTGATGACTGAAACCTCACACCATGTGCAGGCACGTTTGGGGGCGTTGCCCCAGAGTGTCGTTGCCATAAATTGCTGTGGGGCATCTTTTTAATCAAAGATTTGGAGGCTGCCTTTGGGGGCCTGTCATCTCAGGATCTGAATGAAACCATACACCTGACCATTAGCAGATCACTCACTCCTGGGCTTCTTCCTGTGCCAAGCAGCAGCAGAAATGTCGTCTCAGGGGGCTGCATTCGTTTACACGGCAGTGTGACACCCGTCCTTGGTTAGTCTGATAGCTGTGCCTCTGGGGTCAGTGTGGAAACATTTCCCTGGGGTTGCAGGAGGTTGTGGGGTGGGGAGGCTTACAGCTTGTTGGAGAATCCCTTCTCTACAAGTCCATACCACCCCGCAGTAGATACGTGAAATACTTTATGCAGGTAGCAAAAGAAGTTTTTATGCAAACAGCTGGAGTAAGTCTCTTGGTCTCCAGTCAAAAGTGCGTATAAGATGCAATCATGGACATCCCACTGCCAGATTTTAGACCAAAAGTGGGTACTTATTTGTATTTGTGTAAAGGAATCTCTTTCACATCTGACAAGTGGGGAGTTGTTTTCATCTTAGTTCTCATCAGCAAAGAAAGAAAGAAGCTAAATTACATCATTAAAATGGTAGGTCACAAATGCAGACAATTTTGGCAACCACAGCTGTCAGCAAATTCTGCTGTGGTTTCTCAAAGGTTCCCAGTCATTGCTGGTGGGCCCACATCTTCCCCATTTCTATCCCTTGTTATATTTTTCTCTAAGAAGTACCATATTAATACCTATGAAAAGGGAGGGAAAAAAGAAAAAAAGGAGAAACTTTTGCCCCTTTCAGGGCAGGGGAAACCTGTGATAATTATTTTTCAGTCTCATAAACCCATTTCTTCCCATGAGTGCATGTTTATCACAGGAATGATTCCTCTACTGGATATCTAATTATAAGAGACAACAAAGCATTTTTTGGCACCAGCCAGATCAGGAGTGACTAACTATAGAACCAGCTGGAAATTTTTCAGAGGGGCTGATTTGCCTTGGAGGGACCCAATTAATCCTAAGCAACATGTTTTGCAGCAAGGGGTCCCCTCTGGCAGATTCTCTGATGGGCTGCGAGCAGGTTTCCCCGTTTGGCTGCCAGAGAAGCGTGACCAGACACCAGACTGACTTTCTGCCAAATCCCTGATCCCCCTGACAGCCCATCCAAGGGCTACAGGGGTCTGGGACATTCCTAATATCCAGGGGTGGCACTAGATCTTTGAACTCCCACTCTTTTGCTCCCTGGGCAGCTGATACTGCTGCTGGATGATGGGCAGCTATGCAATAGGCAGCAATCACATCTGTATCAGGCAGCAATCACATCTGTATCACGAAAACACTGTAAAGCAACCTGAGGAGCCCATTTCATTTGGGAGAGCGTATACTTTTCAGTTCTTAAAACAACAATAAAAATTTCATATTTCAGCACTACAACAGCATCAAAGCCTGACAGAATGATCAGTATGGTACAAACTCAGACAACTGAGTGGCTGTGTAATTCCCATATTAGTTGTAGCTACCAAAGAAGCAAAAAAGATGGAGAAAATGGAGAATTTTCTCAGCAAGCCAGGCTATTGGCTAGCACAGTAAATTTTGGGGAATGTCAGCTGAGTGATTGACTTGGTGCTTGAATTTGCTCACACACACAAACATATCCACTTCCCTCCATGACAACAGAATTTTTCTCCCTTTTAAAGCTAACCTCTGTGAGGTAAATGCGAGCGTGCACAGGCATCCTTTTCCTTTGCAAACCCTGCATTTCTTTGGCAGGTGAGAGACACATTAATGGAAAAAATATCAGGCAGGCACTTGGGAGTTTGGCATAGGCTGTGGTGACTGACCCCACGTGTGAGACAAATCACCCGGGGAAGGCGGGAGAGGGATGCGGGAGAAGCGAAAGCAGCTTTGCATGCTGTGAGGACATGGGCACCTGAGTGGGAGGGATGCATTGGTGCCACATCTATTGCACCCCTCTGGTGGTGGGAGTGTCACCTGGGGGTAGGGTGGTGCTCCTGGAGTGCCTCTCCCCACCCAGGGATGTAATGCATGGGAATGCACAGACCTGGAAAATGAAGTGACATTTGGCCATGGGCACATGAGGTTTCCCTCTCTCTGCTTTGCAGGGCAGCTGAACAGGGATGTCACATACAGCCAAATTTATTCTTTCCTTGACTGCCTCCAGGTAAGGTGTCTGGCTGTAGCTTATTAGTCCCCTTGTCCTTTTGACCTGCTGCTAAAGCCCCTCTCCCCATGCCTGCCCAGGTGAGCCCCTGCAGTGGCTGGCTGACCCCCAACGAGACCCTCAGGAATCTGACCTCAGAGGTGAGTCTCAAGGATGCTGCAACCGCCGTCTCGCCCCAACACTATTTCAGTTTGTCCTCGTGTGTGAGGATATAAGCCCAATTGCCTCAAAGGCAAGGTGTCAGCACCCTTTTTGTTTCCAGGGGTGGGGAGAAAATGTGGAAACACCCACACCTGTCCTTTCAAATGCCACTCAGGCTCTGGGAGGCAGCATGCTCAAATGGAGGGATTCACAAAGGGATTGCTGTTACAATCAAGGGATGTGGTCTCCTTGAGACAAAACTGTTCAGGTCCATGTTCTTTAAGAAGAAAACATACCTGATAAGGAAGAAAAGGCTTGTGAATCAAGTAGCTGTTGGTATGACAAGCTGGCTGCATAGATTTTGCTGGCAGCAGGAGCAGGTCCTGAGAGCAACAGCCTTACCCTTTTTTCATTTGGGATTTGTGCTAATCTTCCTCAGACACATTTCTGTGGACTTAATCACCAGGTGGGGTGACCAGGGAGCACCCAGGCTGAGTGCAGGAATGGGAACAGACAGAACGGAGATGTCTTAAAACTCATCCTAAAAATCTGACTGCAGAAGTGAAGGACACATAATACCAGCTGCTTATTTGCTTATGGTCCAAGCTGATTTTTAATCCCAGGAATCCCTTGCAGCCATGTAAAAGAGCCAATAACCAAATACTATAAAAAATGTCATCTCTGTATAGTTGTATTAATATTTACATTCACTGAACAACGAAACGTGGCCCTAATTTCACCAAAGCTTACATATATATTTCATTTTATGCCCTGTCCCTCTTGACTTCAGAGGAGGCACTTAAGCACCTTCCTAAATCTTTGCAGGATTACAGTTTATATATTCGTACCAACAATACAGAATATAGAGTACATGTAACTTCTGTCCATGAACAATGCATATGTCTGCAGGGTGTGAATTAATCTCTCTGAGCCCCAGTCTGAAACTAATTGTCTATGTTATTATCCAAACTGCACAATTTAAATATTTAGGAGATCCTGATCTCTGTTATGGCTGTGGAAATTACACTGGATGTATCAGGCAGATGCTCAATGGAGGTAATTTACTCTGCTGAAAGTAAGGCTGGAATTTGGTCTGCATAGATAAGCATTTGCATCTACAACAGAGTAGCAGGAAGGATAATAGGAAAAGAGATAATTTCTTTTGTAGAAAAGTTTCGGATTTCTTTAAGAGAAACGAAAGTTACTGTGCTGCCAGTCATCAAGAGGCCTCCAAAACTGGGGAATTCAGAATATTTATATAAGCATGGGGGCACGAGTAAAAGAGGTCTCCTGTAAAATAAGCATATGTTGTATTAAACCTATGAAATCAGCTGAGGCCTCAGTGTAACCTGCAAGGATGTGTTGCATGATGACCTGGGTAGCCCAAAGGCTTTTGGTGCTCGTGCCAGTCCACGTTATGACGAATTTTACCTCCTTTGCCCCAACTGAAAGGGCAACACATTAGCTTTCAAATTCCTGGCTGTGCATCAGTACCAAAAGCTGAATCCATGCAAAGCAGCATGAATAGCAATGAACAGTCATTAAATCACTTGATTTTTGCAGAGAGCGTTACAACTTTCCAATGTCCTGAAAGAAATAGCGAGATCTGAGAAATTTGACAACTTTGATATTTTCTACATGGATTTCCCACTGAGACAAAGTAAGTTGCTTTTTTTCCACTGTTTTTCTCACAAAGCACTTGGTCAAGTGTTAGGCTGCTAATGTGCTTCTCATATTTTTAGCTCTGTATCAAGGAAAGGGCAGAATAACCAGCCAGTCTAGATGACCTTGCTGGCAGGGCTATGGCCGAGGGAGGGCCCTTAAAGTCATTTCCCATCTTCCCTGAACGGGATAACCTTGGACCTTTGCTGAGACAAGACCCCACCATTGGCCTGCTCCCAGCTGCTGGCACCCACAACCCCAGTGATGTACAGCACATGGGCCACTGCGTGGCAAGGTGACAGGGACAGCAGATGTGCCTCTGCTAAAAATCCCTCCTGCTTGTCCTCTGCAGGTTTTCAGGCTGATGAAGAAAATAAGAAATCTCAAACCTATATTGTTCCATAAGATTTGGTTATATTTTTGGTCATTGCATTTATAGTGGGTTGTCTAGGCTGGAGATGAGTACCTGCAGTGGTGAAGGTGGTCTTCATGAGCTTGTAGTTTGCAGTGCCTCAGAAAGGAGAGCTTTTCATCATCCCATTTTCCTGCCTGACTAACACAGCCACCCTCTTTTAACTCACTGTTCTCCGATGTAGAAGCACCTCTCCCAGGAATAATTGACTTCTTTCCTATGTTTCTTTAAACCCCTGCTTTTGACTTGAAGAGCTTACAGAACTTGTCCTTCTGTAATCTGTAGTGACATTAGGTAAGCACATTGCCCATATCATTCTTCTGCAACTAACACTTAAAAATAAGTTTTAAAAGCCATGAAATTTTTGTTGTTACCCCGAGCATGAGTGGACAGTGTCCCTGTAGGGTTGGGGATAGACATCTGTCCCTGGATCCCTCTCAGCTTGGTTCCCTTGCAAGGAGCACAGGGGTCCAGCTGCAGGCATCACCCAGCATCAACTCAGCTTCAGTACAAGGAGAAATATACTCCTTCCTTTTGAAAATAAGGATCAGCATGAGGTGAGGCAATGTATTCAAGTAGTTAGACAGTGATGGGAAAGTAGGAAATAGGGGTTTTTTTTCAACCAGAATCTCCCATGTTTCAACTTTTGCCCATTGTCTCCCCCTCTGTGCACTGCTGTGAAGAGACTTGCCCCATCCTCATCGCCTCCTCATAGGCTCTTCTCCAGAATGGATCATCCCTATCCCTCAGCCTCTGTTACCAGGGCAGGAGCTCCAATCCTGGCCACCTGGGGACTCTCCTCAATAGCATGAATGTTTATGTTCCCAAAATAGTGTATAATAATTTGAAAAAACCTTGTTTTGTATTTTTCTGGTTTTATATTCACACAGAAAGTTCCATGTTGGTCCTTATGGAAAAATTGTAGCTGGGTATTGTATTTTAAATCCCAGCACTCAGACAGCTAAATCTGGAGCCATGAAGGGACGGAAGCACCTTGTCAATACTTGGAAGTGTACATCTCAAACACCTCTCCCCATCAGTGCCTGGCTGTCCTCGAAAGCATGAAGCTGCCAAGGCACCTAGGATTATTAAAAACTCACTTTGCAGCCAAATCCTATCAAAATTCACAAACTTATTTTATCCTACATGACCCAGTTCAGGAAGCTGGTTCTGGGTCTCATGAAGACCATATGGAGAAGGAGGAGGTAAAGAAGTAAGGATAGGAGAGGGAGTCTTTTTGTCCAAAAGTTCCTCTCGTAAAGGTGGGCTCCACTGCCAAGTTCATTATTGAGGCACAGAGTTTCAGGGTGTCCAAGTCTCTTTGCAGCTTTCACCTCAGCTACTTAATATTTAACAAACCATTAGGATTTGGATTGAACTACCTGCTGGGGAGGCAAATTACTTTAATAAGTTAAATTGCTAACTTTAGGTAATTTATTTGCTTATACAAAAAGAAACATCTTAATATAATTTGCTGTTCTTGATTACACCGCATCAAATAAATGAAGTAAACAAAATCACACATGCATACATAAACATCAGCTTTGAAAGGCACTTTGCAAAGTTTCTCAGAGCCCTGGAGCCAAGGATTGGAGCTTGCCATGAGGAAAGCTGTCAGATCGTGAGTGTGCTCAAAAGCCGGCTAGGGCTGCTGACCTACTTTTCTGGTCTCTTTCTGAAGGAAGCACAAATCCTCCATGAAACTCTCCAGACATCAAATATTTAGCAGTGGTTGCACACTCTGATGAGTACATAGATTTCAGGCTGGCCTGGGCATATATAAGTACGCAGCAGGTCCTAACTTTATCAAAGTAGAATTTGAGTACACTGCAATTTATCCTGGTTTTGGATGGACATTCAAGATCACATGTTGTTCTTGGCTGCAGAAAGTAATGGTTCCTTTAAAAATGTGCAATAAATGGGGAGATATGGGTTGCTTGGTTTGGCTTTTTCTTGGTGTGGATGAGAGCAAGCTCTAGTCTAGCCTAGCTAAGGCAATGGACACTTTTAACACAATCTCTGGATGTACTTATTTGGTGGATGTTTGCTCAGTTGCTCGAGGATTTTTAGAGCTCAAGCAGAATGGTCTAAATCAACCTATCTTGATACAAACCTTACTTTTCTTACTTACTCCTCTGCTGTTTCTGGCACTGGAGCAGTAGTCTCTCTACAAAGTAAAACACAGTACACAAGCCTCATACTCCATGTGGAATATCAGATCTATATAAAGAGTAAGGCGAGTTCCCTCTGTTCATCTGTATGATTGCTCTGTGGTGTAATCTAAGGTGAGTATGTGTTGTGCCCAACATATTGCAAGTTAGAAACAAAGCTCCAAACCCTGTGTCTTGCAACAGGTTACTTTGGGTGCTGAGTGAAGCATCTCAAGTGGGCTTCTGTAGTCAAAGCAGGAATGTTGCCTTTTTGTGAATGTGAAGTTAGCATGGGGACCCGGACAACACTTTTTGGCACAACAGCCAGGGTACAACAAACAGTGGGGAGTCTAGATCAAAACTGTGGTGCTTGAATGGAGAACATTTTCCTCCTGACAGGATGCTTGCGTAATGCTCTAAAGAATTCTTAATCTGTCATTATAAAACGGATTATTGAATTTACAGTCTGTTAATGCCATATCCACTAGTCCCAGGTTTGATCACTCCACAGCCCTTTTGAAGAGAGAAAGCTTTTTACTTCTCTAATGGCTCCAGGGCTTAGAGCATAGCATCATTTGCATTGAATGTCACGCTTATGTAATTCAAAAGGTTATTTTGTTGGAGTTGAAAAAGACCTCTCAGAAGAGAAGTAACCAAAAATGACAGTCGTTCCTGCAGACTTCAGCCCATGTAAATATTCTGTTGCCATCTCTTTCTCTAAAAAAGTGCTGTTTATCTCTATTTTTTATTTTTTACACTGCTGAGGATGCAACTGACATGGGAAATGCAAAAGTATTAAATCAGCATTAAATAATTTACAGCTTTACTTGCTACAGCATCCATCTTAGTTGGGAGGGAAAGCGAATTGTTTTACGATCATTTATGTTCAAAGCGCTTTTTTGCATAAATATCTCAGAGAAGGAAAAAAAAAGAAAAATTAACAATCAAGCCTTAAATACTGCCCCAAGGAGCGGGGATTGTACATACTATTGGCTGTGACAACTTTATGTGCATTGCCCTAATCTTCATGCAGAGCTGTCGTGTGCTTAGAAACACCAGTGGTGCTTTGCAGAAGAGGGGGGCACATCTCTGGGCAGGCTGGCGGGTGATAACCCCCCTGCTTGCCCTGTTTGCAGCGGCCGAGGAGTGGCACAGGATGGGAGGAGAGCCCTGGCAGCTGATCGAACCTGTCGATGGCTTCCACCCCAGCCAGGTAAGACCTCAGCCCCAGGAGATGGGTGGGGGCAGGCAGGATGTGAGGTGCCCACTGCTGCCCCAGGCACCCAGCTGGCATGCACGTTTGGGGGGTTTCTTTTTTAAAAGAGAGTTGTAGGATCATTTGGGTTGGAAAGACCTCTTAGGTCATGAAGGGAAGCCTTTAACCTAACAGTGCAAAGTCCACCACTGAACCCTGTCCCTAAGCAGCACATCTCTGAGGGTCTTTCAAATACCTCCAGGGGCAGTGATTTTGCCACTTCCCTGGGCAGCCTGTTCAAATGCTTGGCAACCCCTTCCCTAAAGAAATTTTTCCTAAAATCCAATCTAAACCCTACCCGGTGCAGCTTGAGACCATGTCCTCTTGTCCTATTGATTGTTTCTTGGGACAAGAGACCAACGCCTACCTCATCACGACCTCCTTTCCTCCAGGCTGAAAGACCTCAGCTGCTCCTAGTAAGACTTGTGCTCCAGACCCTTCCCCAGCTTTGCTGTCCTTCTCTGGACTTATTCCAGCACCTCAATGTCCTTTCTGTAGGAAAGGGCCCAAAACTGAACACAGGATTCAAGGGGTGGCCTCACCAGTGCTGAGTACAGGAGGACAGTCACTGCCGTGGTCCTTTGGGCTACATTATTGGCAATTCAGGCCAGGGTGCCCCTTGGTCTTTGTTGGCCAGTCTAAAGGATGGCTCTACCACCTGAGCAGACATCCCTATTTCAGGCAGCTGGACTCTGCTCTGGCTCCTGCAAGGTCTTCCACCTCTTTCCTTCATTGACTGGTACCGTGGCCAAACAGGTCTTAATGCACCAAAACTGACCCTCCCCACTTAGGCTGACCACCTGCCTGCCCAAACACCCAAGGAGGCTTTGCAGGGTCAGCACAGAAATGCAGCACTGCAGGAACCAGGCAGGTCCCCTCCAGCCCTGTCCCTGCCCTGCAGCCTCTAAGGCCATGGGTTTCCCTGGTGCAGCCTGGAACAAAGCTTTCTTTTTGAAGCTATACATTTGAATTGCTTATGCTCAGCAACTACATTTTATTAAGTTTTCTCCTGCTTGCTTGACTTCCCAGGGCTGGTGGCAGGAGGTTTTGACTCAGAAGTAAACAAAAGGGAAGGAGAAGCAGCTGCTTTGCTCTAAGTCCTCACTTTGGCAACCTAGGGTGAGGTTGCCCAATTCCCACTGTTCTCACTTCAAAATAGCTCTTTTTGACCCCATAAAACACTTGGAGAGAACATATTCTCCAGTGGGCTGCAAACAAAGCCAACTGGTTTCCTACACCATAGCATATTTCAAACACGTGTGCAAAGCAAAGCAGCCACGAGTCTCCTCTGTATAGTCCTGGGAAAAACTGTGTGTGAGCTGAAATCCCTCTTGCAGCCTGTAGCAGTGAGGGCTCCCACGGGTGGGCTACAGCACCATCACATCCAGTCACAGAGTCAGCCAGGGCTGGTGGGCAGGTCCCAAAACCAAAGAGCACCCCGGTTGCTCAGCTTTCCAATCTTGACTCTCTGGAGCAAGAATTCACCTGGGCTAAATTACAAAGAGGACAAATTGCCAGAAGTGGACAAGATGGAGAGGGACAGCAACAACTGCAGAGCTGATTTTTTTCTGCTCTGTTAGAGGACTCTGCCCGATATCAGCAGTGGCTGCTCTTCATCCTATATACTTAGCACTGGGTCCAGAAATTTCTTGCTACCTGCTGCTATGTGCTCTCCAAGCAACCAACTCCACTCCCAACATCCTTGCCTTGCCCAGGGATGCAGGTCTGGGTGACACCACATTCCTGTGGTGTTTTTGTGGTGGATGGCCCCAGCTTTGTGAAAGCTGTTGTCTGGGGCACCACTGCCGTCCCCCACACACCTAACTGCACGCTGCCTTCCACCCTGGAATGACCAAGCCATGCAAGCAAACCCCACCATGCTGCCCAGCCACAGGTAGCTCCCCCTGCTCAAATCTGATGGACCAGTTTGATGTTGTGAGCTAACACCCTGCATGTGTCGAGTCCCACACCCTCCTCACCACACAACCCAATGCAATGCTGTTTTCCACGCTGGGAAAGAGCAGTCGATGGAGAAGCACTTCCATGGGCGTGTGTTGCAAGCACTGATTGATTCCAGAATTTCAGCAGCTTCTCCCTTGACTGTGCTGTCAGTTCAGCTGGAGGAGACCTGCAGGGGGAAGTCCAAAGGGAAAATAGCTGCTTCAGTTGCTATCTTTTACACCCATGGCAGTCAGCTGGAGCAACACGGTGCCTTGCTTAGCCTTGCCAAGTTAAAAGAGCCTCCTGTTGGAAGAGGGATTCCTTCCTAGCAGAAATTCCTGCCTGTCTACCACACAGTAGCTGCATGAAAGTATGAGATCACAGCCGGGAGACACGGAGAAAGTGTGCCTGGAATTTTTTTGCTGCAGGCCTTTTGCAAGGAAGCAATTAGAGAGATCTTTGGCAAATGAAATGAGAGTGAAAACAGTGATGAAACACACCCAGTTCCCAACCCTGCCATCTGGGGAAACCACCATGCAAAGACTGGGGAGTGAAGCAGAAAAGGTCTTTGCATCATTTTTCTGTCTTACCCTGAGGCTGCCCTGAGGTTTCTTATAACCTCAAGCACCAGGCCACTGTGGGAGCCAAGGCTGCTGCATCACAGCTTCTCAGCCAGGCTCTTGCCCACATCCTGGAGCCCACCAGCAGCAAGGTACCATGGAGCTGAAGGCAGGAAAAATGTATCTTAATGGGATCCTTCCTAAGCAAAAAGAAAATTATAAAAGGACATTGAAGAGCAACTGCAAACCTTCACACAGCCCCGGAGTGCTGAGCGGCAGGATCCAGCCAGGCACTGTCTTATTTCCCTCTCTCTGGACCTGGCATCCTGCAGTGGCTGTGATCTCCCCCTACTGCTGTTAGGATGATGTTAATGCTTTTATAGGTACATTTTCCCTTGCAGTCAAGGTGCCAGCTGTAGATATGCCTCACTTCAAGTGAGTTACTGTCCTTTTAGGCTTTATCAATTAGCCTTATCCAAACATCCACCGCTTTAAATCCATTTTTCTTTTCCTGCCAGGGTACAGAAGTCAGTTATCAATATAGCACTACTTGGACTGAGACATAGCACTCTGTTTCCAAAGAATGACTCTGTTAATAAAAAGAAGGGGAAGTGTTAGCAGAGTGTTACTTAAGAGTATGCTTGAGAAAGATGATACACAATTGGCTCAGACCTCATGCAAGTTTTATTTAAATTTTAACTTTCTACCAACATGAATGCCTCTGGCCTGGTATGGCTCTTGTACCTTATAGAGCTGCCCAGTTGGAGAGGATTGATGCCATGCAGCTCATCAAGTAAACACAGGCTCTTACTTTATATTCCACACATCTCATGTACAACATGCCAAACACACACAACAGAGAACTCCGAGCCTGGGCATTTCTTCTGCATTTCCCCCCTGTACATCTCAAAGCACCTGACAAATATTCCCAAACTGTTTTAATTGAGTAGCACTGTAAGGAAAGCATAAACACTTTAGCTCTTGCCTTCAATGCAGAGAAAATTTGAGGTTTGGGATTAAAGAACCACAGTGCCCCTCTCTGCCAGGGCCACGTGTACGTGGTGATCCCTTGTCATTGTGGTACAGCAGTGGGCAGGACACACCAGCATCTGTTGCCAGATCCTGAATTTCACCTGCTGTTTATCTACTGTCTATTTAATTTTAAAAATCATTTGCTGGTATAAACACAGTAGAAGCAGGTATATATCCAATAGCCCAGCAGTGCAGACATTCAGGAGGGGTTTGGGAGGGAATTGGAGCTTCCTAAGTGAATCTTGCATGCCTACAATTACCAGAAGAAAATAAGAAAAAAGGCAACACTCACCCTGTCCCATTAGAGCTAGTGCAGTTTTTCCTGCGTTGGAGAAAGGCCAGGTTAGGCACTCAGGCAGGAAAAATTAGCCCACAGAATCCCCACTCCAGGCAATATTTTATATTTAAAAACCATTGAAAGAAGGGATAAACAGCACATACTGCTTTTTTTTTTAGCCAGGCCCAGAACCACATTCCCTTCCTGCAAATTTCTTGCAGGGAAAGGGGTTTCCCTCATGCTTTAAGGAGGTTGCAAAACAGGAAGCTGCAAACAAAACCGTCTTTATTGGCATAACTGCATTCTGCTAAAGTTTCAAAGCTAAAATTTGCCTCCATAAAGTTTTTTCCAAATCATCCAGCTCAGAACAGAGGTGGAGGAAATTCACACCATTTACTTTTGACACCTAAAAGCAAAGTGCATCACTCAGTCCTCCCAAGTTGCCTCTAGAGCTCTCTTTGGGACACCATTCCCCAAAGTCCAGCTTGGTTGTCCTTGGAAGAAATATGACTTTCTCTTCTCAGCAACTGGAGAGGAACCCAGCAATTTTCTTCAGCATCTCTTCCTTACTAGAAAATTTCCCTGCAAATCCTTGTGAATGCCAGATGGCTTCAGGAACATCACTTCCCTCTAGAACAGCCTATTGCTTTGTTTGGTTGACAGGGCCGTGAATTTCAACAAGATCCTGAACAAACAGCTCCATTTCCTGCTTTTGTGAAGTAACCAGGGAGAACGTGAAAGCCCTGAGCATCACAAACTGGAACCCGAGAGGCTTGGCAGATTCTTAATGTTTATGTATAGGCGGGAAAGCACAGCTTGAGTGTGATGAGCTTCTCCCTTTTTCTTCCTGAAGTCATAGCAAAGCACATTCCACCCAGAAATACAAAGAAAAAGCTGAAGTGGTGCATATCAGATGAGCTGAGTATTTACACTTTGCTGAGGAGCACACCCATCGCCAGGTTGGTGCAGAGGGAGGAAACAGATAGCCTGAAGCTGCTGAAATAACGCAGCTGCCTCCCAGCCCCAGTCACCCTGTGGGCTCTGTGAGCAATGGGTAATGTCTCCCTTTAAGAACTTGCTCAGGGGTGGCATCTTCACCAAAAAAAAGAAAAAAAAAATTAATTGCAAACCCCATGTAAATTATAGCATGCCTCAAAGCACAAGAACTTTGGTATTTAAAAAAAAAGACCTGTTGGAAAAGCAATTTCCAGAATCACAAACCCTTCTCTGTACCACGCTACTGATCTAGGTAAATTATTGAAATAATCAGGACTTCAAGAAGTGATAAATGAGCAGGACCTAATTTAGGTAATAATTTAGGGCAGTTTAAGCAGTTTAAATTACAGTCAGCAGTAGTCTGAGCACTGTAGATCATCCCTCCAGTGATACCTTTGCAAAGGTGCACCATGCAAAGAAGGGTTTTTTAAACCAACCAACCAACCAACACATCCTGCTAAAAACTACAGGGAAGACTTGGGAACTTGTGAAGGAGGTTTGGACACTACATGCCAGAATGGAGCTGACAGGGATGGGTCTCATTCCCCTGGCTGACATAGCATGTGCCAGAATAAACACTGGCCACTAGAAACTGCGACCAGGAGAAAACACTCCTTTGAACAGTCTCCTCTATCCTTCTCCCTTACTCCAATCCCTCTATTAGCTTAAGGAGACCTCTACTGACCAGAGTCTCAGAGCTGCCACACCACAAATGTGTCATGTTGCATACGAGTTCTGAATAAAAGCTTTTGTTTCCCAGCTCATCATTACAGCTTCTTTCAAAAGTACATTTAAAAAGAAGTGCATAAAAATTCCCCAAAGGCTTCTGTCTATTCCCAAACTCTGAAACAACAGTGTTCAAATTGCTTGATTCCATAAATGCATCTCAGTCCTAAAAACAAAAAGCCTTCATAATTGTGATCAGTGTCAGTGTTGAAAAGTGTGGGTTGCAAATAAAGTTACTGTATAAGTCAAATATAATTGTAGGTCAGGAGTTAAAACAAAATTGCTGGGAAAATTTGGTTAAGGGAGAATCGTGTTGTTCTCTCCCTTTCTACTACCCTTGATGTCTTTCACCCTGGCAATACAGCAGATACAATTTCTCTTTAGTGAGCAAAAATCCCTAAGAAAGTTGGATTGACACTGATATTGAGGAGAAAAGCTGTTCTACCATTTCTACAGGTCTCATGGGAAGAAAAACCTCTGAAGACAACCAGCAGCAGGTACAAACTTAGAGCAGCAGAGCTGGGTAGCTTTGAAACTTGATATAATTGGGCCTCCTTCCTCAACACCTATGGTTTCCTTCCAGGAGAGCAGACAGAACATTCCTTGGAAGTACCAGAGGCATTTAGGAGCATGAATTCATTTGGACTTGCAAAAGGTCTATGCATTATATCCAAACAGTGCTTTTTACATACTTTCAAAATGTTCAACAGGGGAAAAAATAAAAATCAGACTTGAAGGCTTTTGAATAGCAGTTTACAGACTAGCCATCACTGGCATCAGGAAGTGGTTAGAGACAGACCATCATGAGACAAATGACTGGTCAGAGAGGTGAAGATATATGGCCTTTACCCTATTTTCACTGCTCAGAGGGATTTCCTGGTCAAGCAGCTGGAATGGGGTATTTCCTTTGGTAAGAGGTTGCAGTCCCATTATGTGGCTATACAGGGGAGTCTTCCTCATGGTGGGGTCTCCTAAATGCTGACTTGAAACGCCATTATAGAGACATAAGAAACTGATAGTATTTGTGCTGTTTGCAGATTGCTGCAGCCCTTGGAACAAGCATTACCTGGCAGAAGGTGCTACATGAATGGCCCCAAGTCCTTGGGAAGGAGAATCCATTCAATGAGCAGATTGAAGCGATATTCAAAGATCAAGGTGGACACTGACTTGCAACCTGCCAGACCCTTAGAGCGATCTATGGTGACACTCCCCAGTGCATTCCACGGGTCAAGATGATTAAAGACACACACAGAAAAAGGGAAGAGGGAAGTTACCAGAGCCAGTAGCAGTGGACATAGCACAACAGCATTCTTTTTGGTTTGTTTCTCACCTGCACAAGTAGGCTATGCTTTTTCTGTGGAGCTACAAAAATAAAAATCAAAGGATACCTGCCAGCTGGACTTTTCATTGTACTGACTTGCAAATCCTTTTTTTCCCCTCCTATGTATAGCAAACTTCTATCCCTGCCTCATCTTTTTTCCCCCTAGAGAACATTACTATGCCTGACTTTCCACTTGTACTGTTTCAATGGTTCATCTGATCCAAAAGTAGTGGGGGGAACCTCAAACTCATTATGCTGCTATAAATTATGTGTATGTAATTGCCCTGACTATCAATACATTATTTAGCTGCTGTTTGCTTATTAAAGTGTGCCAGGAATAACAAGGCACTACAATTTTGATTTGCCTGGCAGCATTAGCACAGGCTGACTGAACACAGGTTCTCTTCCCCCCAGGAATAAGATACTCACTTGACAACCCTTCATGTATTTAGAACAGGTTCCTTTTTCAACCTGCAATATAACTTTGCTCTCTTGCTTCCTAACAAATAATGTGCCCAGTCCTCTGTCTTTAGGGAATCACTGAAAACACTGGCAGCCTTTACCTGCTTCACTTCACAGGCAGACTTGAAGGATAAGAATTAATGTATTTTTTCACCAGCTTATCCAATGCTCTTAGTAAATAAATATTTAAAAATTAGCCTCTACCCTCTTCACAACATTAATGAACATTTTGAACAGGCAGAGGATGACTTGGCTAATGCCATTTTGATTGAAGCATGTATTATTGCTTTCCTACATCCTATTCCTTTTTTTTTTAGAGTGCAGTCAATGCTGTGTCTTTTATTAAGACAGAAATTCCTTTGGGATTACTGCTAACACTTAAGTAAATATTCACATCAACTACTTTAGGAAACCAAAAGGGAATACATTCCTTAATTGAATGATACTTGTTAATAAGGCCCCAATTCATTCAAGGCATTTAGATGTGTACCAAAATATCCAGTCTCCCAAGAAATAGTTTCAATTCCAGAGAGTCATGCCAGGGGAAATTATTTAGCATTAGAAGGAAATCTTCTCTCTACTTTCTGTAGAAATTTTTTCAAACAACATTCCATGCACCCTAGCTAGGCAGAACATCCTCCATTTTTTATTACCTATGAAGGTCTCTTATCAGTCAGTAAATACAACACAAGGACAGAAACAAGTGCATCCACATGGTTTTACTATAGACCAAATACAGCACTGGCAATAATTACAGAATATCAGATGATTTCCTCTACACCAACATACAGAAGTGCAGCAATTAACAGGGGGAAGGGAATCGTGTTTAGAAGCCTAATTTTCAAGGCAATTTCATTGCAAATTATTGTATTTCATTTGAGGTTTAATAACACCAATTAGGAGTTTTACAAACTAGTAAAACTGAAATTTCCTCAGCTAAAATAAGCTTCATTGCCCAGAGCAAAGTGTTTTTCACTTAGAGACTTTGTTATTAGTGAACTTCTTCAATTTCTGAACAATGGAAAAAAAACCAAAACGTTTCTTACACAAATATTACATCTTCTCAAAGACAACCCAAGACCAGAGTTGAATGCCAAAGCAAAGCTCTCGGATTTGCCCAGTACAATTGCTCCATGCTGGTTATGGAGGCTTTGAGGGACACTGAGGAACAGGCTTGTCTCTGGCTCAAAGTGCACTCACCAAAGCATATGCCCTTGTCCCAGAGCTGTGCAGCTCCAAATTAGGCTGTATGCAGAAACTTGATTTGCAATGCAGTAACTATCTGCAAATAAAGATGAATTTGGGGCCTGTTATGCCATCAGCTTTTACAACCAGTGCCTATTATTTCAAATGTAAAAACCAGCTGAAGATCTGCACCCCCAACCATCAATCACTTACCCATACCAGTCTAAAAATACATGTCCTATGTTTAAAAAAATGCTGCTGAGAAAGCTTACTTACATTAAAGCAGTAATGAATTATAAATTCTAGTCTATTCCATTAGTTTAACTGTCTCCTGGTGCTTAGGTTGGTTGAAGGTGACAAATACATGGGGAAGAGAGAAATAAAGAGGAAACAAAGTTTCTCTTGGAAAGCTAAGTATAGCTCCACGCAATTCAAACTTTATAGTAATATGTATTTCTGGAAGGAATGGTCTGTCAAGTTCTTTTTGTGAGAGAGTTAGAGCATGTGAATACAGCAGGGATTGTCACTGGCTGGGTCCAACACACTGCAGATGGGAACGTTTTTTGATCTTACCCTGTAAATGGTTTTTATAAAAACTTAAAGCTGTGTTTGAAATCAGACCATAGCAACTTTTTTTGAGGTACAGAACATCTAAAGCTACCTAAAGCTATCTGAATTCACAGTCTGACCTCTTCAAAAAGGATCTGCTACAAACATGGAAAAAAAAATGTCACCATTTTTTTGCAAAATCTTCCTCAGGTCACCCCTAGAAGAGCAGAGGGACAGGGGAGGAGGTGGCACACAGCAGTGCAGGTCAGTACAGCTGTGAGTGCAGGCTGGCAGCTAAACTGGCATCCCACAGGTCATCCTTCCTAACTTACAGCACCTGTCACCCTTTTTACCTTTTCTTGATGAGGATAACTTCTTTTTGGTCAAAGAACAAACACAGATTGGTTTCTACAATGGGTAATGGCCTAATCAACTTAAATAAAAATATGCTGTTCCCTTGGATATGTCCAAGTTCAGTTCTTAATACCTTTCTGAGGACTCATTTCAAAATTCTACACTTAATGATTTTTTAACCTCTATTTGGAAGTTTAAGACAACAGCCTAACACCTATCCAGCATGAAATTTGCTCTTGCACAGTCCATACAGTGTTACTCTGCTGCCATGTCTCTGTCACAGAAGAACATTCTCTCCTCTTCATGTGTGATGAACTGCTGCACATGGACATCCTGGCTTCCCACTACAAAATTTGATGCCAGCTACATCCAAGGCATCACATTATCTCCTCAAAACAAGTGGAATGTTGGGATACATGTACAGAATAGGATCCTTTCTTAAAGACTTGCTTTTCTTCTTTAGCCTACAAACTAGTGTTTTAGGTGCATAGAAGACGTTAGGGAAAAATTAGAAAGGATTTTATTTTTTATTTTAAATGAATAAAATAAATCTCAATACACAGTTTGGAAATATTTAAAGACATAAAAGAAAAAGAAATCTAGATTTAAAAGCAAGTACAAAAGTGACAGCATGAAAACAGTATAAGCTCACAGAATTTAGTGTTTCGAGTGTGAATGTGTAACAGCAATAGCAATTTAAAGTATTCCACTATTGCATTCACAACAGTGAAGTAATGAGCTGGTATTTCACCAGGCCCAGTGAAAAGCTGTGAAAACTGCAAGTTTGAACTGAGAAATTTTGCCATTTTAATGATGGGTCTGAAGTACTGCTTTTATATGTATTTGTACACATGTCTATCAAGAGGAGGAAGACCGTGCCAGCGGAGTATTAGTTGGTACATAGCAGCTCTGTAAAGTCTTATTATTTAAAACAAACAAACAAACAAATGCACTTTAACAACCTATTAACCTATTCCTGGTTCTCAAATGGAGACTTCTAGCTTGTACAAACCATAAGTCCCACGAAATACTGATGAAGACTAAACCTAACAAATATATTCAAGACCTGTCATTTCTATCAAAGTGCAACATACTGCATACGTAATTCCACACCTGCAACTCACATAGCGTACATGCCATGCACTTAACCCATACTGGTTTGTATAAGAAATTGCAAAAGCAATATGAATACATTATGCATTTCTTTTGTTCTGACCACAAGGATGCTGTACAAGCAAGAAATTTCTATACTGCATGTTGCAGAATAAAATTGACTAGTAACTTCTATACCTGATCATTACAAAAAACCCCAACAAGCCCACCAACATTAAATATTGTACTTCAGCAGCATCCTTGTTAAGAGTATTTTGAGCTATTGTTTCTTTCAGGGAGCTGAATTATCCAGAAAGCTTGTTTTTCACTAGCTTATACCTCCCTTCCTGCCCTGAAGTGTGATTTCTTGAAATAATTTAGTTGTTTAAAGGAAAAGCTAGAAGACTTCCAAAAAAGGAGTTATATAAATATTTAGAAACAGCTAATTGCTTCCTATCATCCTCAAAAGCTCGGAAGTAAAAAGGTTTTACATTTTTTTAAAGTGAAATAAAAGCACTGCATAACACAGTCCTGTATAATGTTAAATACTCTCTCAAATTTAAAGCATAAGTGACCAAGAGGACTTCCCACATTTTCCTTTCAGTTTTCCCGTGTAGTTCATGAGGATTTTCACACACATTTTCTTCATATTTCCCTTGCAGACTTTAAAGCTTCCCAACAGGTTTGTAGCAGGCATCAGGCTGCCACATGCGGAGGTCAACAAGGACTTGGTTGAGCTTTTGCATCCAAAGGTTACGCTCTTCTTTAGTATCAGCGGACAGCCAGTTCCTAAAAGGCAAAGAACCCAAGGGGTTATTATTGTCCTCCTCTACTTAGCTATTATGAAAAATGTCAAGCTGATCACCCACAGAAGCCCAAATAGCAGGGGGAAAAAATTAAGTCAAATATTCCACAAGCCTGCTGCCATCTGCACTTCTAGGGGAGGTGGGGGGGAGGTGTTCTTTATTCTCAGAATACTGAAATGGACAAAGACAAAACAGGACTAAAAGTGAATCAAACATTTCAAGGGCCACCTGGACATTTTCACATTTAAATGAGCTTTGCATTGGTATGACCAAGTTGCAAACTCCTGCATTACTAAAACTATCACAGAAGGTAAAACACTGTTCCATACAGATCCCATAACCTCCCACAACCTCCATGATTTTATGCACTCACTTTGTCACACAGAGTGTGTCTCTGCACTGGCTGACCAGAGTCTCTCTGTCATCTTCCCTCTGAGGTCTGACAGTTATGAGTTCAAAAGTGTTGGGACGGGCACAGAACTCCCTGTTAGCAGGTTCAATCTGATGGTTCGTGCAGTTCGCCAAGTTTATCCGGCCCAGAGGATGCTGAAAGTGAAATCAGTCCATCAGTCAAGAACACTGCAATTGAGGAATTCTGAACAACATATACTTGGACTATTAATGTTGTCACATGAACGAACCTTCTCCCAGTCAGTTATTCCATCCAAAAAGATGGATTCCTTTGTATTTATACTTTGAATTTATATTAAATACTCTTTGTATTTAAGGGCCACAGCTGAAAGCAGGTTCACACAGGCAAGGGAACATGCCCTGATTAGCCACATACAACACAGCTAACAATTGCATCCCTTACCAAAAGGCTTGGGCTACAGAAAGATGTATATCCCCTTTATTCCTTAAAATGCTTACCTCTCAATTTCAAGAGAACTTCATAATAAAACCCAAACTGATAAGAGTAAACCCTGTCAAAGCCTATGGAAAGCACACAGTTTAGGGATCCTTGCATGATTCTTGTCAAAACCCTATATGCATATGTGGACTCATCTTAAAATATTCACCTAAGGCACCAAAGTGCTGAGTCCAGCTGCTTTAGCTCCCTCTGTAGTCAAGAGCTAGACTTCTTCCAAATTTCAAGGCAGTCATATATATATAGGTATATGCTGACTATAGACAGAGCTCAGCTGTATGCCTAAAGTTAGTTACAGACCTTGGCTCTGATTCTTCACACCTACAAAATACCTCATGAGGGAAACATCACAAGCTACTCTTGGCTTGGAGAAGCTTGCTATTTATTGGGCATGCTCACTATACTATTTCATTAACAGCTAAAATAACCCAAGTCACAGGAAAAAGGAGGACAGCTCCATTTCAAGGAACATTAGGAAAAGAGTTGTACATTGGTAATATATGTAAACCAATAGGAAATTTATTTTAAAAGAAGTTTAATGATTTAAAGCAATCATGGCCTAGATATATCTGAGCTACATCTATCTCTGCATGACAGAACAGATACAGTAGGAGTTAGGGGAGGCATTAAATGAGCTTAACATTGCTGTAGATAATAGTATAACAAAAGAATATAGCTGACCCTTTCTCAGACCAATAGTCAAACAAGACGAGAAGATTTCCAAAAACAGAATCTGGAAAACAAACCACAGCTTCTTTCTTGAAGACAAAAGCTGAATAGGAGCCTTTTTCTTGCTTAACTCATTTATTTTTTTGCCTATCTTCTATTACAGTAGGCAGATTTTTCCCTTTCTCCTGGCATGGGAAGAAAGTACATTGATATATTTTGGCAATGTCAACCATCAGCATATGGTCTTCCTCTGTTAGCAGGGAAGAAACTAAACTCAAGCATCTGGGTTGGCATAGAAGACCCAAAGGGACCAGAGTTTGCCACAGAGTTTGGGAATGAAAGTGTTCTGCCAATAAACAAGATAGTGTTTAATGGTAAATAACTTCAATGAGTCAGAATAGCCCTCTTGAAAGCAGTCTTTATGAGGATATGGAAATATTTTGGTACATGCTGCAAGACCAGACTAAGGAGACAGGAAAGTTCACCTCAGTGACAGATGAACTTCTGATTTGTCTCTTTAGCCAGACAGTAACTTAGGTTTCTGGGAGAACCACTTAAGAAGCACCAGTTCCAGCTATAAGGTGGAACTGCAAGAAAACAATGACTGCAAATGAGGAAGTCCATAATTAGAGCTATACTTCTGCAATATAGAAAGACTGCCCACTCTAATTCTTTATCATATTGTTAGTCATATTTGGTATAAAACTTAAGGCAACTAGATACAGTCTACTTATTAAGCTGCAGAAGTTCCATCAAGTCAAATTTATAATCAGTCATTTGATGGGTACAATGAAAAGCCTTAAGACTAAAGGGGGAAATTAAATATGGATCTTCATTTACTTTTTCCCTTTCCCACTAGACAGAGTGGTCAGTTTCCAGGTTAGCCCCAATTTAGACTTACAGATCTTTAAAGACAATTCCCCTCCATTCCCCAAGGAAGCTTTATGAGCTTGAATCCCATACTTTGAACATCTGTAATGTTTTAAACCTTAAAAATGAACATCTGGTTGTGTAGGGCACTGTGGAACTTTAGACTTGAGTTTTACAAAGCAGCATTACCTTTCGTTTCTCATCATCTGGGTACGTCCAGTAAGAAATACAATTTCCAGACAGCACACACCAGCGTCTGTGCCATGCTCCAAATCCACTAACATCTTCAAACATGGTCTTAAAAAAAAAAATCATAATAAAAAATTAGAAAATGGGATAGCATTATACCTTGAGCTTGGTTTATACTGGACTGGTTTGTACTGAACCAGAATGGTTCTGCAAGTACAATCCATTACAGGAGTTAATGAAAAAGAAGGAAAAAAAATGCTGAGAGAGACTTCTAGTAGTACAGTATATTTATTTTCCAGATAGCATAGAAAATGAGCTTACATTATCATTCTCAAGTTTTGCTCAAAATGCACCTATCACTGCTGTTTCAAACTACCAGGGTTTCATCTTGACAACGACCAGCATTCCTAAGATGATTGTTACTTATAGAGTAAGAATGGTCCACAGAACTTAAATATCTAATAATAATAAATTGTTATACAAGTCAAAGATGACTTACAACTCAAGATTAAAAAATATTTGCCTAATCAACAAGCCACACTCAGGAGTTCAGTCAGTTTAAAAGAAATTAGAAATTGATGTTTAGATGTTTGTTTTGGCAGTTCTTTCACTGAACACAGGATTATGTCATTTTCGAGCCCCATTCAAGTGCTGGAATGGAAAGTTTAGCATCTGATTTGTATTCCTGATCCCCCTGGAAGGTGTACAGAACTTTTTTTTTTTTTAAATCAATTAATTTGTGTGCTATGTTTTTCACTCTTCAGAATTCAGTTTATAATTTTTAATGGTGCAGGGAGTTTCCCAACCCTTACTCTGGACACATTTAATATGCATGTACACCATTCTTCCAGTTTTACATATTGTATAGTAGAAGCAAATGTGGACTTTCTTAAATTAGCACACAGAAATATAGGATAGCAAATACCATAAGCATGTGAAATGTTTGAAGTTGAACAGATTTCATTAGATGCAATTAAGTAAAGGGAAAGGAGACAGAAAGCAGTGTCTGAAAAGAGTCTAAAGAAACTGTCATTTCTGAAAACACCAAAATAAAAGCAAATGTTAATGTTTTGCTGAAGTATTTCCATAGCACATTTACTGCCATCTGCTGGACAACTCAACAGCTCCATCTCTCAGGCCTAAGTATAAGCTGCATTTTCTAAGTCCAGTTTTAGAGAGAGAACTGCTCAAGATGTTTCCAAAAAACACTGTCACTTGCTTCTCATTTCCAAAGGCTGTGAATACAGTGTGTGTGTAACAATCTTGTTTTAACCAGACTCAAGGAAGCCTCCAGAAAACCAAACCAAGATGTCCTGTAAAATTTTCTGCCAGAGAAATTAAAATCTCATCTCTCATCACAGATTATAGAAAGAGAAGGCTAACTGAAGTACAAAATAAGAAATGAACAGTATTTAGAAGAGAGACACACAAAGTCTTAAAAGGTAACTGAACTTATTTATGTTTATCTTCTAAACTAGAAAACATTTGTGGTTTGGTTCAGAGAAGAAAACAAAGATCAAGTCAGTTTTAAACTTCAAGTACAAGTGCAAAGCTAAAAAAGGAACTACATTTAATAGGACCTGTCATTCCCAAGGGAGGAGTTTGAAGTGAATACCTTACCAAGAACCCTTTTTCCTCCACTGAGGAGTCCACTTGGCATTTCAATTTTAAATATATATGACCTTCCAAAGGGGATAAAAAGGGAACCTGCAAAAAATAAAACAAATATTCATTTAGTTTTGACACCTCTCAACTCTCACCAGTTCAGGCAAGCCACCTGCCCCAAGCACTGTCTTGTTCTTAGGATCTTCAGCCAGAAAGCAGGAGTCAGTCTCAAGCCAGACAGTAAATCACTTTTTGTTTCAAGTTCATTTAGAAGCTTCTTAAGAATTATTTGCTTATTAGTTTGCTCAGGGTGTATGCACAAACATGCATTCCATCTATAAAGACAGGCACTCCAAGCATGGTTAGAAACAACAGAAGGCACCAGTCCACACCCTGCAAGCTTCTGCCTCAGCTTGACATTAAGTTGTTTGGAAAATATCAAAGTGAGCTTAAACAGGAATGGTACTTGGATACCGTAAATATTTTTAGCAGATACCGATGTAGTAGTGCCTACTCAGATAAGTTGTTGTATTAAAAAAAAACTAGAAAGGGGAAAAGTAATGAAAACAATTCTTCTCAACTGGCACTCAAGGTGTTCAAGACCTGTGTTAAATGATTTCTAACAAAAAGGGTTTCAAATCCTATCTTCTGCCACTGAAAAAAAAAAAGGGGGGGAGCACAGTTTAACTACTGTACTAGAGGGTGGTTAAACAGTTATTTGATAGTCAAGTTTTGAGGAGTGGCATACAACAAGATCTGCTTTGGTCTTCTCCCAACCCCACCACACAGAGTATCCCATTACACTGACTACTCCCACAAAAATCACATCCCTTCTATTTCGCCCCATAAGGAAGCTAAGAGACAAATTGCTAATACAATACACAAATTGTGATCTGCAAGGCATTTTACATATTTTGTTGCCAATCTAAATAAGCAATACCATTAAGAATCTTGCAAAGAAAGAAAAAGAAAAGCAAACAAGCCAGAAACATGAATGTTTCTGATATTAAAAAAAAAAAAACCTAATGTATTATAAATCATAAGATAATATTTAAAAACCCTGGAAATGGTGTTTTGTCTTACTAAAAAAACCCCAGAAAAGTTGATGGTGCTAGTCAAACCTAAAGAAAGAACCATTTGCCAGGGAACTGGCATGCACACACAGTAACAAATTAACTTTTAAAGCCACAGAACCAATGCCAATCAAATAGAATTAAATTTTGCTTGTAGTTAAGAACAAGAGTCACTCTCAGTGGTTAAGAGTGCACATCTGCAGGCCTCAGTGAATCCTGCAGAACACCAAATTAGGTGCTATGGTTAGCAGCCCATCACCCTGGAATTGTGGCCACACTGCAGCTTCCTCCCAAGCGTGACAGACACGTGCACAAGCAGGTGACCAAATGATTTTCACATGTTGGATCTACTCAGCCCTACAGCACAGCCCAGAAAGATCTGAGCATCAGGTAGGAGTCTGCATGACCATTTGAAAAGCAAAACATAGTAAAACTATTTCAACATAATAGAAATAAGTTGCATCAGTCCTGGATTTTTAGCAGCAAAGACAACAACCACCCTACAAGCTGCATAAGGGAACACTACCTTGGATCCTGCCACACCACAGCAAAATCTGTTTTCCAGTGAGGGCCTTGAGGACATTTGGCCATTCCCCAATTCAGGTTTTTGGGTTTTCATAGAATCAATTGTGTTGGAAAAGACCTCCAAGATCATCGAGTCCAACCCTTGATCTAACTCCAGTCCATTTAGCAGATCACAGCACTGAGTGCCACGTCCAATCTCAGTTTAAAAACCTCCAGGGACGGTGAATCCACCCCCTCTCTGGGCAGGACATTCCAGTGCCTGGTCACTCTCTCTGGAAAGAATTTCTTTCTAATATCCAACCTAAATATCCCCTGGCAGAGATGAAGCCCGTGCCCCTTTGTCCTGTTGCTCCTGCCTGGGAGAAGAGGCCAAACCCAACCTGTCTGTAACCTCCCTTCAGGTAGTTGTGGAGAGTGATGAGGTCACCTCTGAGCCTTCTCTTCATTCCTTTCTGCTCTACGTCAGGACAGAAAAATCTAGTTAATGGATTATGAGGTTTACTAGTGAAGAGTTGTGTGCAACTAAAGCAAAGAGGCTGTAATACAAACAGAACAGAGTTTTGCAGAGCCTACAACACCATTACTATTTACTAAAGCAGGTTTTGAAACACCCTCCTGTATGCATAATGAGAAAATATTACATTCTAGTTAGCAATCTATCCCTTTCAGGGGGGTGGAGGTGATGGAAAGAAAGCAATTTGTCAAATATCCAGGTAGATGAAGAGAAAACTAAAGCCCACGACTAGGCTAGCTTGCACTCTGGTGTTGGTCATTCAGGGGTCTGCCATAAGAAGTTGTCTTCCTGTCATAGATTATCTGTCAAGGTACTAAAGGTAACTCAAAAATTGGAAAAATTAGTTTTTTAGGAGACTTTTCATGAAAAACAGGAAATGATAGGTATTAAAACTATCACTTGCTTAATTTTGAGCAAAAGCATATAAATTTATCTAAAACACTTTCTTCTGATAGATTCAAGTAAACTATTAACTAGATATTTTCAGAGGTTAAGCATATCAATCCACATATTCCTAAAGACAAAAATGTATACACCAAGCAAAATATTTTAAGTGCACATTTATGTACAAATAAAAAAACCTCACATTTTGACATGTTTAGTAATTTTAAAGCTTTATTCTTTATGATCACTTTTTGCTGAAAAAAACAAGGACTTGCTATATCTTGCCAGAATAAGGTGTCATTGGAATAAAAAGTTAAATATTTAGGTCCTGAGGGATTTTAATTTCCTTCAGCAGTAACAAGCTGAGTTAAGACAACCTTTAGGCTGCCAGTCCTTTTTCCCTGGTCCTCTTACCAAGGGAGTAGCTCATATGGTCTTTGCAGTTCATAGAGATACCGGCCCAAATTTCCTGAGTAGCAATCTTTAAGAGACACACCTATTTGCTGTGAAGTAAGAAAACCCTCCTCTAGTGATCCAGGAAGACAAGAGGCACATGGCTAGTTAAGGAAAAGCCCTAGGGCTGCCTAAATAACTTTGAGCTCTAGTAGCACACTTATTGTTGTGAAAGACAAAGTGGAGAATTCTGCAACTCATAAAGGCTCTTCACATCTCGTGTTTAGTTAGTAAATCTTTGTAAGCATTTTCTTAGAAGAATTTTTTAAAAAAAGCCACGCTGCAAAAAGGCCAGACAGAGATAAGCAACATGCACTAGAAAGCAGTTTCCTATTTGAAGTTATAAACTAAAGGATCATAGCAACCTTGTCCTGGAACATATAGCCCAACAGTTCTTTTTCCTCCCCTTCAAAATTTATCTAGGGAAAAAAGAAACATGCTCAATGCAATTAGTGTGAAGTGAAGGTCTAGAAGAAAAAAAGGACACAGTTATACATGAGTATATTTTGGTCCTTCCCCACTCTGAATCTTAACAATGGATAACAGGGAGGGATGAAAAACACCCAACCCGCTGCAGCAGCAGTTTGTTCCATATTAGAAATGCACAAAGTGAGCTAAAAAGCAGCTGTTTGGTACAGCCATAGGCCAAGTCAAAACTGAATATTTACTGATGTGATAATTTAGCAAACAAAACAAGTGGTGAATAAGAATTCCTCTATCAGATAATTGTAAGTCTGCACCTGCAAAAAATCAAGTGACGATTTCCCTGGAATTCTACTTGAACTTTGTGCTTGTGCTACAGTTCAGTAGTCCAGTCCAGTGTCCTGACCCACACAGTAAAAACTAGACATTCACACCCTAATTGCTGAATATAAAGCAAAAACTGATTGCATTAACTCCAAGAACAAGGGGTTTCCAGTAAGCAAGCCAGACATAAAGACTTCCACACATAGTTCTGGCTAAGATGAACACATGCTGAAGAACCAAAGCTGCTACTTCTGAAATTCAGTCAGTAACACCAGTGCAATTCAAGTGTTAAGTTCTGCCAACTGTTTCAGTTACAGAGTCCACTTCTATCTGCAAAAAGTAAGACTTCAAAAAAGCAAGTTGGGATTAATGTGATATTTCAAGACTTAGGCACAAACACAACTAGTTCTTGCCATCTCATCTCTCATCAGAAGCTACAATTGCAATAAAATTATCGTCACAATATGACTTCATTAACCAAGAAAAAAGGTTATTCTAGTGCTGCTGTTTGGATAGATAAAGCTGTGCCTTAGTAGTACTATAGACTGTAGTAACTCTTGAATTAATTTAAATTAGCTTAAGATAGCTTCTGGCACAAACACCCATTAAAATAGGTTTTAGGTATTACATATTACAAGGTTAGAGATTACAATGAAAGCAACAATACATGTTTTAAACTTCTCATGGTAAAAGCCAATAAACATTCAGTTTAGACAAGAAACTAATGGTATAAAACCCAATAAGAGCTCTCTCAATATTAGGATAATTTGCCTCTACAAATTTAATTGGGATATGATACAAAAAATTCATACTCCTAACTTTATTCAAATGGCAGTTTTTAGGTCAATTAAACGAAGAAAAGCTCAAATATTTCATTATCATTCGGACACAATGTCTTATTTTATAAGTGCAATGCTAAGAGCAACAAACAATATAACAACCACACACAGAGATGCCAACTGCATGTATCAATTTTTTTGTCAGTGAAAGCAAATCAGTAACCAAATGCCTTCATTACCTTTGCAAGACCATACCTTACATAGAGCCACAGAAATGAAAGAGCATCCAGCATAGTAATGTAAGGTTTTTTTCTGTTTTATCTCGTATTTAATTTTATATGAATGAAATGGAATTTTAAGTAACAACTATATATAAATTTTTTATGTATATATAAATAAATTATCTATAAACCTATATGTTTCATTTCTAGGATGCTAATTTCTCCTGCAAACAGTAAGCCCACACTCACATTCATTTTTCCAGTAGTATGCAATTACCTTAGGATTAGTAACCAGTAATTTCCATTACCTTATCCAGTGCAAACTTGGCATTTCCTACAGAAGACAACGACAGCTTGTGGGATCCAACAAGGATGAAATTGGTACTGCGAATAGCATTTGGGCCACCTGGACTGGCCATGGCTGGGGAGAAGGAAAAAGGGAAGCTGTAACACAACACACAGTCAGGATGCTGCAAGGCTTAAATCCAAAAAGGTTTTATTTGTACTACTGTACTACTGTATGTGTGCCCTACTTATGCTCCAGCAGAAGCCCTCCTTGCAGTGCAGCCCAGTAGTACATACAGAGAGAAAACTGAGGCACTCCATTCCTCCCCAGCAGATCTTTTCTTTCAGAAAGAAGTTTGGAAATGTCCACAAAGGAGAAAAAGCATTCTAGGAAGTCTCAGGACAGAGAGCACACAGGCCCTGCTGTAAGAACACTCCTGTTAAATCTCTTCACCTCTTCTCAAGTGACAGGCTGCAGTCCCCTCCAGAGTTTGTACACCTGTTCTTTGCACTTATATTACCAGAAACACACATTGTAGCTCAGGCATAGGAATCCTACTAGTTGCAGTAACATGGCAGACATTCAAGTTAGTTCAGGAGCTCCTTATTGCTGCAACTTGTACTAAAGCCAGCTCAAATATCTCAGACTTTAGTCAAGACAAGTGTATAACACATTTTATGTAGTCAGAAAACCACTCAGAGATGCTGTTCTTCCCCCCATCCATCAAAAGTCAAATATATAAATGTTTATACACGTTAGTATGTAAAACACTACATACAAACAGTACTTCAGATCTGTTCATATTTTCAAGTTATTATTTAAAACTTTGTTGACATCGGTCCAGTTTAAAACCCTGCAATTAGTTCCAATTCACATTTTCAGGAAAAGAATGCAAACTATGGCTATCTGATACGAGTTACCTGTTTTGATTTTGTCAAGACCTCTTCCATTAAACACAATGGTAACTCAGATATAAATACAGAACCAGTTTCTGAACAGGAAAATTGGGTGCTTATTACCTCCAAATTGTCATCTGTTACAAGTGTTATTTTTGAAACACTGGTTTTGACAGAAAGCATAATTATTCATCTTAGCATAAGATGTTTAGACTTTACTTACCTGGTGTAAGAAGAGTGCTTTTCTAGAAAGAGAGAGAAATAAAAGCTTAATGGAAAAGTAATTCTGACAGTTTCTGCAGAAGACAAGGCTAGGTTAGAACAAAACTAGATTTGAAATACTTTTAAAAACCCGATCAAACAGAAACAATTTGAAAAGAAAGTCCAAATAAATGTGTAGCAACTGCATATTTCTAGCATTACAGGTTTAGAGCTGTTACTTTGAGCTGATGACTGAAGAATTTGGCAGTAAACTGGGCAGTATCAGTTTCAAGCAAGGGACAGAAAAAGCCTACAATGGGCACAGCCTTATTCAGTGAGAGAATATGGCCTTTAGAAGGGTCATAACCTAACCTTGTTACAATATTACATCCATACTTACAGAGGTAATAGATGTTAGCAATCTCTTTGGAGTAATAACCTACAAAAGAAAACAAGATAAATGCATTTTCTACTGAATTTGTCCACCACATTAGAGTGAAAATTAGACAGTGAAACTACTGAATGCTTATCTAAATAAATTTTGAGGGGCTACTTATTGCTGCAATGAGTAAGTCCTGGGTTTTGACTGGATGTAATGTATTTCAGTGGAAAGAATGCTACATGTCAAATATTTACTGAAGAAAAGTTTTAGGCATGCATTAGCTTTGTATTAACAGCATGTCTTTGAAAAAAAACAATCCTAGTAGGCCTTTCTACTTCATGTAATGTGGCTTCAAAGTCACATTTGCTTATTATAGGTAAAAGTCAACAATAAAAGCACAGAGATGTTCCATGTGTTACTGTTATACATTATCTATTATTTCTAATTAAAATCTCAAACTTTAAGTAAGACTGTGTATTAAACATGAACTGGAGTGATGTACTCATCTTTTCTTGAAGCTGAAAGATAAGTCTAAGAATCTTGTCAAAAAGGAGATATAGGATACCATTTGCAAACCTACAGCCATGCACATCAGCAACTTACCCACAAAAGCATTCAGTTATAAGAAAACTTCCTCTAAATTTAAGTAGAGGAGACAAGAAAACTCTAGACTTGAAACATTTATTAAAGGATAGGTGGAAACATGCTTTCACTGTACTGTGGGGAAGTAAAGAATAAAGAAGTTCCCTATTTCTGTTTGCAGAGACAGAATTTCTCATTCCAAATGTTCTGAAAGACTTAAGTTTCTTGTTTTTACTAAGTGGCAGATATCTTGACAAGGAGGAAATCAGACCTGAATTCATTAATTCACTGCATGCCCAGCTAGCAGAATGATGAGAGACACCCCCACTCTGCCCTCTACCCACTCCCCCCATCCCCACCAAAAAACAAAACAAAGCAAAACAACAAAACACCACCAAAAAAGCCCAAACCACCTCCAGAAAGCCACTGGCTTGTTTAGGGTTACATATCCTTAATAAAGTACAAACATTTGATACACGCACCCTATCCAAGCTGAAATATTTTGTCCAAGGAGTTTTAAAACAATGCTTGCTTTTGAAAAACAAGCACTGAGTGCTTTTACTTGGCACTGAGAAGAAAGAAAAGTTTTCAGTTGATCAATAAAATCTTGAAGACAAATCAAACTCCAGGGTAGGGTATATTGACTGGCACAGCTTAAATAAAGGGGAGAATAAAGGCACTAAATCATTATCAGAGGCACTCCACCTAATAAATAAAAGCCTGCAAAGCATAGCATTTTGCAGAACTAGTTAGACTTCTTCTCCTTCCCCTCCAATATATTTCAGACTCAACCAAGTGCTGCAGGTCCAATCTACTAATTGCTGCAGGTCTCCATAATCCATCTGTCAGTGCAGATGTTCCAAGAAAGAAGGAGAGCAAAAGCAAGCAACAGATTGTCTAAGACTATTAGTTCTCCCTGAACACTGCAGTCTTCCTAGAGCACCTTCTGTTGAAACAAAACACATTGATTTTCATGTTCCATTTACCTTAGATTTATTTGCCTTTTTCCTTTTATCAGTGCTTGTAACTTCTTTTCTCTGCACCTGTAAAGAAAGAAGATATTAAGAAAGTATAGCACATCATTCTCCCTTGCACACCCTCTTCACAGGAACTGATACATACCAAACTGTAAACTTCTACATTTATTTCAAAGTCATTTGACACATCATGCCTAAAAGGAAGGAAGGGGAAAAAAAATAGGTTAAAGAGACTGAAGCAAAAACGTTTTTGTTTTGGTTTGTGGGTTTTTTTTGGTTGTGGGGGTTTTTTTGTTGGTTTTTTTTTTTGTGTGTTTTTTTTTTTTTTTAAAGTTACTCCTTACTTCTTCCCTCCTTCTGCTCTTTAAAAGAGTCCATGGAGCAGCAGGGTTGTACACAGAAGCTTAGCCATAGTGCTGACTTTGAATAGTAAGTCTAAGTTTGCCCCTGAAGGGCAATAGGGCTGTTTTATATCCTTTCACTTCTACAATAGTACTCTTCAGTGCATTCAGAATTGCTGTTTAAGACTTTAGTGTATTACTATTTAAAAATATTCTACAGAACTCAAAAAAACAAAAGGGGAGAGGAAGAAAAGGGACAGATGGAGTGCATCTACTATTTCTCAGGCTGCATCATGCAGCACACCACTGGCAGTTTTTGAAAGACTTCTGATAAAAAACAGCCATTTGACTCACAATACCTTTTAAGTTGACAAATGAGAGTTGAAATTTTAGTTGTAGGAGTACTATTTTTTCCAGATACCAAAACCAAATAGCTACATAAAATGTTAGCTGCTGTAAAAGAGAAAAACACATCATCTCAAGCACCATAATCCATCTGCCTTTGCAGGTGTTCCAGAAGAGAACAAAGGTAGAAAAAGCAAGAGATAAAACAGTTGATGGATGATAGAATAAGTCAAGGTTGCTCTTCTGAAAGAATTGCATTCCAGCTATTTCTTGAAGCAGGGAATACCTACCTATACCATAAAATCTCCCCATATTTGTTTGCAGAACATGATATCCTTGTATGAAGATTTTAAATATTTTTTTGCATGCTCTACCATCACAGTTGAAACTGGTTGAAAAAGTTTTTATACTTACATAGTAAATGTTGTAGTAAAAGTAAGAGCATCTCCATTTAGGGAGCTGGCAGTACTTGCTAATGGGGTTGCAACCATGTTTTCTGCTCCAGATCTCAGTATTATTACATAGTAGTAATTTGCTGCATCTGTAAATACATGAGGCAGTTTTGTTAGTTTGAGGAGTCTAAGTAGCTAAAAAATCTTCAAGTACTGCATTATCATTAAACACTCTCTGTTTCACCCCACTTGAACACTTGGTTACAATAAAGACTCGTTTATAAACTTAGTCTTAAAACAATTTTTTTTAATGCTGTGTTTACCAGGACTGTCTCCACAGGATTCACAAAAACCCCATTATTGCCTGGAGCATCTCAGCCCAGACCTACACTAAGCAGTGCACGAGAGGGGACAGAGAGGAAGAACTCCCAGTCAGATTCAGCAGCTAACGTTAGTTCCTTTTACTCTTTAGGTCTGTCAGCTCAGCCACACATCAGTCCTTGCTACTGCCCATTCTCATGCTTTTTTCAGTCCTGTGATGGAATTGGTTATCCCAGCAATTCATTTCCCTAACCTTTCACATTAAGGGAAAACAAGCAAGACAACCACAATCACATCCCAAGAGTTTTGGGAGATAATACAGAGTTTGTGCAGCAAATTGCCCAGTGCTCTTGCTTTACTGTCCCGTAGTGTGAGACATCATTAAAAACAAACAAACAAACCAAAACAACAAACAAAGCAAAACAACCCAAACAGTTTGAGTGCTCTATTGTATAGGACAAGTCACAGCTTTCAGAACAGCTGTTGTAGGCTCTAATAAGCATTGATTTGTACTCTCTATATTTGATGTTCTCTTCAGAGATGCAAGTGATTCAGCCTCTGGTGCACAATGTATAGCAAATGACATGCTTCCAAAATAAAGTTTTTTTTTGACAAATAATTCATAGTTGTTTGTTTAGACAATTTGGTTTTGAGAATTACTGACAGAAATGAAATGTATATATTTGTAACCATTAGAGAAGTTTTCCTGTAACAGAGGTGAATTGTCCAATGCAACAAGAGCAGTAACATGTTTGTTCAATGACTCTTGTCCTCAAGTTTTAGTGAGGCAAGAAGTAGAAAGCTGTCCATCCACAATCATATCTTGTGGTATTATATAAAATAGCACTGGTTATTACAGGCTTGCAAATTTCTCTAAGCAACTACATGTCAGAAGTTTACTATATCTCAGGATGGGTCTCTAGACCTACAGAGAGATATTGTCAGATATTCTTCTGGAGCAAAAGAAGAAACAAATCCACATTTTGACACCTTAATTAACAACAGAATACTAGTATTTGTAAATTAAGTATTTTGCAATATTAACATAAGGACTGAAAAAAAGAGAGGCTTAATGAGCATTTCACAATACCACGAAGGTCAGAATGTATGTAAAGATCTTTAGTATTAGACTTGCATCCATCAAAAAGATTCCAAGACAGCAGGAAATAAGACAACCTGAGATATAAAATTCTACTTCCTCCCCAACAGATTTACAGAGAAGCATAAAGAACTTTCAGATTGGCTCAAATGTCTTGATAAGTTTATTGAGCCTCACAAGCCAGAAAAATGCAATTAAAACAATCATGGAAAATATTGAAAACTTAGTCAAAAGCAGATTAATTGTCATTGCTAAGTTTTCATTGTCCCTAGATTTCTGAGAACATCAATGCAGAAGACAAAAAAAAAAAAAAAGGAGAATGAACCAGAAATAAGTTGAGAGAATGGGGGAAGCAGGAAAAAAGAGATAAAAGCTTGCAGTAGATAGCTTTACCTGGCTTTTGAACTGTACCACATACAAAGTCTGCTTTTAGAGGTAGACGCATTTCTGAAATGGAAACAGATCCCCTGGATGGAGCAAACTCAGTGGCTGGAGAAGCACCTTTATTTCTTTTACTGTGAGGTCCCTCACTCTTCAGTTTGTTCAGTTCTTCCAATAGAGCAGTTCTCTTCTCAGCTGAATAGAGAAATGAATTATAGTTGTAACAGAGGAAAAAGTAGTTGTATTTTTTTTGCCATAAATATATAAAATGCAACAAAATGTCAGTAATTTTTCAGATTAATAAGACTATAAGGGTCAAGAAAGATACCAAGAACATCCTCTTGTCTGCAAAAGAAGCTGAAAAAACCCCCAGATAATATCCTCTTCTGTTTTCCACATGAAGAGCTATAAATAAAGGGCTACAGTGATGCATAATATGTGCATTACCAGAGTTCCTCCCAAGGTGTTCTTGACAAAGAGTTGAACTTGCTTTTAAAAACCTACTTGCAAGGAGAAGAAGTCTCTCTGCTTCTGCTTCTTCTTGTGACCCTTTTCCATGTTCCTCATCAAAACAGCAGTTCAGAGCTTGACTGGCTTGATAAATCACTGTCTGTTGCATGTTGATCTCATTGTTTAGTTCCTAGGGCAAATCAGTGGTAAAAAGAATCAGCAAGAAGACAGCTATTTAGTGCTACATTCCCACAAGGAAATGGCTCAAGATTAGCATTTCTGGGGCTGTACTTCAGAAGAGGTCAGATCACTCAGACAGTAAACCAGAAAAAGCTTGCAGTTTACAGTTACTTCAGCAAAAGAATATTGCAGTGCAACTTTTTTTGACCCAGGAGGTAATTTAAATATGGGGGGAAGTGAATGACTCCAATGTCTGTATGCTCCGTATCTTCCCTTCATCAGGGGAAGCAGCAGCTAAGCAGAAATTCAGCCATGTAGGTGAACAAAGCACTAGTAAAGATCAGAATATTGCCTACTGCAAGTACGTAGTTATAAATTCTGTCTAATTAAAAGGCAGTGGTAAGATACAGATTCTGTCTCCTTCTCAAAACAATGACTTGTTCTCTCCAGACTTATTCAAACATGATCCTCCTAAAAGATGCATTAGGTGTTTAAATCACACAGTATCATTCCCTACCACTCGATACTTATGGTAAACAACCTAATTCTGCAGTTCTCTGCAGTATGTTAATGTCCTAGGACATTCACAAGGGTAATTAAGTGTAGAAACAATAGATTAGAAAAAGGATTTTAAGCAGCATATTGTATACCTGCATTTTCTTCTTGATGTTGACTTGGTCAGACGGGCCATTCTTTCTCATTTCCAGTCTGGAAGCAACATCTTCTTTACGAACAATGATTTGTTTTATTGAAGGACGATCAGTTTCTTTAAATCTTTGAGATCTGTATGCATCAACACTTTTAAAAGAGGAAACCCCATGAAACTTTTCACAGGTGTGCCAAGCTTTTTTTTTTTAAAATATACATATATATATTATATTAATGTTTTCCAACTTGCCTAATTTGCTTCAAAAAAAAAAAAAAAGGCATGTTATCAGCTCATTTTAAGTTAAATCAACATAAAAGACTACACTGAGACAATCTTTAGTAAAGGCTGAGACCCTGGAAAAGAGTTTTGTTTGTAGTCCAAACAGTGTGGGTCATTAGAAGAGGCAAAAAAGTCAGTGTGTTAATTTGTACACTTAGAGAACCAGGGTGAGGGTTCTGTGTTTGTTACCTGTACGGAAGGTTGCGATCTTCTGACACGGAGCCAATGCTGTCTCCAGATTCTGCCCTTGGGACCTTAGTCCTTTGGAACTTTTCAGACTTCAGACTTACATCACTGATGCTGCTGTCTTCCCCCACTGACTTACAAGGAGAAGCAAAGGCCTGGCAAAAAGAAATGGTTGTATTACCTGTCCACATTAATAATTACCTGTTTTCTCTCACCTTTACTTGTTTTGCATATAAACAATAAATTTGGAGGCTGCTTAACACTGTTTAACAGATGACATTTTACAGATATTTCCTAGAACATGCAGCAAGTTTATTTATTTAAGGACACCAACACATTATTGAACTCAATGAGATGTTTGCCTTAGTTTCCAAAGCAGAACAGCTACATTAATTATAATTAGCTTATATATATTATATAATTATAGTTATGTAAGTAATTGCATATCGTCATCAGTAATTACTTCATTGAATGCATGTACACCACTGCAAGTTCACTACAAGTAATAGGTATACGCCTAAGTTTGATTTGGCAACTACTTGTTTAGTGTAGCATATTGGATGCTCTGCTATTTTCAGACAAAACCAACTTTGCCTTATTACATTTTCATTACCAAAACATAATTTTCAACTTGTCTATTTGCCCAGATATACAAATACCACAAAGTGTCCCTTGCTCACAAGTAAATTGTACAGCTCTGTATGATAAAGAAGTCCTTCCCCATCTCATAAGAATTCTCACCTCTGAACCAACAGATTCCACTAGAGGGGTTAACAGAGACATTGATGAAATATTCAGTGACTCTTCCTCATCATCCTCATCACTTTCACCTTCCAGGCTCATGCTCATTTCTTTCTTCAGCTTTTCTATGTCTGACCCATTCTCTTGAAGAATTTCAAAAATCTCATTTATCACTTTTGAGCTATTCATCTCGTCATCCACACTCATTTTTACTTCACATACTTCATCTGAAGGGTGACATTGTTAAACATATTAGTAGCAGCAAGACTAAACTTCCCCTTAAGTGAGAGTGCAGAGATGTTAACAGATAAAGGAACTATTTTTCCTTTTCAAGTAAGCTTTATTAAAAAGCACTTCTTATAGTCAGGCATATTATTTTAAGATACTATTTTTATATATGCATAATCTCTACAGCAGGAATGAAGAGATGCACTTAAACAAACTTCGACCTTTTAGTTCCAATACAAATGAAACAACTGCAAGTCCCACAGTAGAGCAATCATTTCTGTCCTTTCCCAATGAACCTTTAATATCAGGTCTTTAATATTCCTTGAAGATTTGAATGTCAGGAGAGAAAGGTTATGATAAAAGAAGAAGTTTCCTGATTTGTTTTATATAAAGTTCATTACAAAACACATGAGGGACAGCATATGTTTGGTGAATTCATTTTTCAGACTTGAAGTACATTAACACTGCTCTAGACAAGTGGCAACAGAGAGCAAAGTGCATTAATATACATGTACTCAGTACAAACCTCTCGGCTTCTCCCCAACTTGTTCGAGTTTAGAGACAGACATCACTTTTATAGGGCTCTTTGACTCAATGATCTTCACAGGACTGGATTTATCAGTCTCTTCACATTTAGAAGCATCTAAGTGGTTTATAAAAAAAGAAGTCACTGAAGATTATGTTTAGTCTTTGAAATTTTTTTATAATTATTGAATTTTAGAAGTTTTACTAACAAACAGACCACTATACAAAGTATTTCTATTAGCTGGCTGTCAAAGAAAAACATTAGAATATATACCCTCCACAGCCTGTACATCTAGACTTCTATCTTATAATCTGAAAGTTGATACCACAGGAAACAATGCTGAAACTATAGCGGAGTGCAGACTCTCACGAGCAAAAAAAAATTTTAAAAAGATACATTTAAAGAAGACATAAAAAAACCCATTACACTGAAACCATCCCACCCAAACCCAATCCAAGAGTAGGATATAATCCTGTTTTTCCAGAAGCATATTTAATAGCCTGTTTGCTCATAAAGTATATAAGAAGTATTAACTAAGTTCATGCTTTTTGCACAGAAAGCTGGAGAGTCTTCCATTCAGTAAGCAACAGAAAGGATATCACAAGCATCTCAGAGTTCTTCTCACATCTCCTACTATAAGCATTAATATTACAAAGGGATACTGACAAGGGAAGAGTTCCCTCTCATTAGATTATTGTGAAAATTTGGATTCTCATATATGGCATAGATTAAATATGTAACTGACAATTCTCATTCACTTCCCCACACTTAACCGACATGAAAGGATGAGACAGGTAAACCCACTGAAAAACAAAGTGTCTTGCCTTGCCAACCATTCAAGGGGTATAGGAGTACAGAGTACTACTATCATACAAGAAGATTTATCTAAATCAGTAAACAAATGAGAAGTGCAGTTCCACATGTCAGTGCTAGGAGCCCTTTGTCTCTTCCTGGAGGTCAGGCACAGTGCTTCTGTCCAGTACTAGCAACAGGCAAACAGATCTTACCCGAAGACTCCTCACTGGAAGACTTTACTGGTCCGTCACCTGCTGGTGCATCATCTCCTGATCCAAAAGAGGTGGCATCTGAATTAGGAGGGAGTTTTGGACTAGCCCGAGACTGGCTTTCCTGGCAAGCACAAAATCATAGTACATTCAGGAGGTAATGTTCAAAGCAAATAAAAAACAACACCCATTAGCAAAACACAGGTTGCCTATCCAGTACCCTATTTCTTCATGTAAGAAATTTAGCTGAAGTACTAAATATAAGGTGTTTGTCCAAGGATCTTCCTTCTGCTTTTGAACTTAGAGAATATGAAACATCTCCATGCTTAATATTATCAAAAAGTAAATAAATCAGTTGGCTCAAAGCAGTATCACTTCTCTTAGCTGATTTTGCAAGAGGAGAAAACCCAGTAAGTTATTAAAAATCATACAAATCACTTTACAAGTGGTCTTGCGCAGTCTGGGCTTTCCCAAATAGGGATTTTTATCTTTTACACACATTTGCACATTTATCCCTGTATTCAGAACATGTTAAGGCAATTCAATATTTTGATTCATGCAGGTATCACATTACCATTTTAACTTCTGGAAGTTTCCTCTTTGAACTGTCACTTTTCTCCGCACTCCACAGATTGCCTCTATCAAATCGGCCACGAAGGCACGCAAGTTCTCGTTCACGCTCCTGAGCAAATAAAGGGGAACGGGGGAAAAGCTGACAGTTTTAGGATGCCACATTTCAGATTCCTCAGAAAGCTGCAGAAGAGTAAGAATCTTCCTGAAACTTCGAAGCAAGCAATGCATTGTAGCAAGTCTTACCTGCTTAAGCTGAAGTGCTAAACTGGCAGTAGAGGAATTTTCATTTTGCTTGAGAAGCCTTTGCTGGATTGTCCTTGTGGTTGGGGTGACAGTGGGTGTTCTGCACCCCGGAGTATTCGCAGCAGGGCCGCGCGCACTGCGCTCCTGACAGCGCTCCCCAAAGCGTTCCAGGAAGGGCTTAATTCCTGATCCCCCTACAAGAACAATTGTTTTGCCTTGAAAGAAACTCTCAAAGACACAGAAGGAAAGCACTGCAATTTTGCGTCCTGATGAAGGCTCTCAGTGAAGCAATTAAGCTGTCTGCTTCACAGCTCTTACTGTTATACTTTATACAAACTGAACCTGAAGGGCAAATCACAACAGAACACTGAAGTTAATAAAGCAGCAAATCAGAGCAAATAGATGTCCCTCTCTTGCTACAGTCCACATGTGATAAATCAGTTATTTAAACTGGGATGCTTTTTCAACATTTCTTCTACAAGCTTCACTTCTATCTTTCAAGAAAATGAGCATTCTAGAACATAAGGCAGATATATTGAGCTTGTTGTTTATTGTAAACATATCTAGAGACACGTGTGCTTTTTCTGGCCATCATATCAAAGAGTTCAAGCTATTAGTCCAGTTTTCTGACAAAATAAGCAGTTGAATTTAAAACTGGGGATGCACATATGTTTTGACAACAATGCTGTCATTTGAAATGCAAAGTTAGTGTACCTATGGGACATCTTTGAGTTCTTCTAACATAAGCAGATTCTTACGATTATATTGATTGAATACATATAGTATCCAATAACTTGAAATAAACTGAATAACCTCAACATGTTAGTATAACACATTTTTACATCAAAGTTAGACTGATTCTGCTCTTAAGAGTTACTAAATCTGCATCCAAGAAAACACCCCTGCGAAATAATGGAAGCTGTGAAATTTACAGCAATCATAGAAATCATCAGGATTTTACTCAATTTACAGATGGAAAAAGGTATTATCTGGTATGTGACCTTAAATTCTTAACTAACATGTAATTCTCAACACAACACATTTGAATTGACATTTACTGAAGCCGAAAAACAGCTTACCTGGTGTTGTGGGTTTACCCTTAGGTTCAAGTTGTTCATGTGTTCCTTTGACTGGCTCTTCTTTGGACTGAACTGGTTGAGGCAAAGTTGATTTTGCTGTTTGTGTATGCTCTTGAGTTTTCTGAGGACTGCAGGGTTTCTCTCTTAGCAGTTGCTGTATTTCAGATTCGTTAGAATGGGGAGCAGTGGCTCTTGAGGATTGTGTTAAAAAATTGTTTGGATCCTTAACAAGGGAAAAAGAAAAACACTAAGATGAGACTTACATTCTTATTCTCTGAAGAGGAAAAAGCATGAAAGCATTTTGCATAGCATTGCATCACCTAATATATCTATTCCAATCAACAAAAGAAAAATCTGAGAAAAAGTATTAAGCTTTTCTTTCTTTTTTTCATCCAGTATTTCAAATTGTTTCAGCATTGATTCCAGGTGCCCATGCTAGCTACTTCAGATATTTTCCCCATGTTTTCCTAAACAAGACTGCACATGGCAGATACTGTCATTGCTTAAATGGCATAAATTGAACAGTAAGTGTCTGATACTACTAATTTCACCATTCTGATCAAGTCTTCATGCAGTAGCAATATTTCCAATTTCAGTCAACCAACCACATGAAATTACAAAACGAAACCCAGTATCTCTGTAAGAAGCCCCCTTTAAGAGCAGCAAACAATTACATTGACATAACTTTTACAAAACATTTAAGTACTTTTATCTTTAACTTTCAATAAAAGATAAAATTTTTCTTTCAATAAAAAGAATTCTAAGCTGTTTCAGGTCTGAAATTAGAAAAAGGGTGTGTGGGATTGAAATAAAGCAGAACTTGTAAACAGACTAAGATTGTTCACACCAAATCTTTAAATTCAGATTAAACAGTTATGTGTTAACATTTGTACCCCCCAATACTCATATCAATTTTTAATCAGCAACTAAATTAGACACTCACCGCTCTCTTTGAGTTTGCTGGTTTATTAATAGAAGCCTCAACAAGCCTTTGAGAACAGGATGCAGCTTCCTGCTTTACACTGCTACTATTGATTCTAGCAGATGCTCCACTTGTAGTGGACAATTTGGATAAACAAGTAGTGCCAGGCTGTTCTTGTGCATTGTTTTGCTTTGCAGATGGATGACTTAGGTCATCTTCCCAGGAACCAATTGTAGCAGCAAGGTTAGCTAAACGACCTCTTCTCCCAATAGGGGTTTCACTTGTCAGGGCATTAGATGTCTGCTTAGGTGGAGAAACAGATAGATCTTTTGACTGGAGAGGAGACAGAGGAACACATTCAGAGGGATCTGGAAAAAAGAAAACATTTATTTTGCTAATAAAATATACAGAAATATATTGGCATCTTTTGCATTGTACCATGTATCAAATTTATTAACAGATATTCCTGCCATCAACAGAATCAAACTACTAGCCCCGAAAGCATCAAGACTAAACAACCTGAACATTTTTAATCAAGCATTGTATTATTTTTATGTCACTGTTATGAGGAGCAAGGCATCAGACTAGTAGGGAAAAGTATAAAATTGAGCTATAGTCAACAGCTTCAATATTTTAGGCCTTCCCTAGTGCTGCCTTAGAAGTCTTTATTAAAAAATTAGCATTCACACACACAAAATTAGCTTCTACTCGCAAACAATCATCAATGCAAACACAGAGAGACACCCATACTGCTCAGCAAGGGAAACATACCCTCACTATCCCAGCAGCGCCGCTGCTCTGCCAGTTTCTGCATTCGTGTTTTGACTGAAAGGGCTGCAGGAGTTTCTGACTTGGTGTTTGGTTTAACTTTCTCAAGAGGCTGAGTCCTGTTAGAAGCAGTTTCGTGCAATTCTGAAGTCTTCTCAGGAGAGTCATGGCTTGTGGAACTTGCAAGAAGTGGCTGCACGTTCTCTGAACTAGAAGCATGAGTGTCTATGTCGTTAGGGCAGAGCCTCTTTGATGGTGATGGTTTTGTATCAGGTTTTACTGTACAGATCAGAGTATTCAAGAAAATTAGTATTCAAACAATCTAAAATATTTTCAGAGACAATACAAAGCTATAGCGGCAAATAAAGTTATGATTTTTGAATACCTTGATACACGTCCCAAAAAAATGCCCTTCCCAAATCTACCAAGCACAAGCCAGTACCTTTGGCATTTTGCAATTCTTTCTAAATAGCTTACTAATTCCTTAGTGCATCTGCTCTCAGGTCAAGCTAAACACGAGCTAGTCTTACTGGTCACGTAACTGCATCCATCACTGTTCAGTTTAAGATAAACACTCAGGGTTCTCATTTGCCCTTAGGGAAAAAAAAAAAGTAGGCCTTGTATCAAAAGACAATCTTTATTAAACTTGTTGCCAAATACCTTCTTCACCAGGAAGAGAAGCCTGGTTACCAGTTTCTACCAAAGGCTCTCTGACCCTCTTGGTCTGCACTGTGGGCCTTGCTCCCATCTTGGGCCGCTCTGCCATTTTCTTCTGCAGGTTCTCTCGCCTGGCACGGGTTCTTTCAAGAAGTTTCTGTGTAGTCAATAAATCATGTGTTACCTTACACTGCAGTATTAAAAAGTTGTAGAATTCTATATAGCAGATACTAAGATCCACAACGCCAAAAGCCAGCCAGTAAGTTCCAAACTACCACCAATCATTAAGTCAACTACTGTCTCCCAGTAGCCTGGCTTTGAAAGAAAACCATCGTGGGGTCATTTAGAGCCTGAAGTATCAGGAACGTTTGAAAGTAATTGTAGGGGGTTTTTTTGTTTGTTTTTGTTTGTTTGGGTTTTGGTGTTTTGTTTTTTTCCTCCTGTTTTGTTGGGTTTTTGTTTGTTTTTCTTGGTTTTTGCTTGGTTTTGTTTGTTTTGTTTTTATTTTTAAAATTTATGTTATTTTTTTCTCTTGAATCCCCACATGACAGTCTCTATCTGTCAAGTCTTGCTAGCAGGTTTTTTTGACAAATTGCTAAAGCATCTGGTCAAGTCACCCTCTAACAAAATAAACAACAGTGAAGTGGCTGTCAAGTGATCGTAAAAAAATGACTAAACAAATTAAATGCATGGCTGCCAATATTAAAAAAAAATGTTGCTATTGCAACTTCTAAATGAAAAGGTGAATTTCTTTGACTCAAACTTAAATTTTAAGAATAGACTGATGTTATAACTAGTTATGATAAATAGCCTGTTTTTTAAGATATCAGAAGAACACAGAGATACCAGCCAAGCTACCTAATATTATCTTTCATTCCCTACCCACTGGAAATTTGAGTACTCTGGTCATATTCCATGCAAAATAGTTGTTTTAGTAAATCCTCCACACTAGGAGAACGTGATGTCTTACAGCATCCCAGTTTAAAACAAGCTGTGGTTTGTTTGGTTTTTTAAAATACAGCATTCATAAGCCATCATCACCCAGTTTGATCTCATCTAAAAGATACTTAATTATTCCTTTGATCTAGGTTTTAAGGTTCTTTGAGACCAGAAAATGTGCGATTGAACTAATGGCCTTTAAAGGGGAGCATATAAACTGCACTTGTTTGGTGGCACATAAATTATTGTGAGAACTGTGCCAGCCATTACCCGTCCTGTTGCACAGCAATTAAATCCACATTTCACATTTTTAACTGTCTCAGGCTGAAGTCTTAGACAATGTTCCATTGTAGGGTAGCACAGGACAAACAGAATGCCAGTCTCAACAGTTTTTTTGTGAAAGCAAATCTCAGCTTCTCTAACTTCCATAGAAGAGGAGGATTTGGAAAAAGAAACAACAACACAACAAACAACAAAACCAAACAAACAAAAACACAAACCACATAAACAAGAGATGAAAAAGACACATGGATGCTTTCAATGCAGGTTCCATGCTAGCTGCACCCACAAGTCAAGTTTCCTTATTTCAGCTTCCAAAAGGCAGCGCTACAAGGTGCATGTAACACCCACATAATTTAAGTAGCCTTTAGGATATTTTTAAACAGTTCTGTTTGCATAAAGTTGAATAAAACAGTATTCCTACAGTTCTGTTCAAATGGAGTCACATTCCTTTCTGTTTTGTTAGGTCAGTAAAATAGAGTTTCAGTTGTTACAAAGGGGATGTCACTTCCCAAGAATGCACGCCTCTGTTGTTCCACTCCAGCTCCTATTGGCTTTTTGTATCTCAAATTTTCCATGCAACTGCTGTAATTCAAATGCTGCTATGACACACAATGAGTAAGCCACTCTCCAGAACTTCAGACTTACTTTTCAAGTTCATCAGCAGGGTATTTGCTGCAAGTACTTTCTCCAAAAGTCATATAATATCCTGAGTTGGAAGGGATCCACAGGGATCATAAAAGTCCAGCTCCTGGCCCTTTGTCGGATAGCCCCAAGAAGCCCCCACCTGAGAGCACTGCCTATTTCATTTCATCAAAGCATCAGAGAGTCACTATTTCTGCTACAAAAGCACCTCCTAAAAATCAGAAAAAACTTTCCCACTTCAAATGTGAATGGACAACCTCAGTTATGCAAAAATTAAAGTACATATTAGAGAAGATACTTGGACCCATGTAAGACTACAAGCATTTGCTCTAACTACCGTGCTTTATTAGCAAAATAGAGCAAAAGGAGCAAATTTATCCATGACATTAAAAGAACAGTTAACTTCAAACCTCACACGTGCAAATTTTCCCCAAACAACTGTATCACTAATTTCTCTGCGCTCATCCTCCTTGCCAGGAAACCATACTTTGCTCTATGAATGTTAATAACTCCTTCAAAGTACAAATCCACCTAGACTGTTTCTAACATCTTGCAGTAACAAACACAAAACCTCTTGCACAAGAAAGCAGAGTAACAAAATCAGCTCTCAACAGAAAGTCACAAACAGTAAGTTCATTGTGATCCTGAAGAAGTATCTGTATTAATAATTGCATTGAGAAGGTTATTAGTTGTTTCTTGCAAGATTAATCAAAAGAGGCATTATATCAGAACTGTCTGATTTGAAAGCATTCCACTGAATCTTACAGCAAGACTTATTTGAGCTTAAAGTCATTGAGACCCAGGCAAAATTTGCTACTGCAAATGTACAAGAACGGTGGAATGTTCTCCACAGCAGAAAACACCCTCGACAAGCCAGCTTTTTAGACACTCTGCAATACTGGCTAACACTTGAACGCAGTTTACTCTGGGGAGTGGCCTCGCTGTTGGTCAGAGCTTTTCAAAGTCAGTTATGTACAAGAAAGGGCGTGTTGAGGTTAGAATATCTCCCAGCATGCAAAACCATTTTAAACTTGATTCAGGAGTCCGGACTTGAAGTTTACTTAAGACTAGCTGGATCATGTCGCACACTACCAAGTAAGGAAGGAGGTTTTGGATGTTTACACTTAGCAAGACTTTACATGGAAGTAGGGTAGATATGCCTTAGCATAATACATTTAGCAAAACTGTTCAGGTCAACATCTTACGGTGTTTTTTCGGTTTTTTTGGTTTGTTTCTTTTTTAAATCAGATCTGCACAGTCACTTTTTCTGGGCACTAAAATTATTTAAAATATGTCAGTTTGATAAACAGATTGTTTGCAAGGGGATAAGAAAGTAGAGATAAGATAGTTCATCAGTGTATCTGATCTGAATTTTTTATTGAAGTAGTTCGTGTTTGCTTAGGCAGGCTGTGAATCGAGTACCATTTTTACTATAACATTTCTCAACGAAGTCACAAGACACTAACAAAACTTCACACTCGTGACACACAAAATACACAGTAAGTCCAGCACGGCATCTTTAACAAACCTCCAACGTCCATGCAGACTCAAGCTGGGCAATTCTACTCCTTTTGCTACAATTTTGCCTCTGTAAGATTCTAAACTTAACCATTTGCATATAAGCAAGTCCACGCTAACAACTGACGACTTATAAAGGAACGTTTAAAAAAAAAATAAAGAGGAACTGTGCCTGCCAGTGACAGCGACCAGTCGCAGGTGGTCGGTGCCAAGTAAGCCGCACTGTTCTCCAGACAGTGGCCGCTTTGGGCAGAGTGGACACCCGACCCTTGGGTAGGGCAGCACAGAGCGTGTCAATCCCACTCCCTCCCGCTCCCAGGGTCCCTTCCCTCCGGTCCCGCCGACAGCGAACACCCGCGGTGGGAAAGCACCTCTGCCTGAATGCCCCCGTGTTGTCTCCGGGTAGGGACCCATCGCATGGGCTGCTCCAGCAGCGACGGGAGCGGGACGGGGATGCGGGAGCGCTCATGGGGGTGATGGGGATGCGGGAGCACTCATGAGGGGGATCCGGAATGGGGCGAGCCCGGCACGGTAGAGACGGCGGGTCCCCACAGAGCTGTGTCTCGGGGCGCTGACAGGGCACGTCCAGGAGTCGGGCTGGGGTGAAACACGCCGTGGGTGAGGAGCAGCCCCTGCAGGCCGCGACCAGCCCCGCACCCGCCCTGCAGGACAACTCGCCCCTTCCCCGCACCAAGCGCCGGGGGCGGCCGCTCCGCAGGCCCTCACCTCGGTGAACGGGTCCATGGCGGCGGTTGTCGGTACTGTCTCGGTCGCCGCTGTCGCTGATGTGTCGGTGTGTGTCACCAATATCGGTGTGTGTCACTCAGGACCCGCCAGCTGAGACCACTCCGCCCCAACCGCTGCTCCGATTTGAATTCCGGCGCCCGCCGCGGCACGACGGGAGGGGGCGGGGCCAGAGCGGTGATTGACAGCTGCGCTGTCCAATCCTAAGGCGGGATAGAGGAAAGGCACGCCCCCAGGGAGCGGAGGCCACGCCCCCTTCCCGGCGCCGGGAGCGCGCGTGAAGCGCGAGCACAGCGCGGGGTGTGACCCCGGTGGGATCGGGTGCTGAGCACACCCTGTGTGTGTGTGTGACCCACCCGGGATCGGATGCTGAGCACACCTTGTGTGTGTGTGACCCACCCGGGATCGGGTGCTGAGCACACCCTGTGTGTCTGACCCACCCGGGATCGGGTGCTGAGCACACCCTGTGTCGGTGTGTGACCCACCCGGGATAGGGTGCTGAGCACACCCTGTGTGTGTCTGAGCACACCCTGTGTGTGTGTGACCCACCCGGGATCGGGTGCTGAGCACACCCTGTGTGTGTCTGAGCACACCCTGTGTGTGTGTGACCCACCCGGGATCGGGTGCTGAGCACACCCTGTGTGTGTGTGACCCACCCGGGATCGGATGCTGAGCACACTCTGTGTGTGTCTGAGCACACCCTGTGTGTTTGTGACCCACCCGGGATCGGATGCTGAGCACACCCTGTGTGTGTCTGAGCACACCCTGTGTGTGTGTGACCCACCCGGGATCGGGTGCTGAGCACACCCTGTGTGTGTGCGACCCACCCGGGATCGGGTGCTGAGCACACCCTGTGTCTGACCCCACTGTGTCTGACTCCTCTTCCTTGTGCTGCATACAGGGAGTCATCCAGCCATTTGCTGCCCACTTACATAGAAACCGATTTGGTTGGAAAAAAACTCTGAGGTCATCCAGTGCAGGCTGTGAGTGAACACCACCCTGTTAGCTCGACCATGACACTGAGTGTCATTTCCTTAAACCCCTCCAGGGACTGTCCACCACCTCCCTGTGCAGCCCATGAAGAAATTCCTCCACTGGTGCCACTTCAGACTATGGCGTCTCATCCTCTCCTTCCTTCTCCTCACCGACAGCCCCACCAGGCACAAACTGGGGGCGTTCTTTTAAATAATCATAGAATCATAGAATTAACCAGGTTGGAAAAGACCTCCGAGACCACAAAGTCCAACCTTTGATCCAACCATCGTGCTTACTAGAGCATGACACTATGTACCACATCCAGTCTCGCCTTAAAAACCTCCAGGGACAATGAAAAGGCTTTCACCTCTTTAACAGGCAGGTAGATCAAGACTGCCTGGTTGACCTCACATCTCTCTGCAGCTGCTTCATAGGAGTGTGCCCTGAGCCTTTGTCATTGGAACCTTTTCACCTGGCGTTAACGTGGATTTTACCTGGCATTGACATGATTTTAATGTGACTCAGTAAATGGAGAGGATACTCGCCCCAGTGCAGCTGTGAAACTCACAGCTCCTTCTCATGGTTATTGTTTCTCGTCACATTACAGCCTGTGGAGCTCATGAAACCTCGCCCTCCAGTTCCTACCACTGTCCCCTTCACCCTTTCACTTGCAGACCTTGCTAAGTGGACATGGAATTGGCAGGGATCCATCAGGTGCACTCCTTGCTATCCAGGCACCCTCTCAAACTCCCTTCCCATACATGTGCTGAAGGCAATCACAAATCCAGCTTATTTTTTCATCTCCAGCCTTCCCCTTAGGAGGCTGTTATAGGCCTGACTGCCCAAATGAATAAACCTTGTCAAATTTCCAGTCTACCCATACATATTGGTACTCTGTTATTCCTCTTTGCTTGTATGCAAATAATGTTCATTACCTTGCATAAATGCCCTTTGTCACTAGTGCTGTGCTTCTTGCTTCTTCAATTATAGGCAGCAGTCCTTTTTTCCTCCAGTCGTTGCCTTGCTAAACCAACCAACACTTCTAATTGTCCCTCATTAGAAAATTTTCCCAGTGCTTTGTTTGCAAAAAGCATGGCACTAGTGTGCAGCAGAGTCTAAAAATATAATACCAAATAATATTTTATGAAGAAATCTTCAAGATTGGACACTGTGCCAAACAAACATCCCTGCACTGTTCTCAGATAAATGTGGGTTGGAGCAGCCCAAAGTTCATCATCAGAACTTGCTCGCACACCAGCCAGAAAATTAGGACTTGCCAGATGGGACTCATCACTCATTCATAATCTGTGAAAAAGCTTGTACAGTGGTAAGAAAGGAGAAGTTTTGTTTCTTTCAGGAGAGGTAAAAGTATCACTGGGAAATAACAGAAACATTCCTTTAATGTAGCAGTAGAGAATCAATGCAGGAAAATACCAGAAGACCAAATAGCCAATACAGACCTCAAAGTTGCCCACAGAAAATGGAGAGAATTAAGTCTTTTCTTTCTCCTGCCATCCCAAAAGACAAAAAGTCATGCACAACTTGGGCCCTTTAAATATTACAGAATTATTGCAGTTTAAACATGTTTTCTGCTTTACACATAGGTCTGTGAGATTTATACCGTGCAGCTCCATCTGTTCTGGATGCATTTCCAAGTGTGGCTCCATCCATTGCTGTTGTCTTTCAAATGATATGGCACAGCACGTGATGCTCAGCCTGGAGGCTGACCAGAATGCTGGCAGCTGCACTGTTCATGTACATAGTAATGTTTTTATTATTAAAAGGGAGGAAAATAAAAATGCTTTATTGTGTAAATTTCTTGTAAAAATTATTTCTATGAAGTATATTCTGAAAAATAAAGTGAAGATTCCTAGGAGAGTGTAACTGCTCAAAAATCCAATGCAGTGTGAATGTGACAAATCTCCTTTCCTTTTGCTTTCTGCAGAGCCAATAATTTCTTCATCATTTTGATCCAGACTCGATAGGACCCTGCTAGAAATAAACAGAATACAGTTTCTCATCTTCTCAAGGGGTTGCATCTGTATTCCAGAAAAACAGAGGACAGTAAATACACTTATCCTTTTAGTGCTCCAAAGAGCCAAAGAAAGTCAGACTTTTTCAGGAATGGTCCTAAAAAATGATTATGAGATCTGCTGTCTGTGTAATAGTGAGCACTACAGATCATAGCAATGGAATTTTTAGTTAGAGTTTTACTTTTCTTAATAAATTACTAAACTATTTGCAACTTACAGTAAAAAAATCAACTGATGTTTCATAATCTGAAAGCCTAAAGAAAATGAGAGCGAAAGAAAGGAATGCCATGTGAAACCAGCAGGACAGTGAGGCAGCTCTGCCTGCTCAACAGCATTATATTTTATGCCAGCTTTTTGCATTCAAAAATTATGAATCACACCCTTAACCGTCTCCTCACCCCACGTGATATGGTTCAAGATCTCTTCTTGCCAAGGGTAAACTAAGGAAAAGTAATTTACTCTGTAGCAATACTGCAACACAGAGCACTTGGGTAACAGTTTTTGCTGGCTCGTGGTTTTCATGGGAATTGACACCATGGGCACAGAAGCCAGTCATTTGTCTTTTAACATGGCAAGGAAAACATTTTTACTTTCCCAGGTTTTCCTTCAAAACATTTTAAAGCATAATGACTGCTTCCAGGGGTGTATTTTCATCTTCAGGGAGTTTCAGAGGTTTGCACTAGGACTTTAGTAAGAGTGGAGCACTTTTTCACTAGGGAGAACACAAGCCAAAGTGTTTGTATCTCTGGCTTCTTTACAATACCAATACAATCATAAGTGTAAAATACTGAAGTTGAAAATGCTGATCCCAGTGTAGTCCATGGTATAGCTTCATTCTGTAGTCTTCAGAGAGTATTTCCTAAAACTTTCATTCTGCTGAGAAACCAAGTCCACAGTTCTGATTCCAAAGGAAAGATGAGCAAGATGCTTCCTTCAGTTTGCAGAAAAATCTTGGTAATCCTGTTATTTAAATAAAATTGCTACTTTCCAACTTGTCATTTCCTTTTACTCACAGTTTAATAACTCAAAATGAAAGTCAGGGCTCACTTATCTTGCCCTTGAAAGCAGATTCAATCTATCACATGGTAATACAGTGCATTAGAATACAGTAGTATAGTATTCCTTGCAGGAATTCCTTGTAGATTTACTTTCAAAAGGTGTTTTTTACCAGAAAATCTATTCTTCCATTAATCAGCTGGAGAGCTGTCATGATTCTGATACTGTTTTCACAGTTAATAGTATAACGGCATAGGATTCCACAGGAAAGAGAAGCAAATGTGTAGTCTAGCACACACTGGTGTGCATCGTTATTTCTGGACTATAGTGCCATCAGAATTAATTCCTCCCCTTCACTTCAGACAAAGGGTTTAACCTTGGGGAAAAGGTGAGGATACAGCCCTTTCAGAGCTTCCTGAGGACATCCCTTTACACTGGCCCACCTTCTTTTTGCCTCCAGTGGAGCCTGGAGGAGGTTTGGCGCAGGTCTAACTCTGTGTCTCAGGGATGTCTAAGATGAAATCAGGTTGTAAGAAATTCCCCTCTTCACAAGCTCCCCACCACAACCCTGCATAAGGGAATCCTGAACTACAGAAATGCAGCAAGAATATCCATCTTTTCAGTGATTCTGAAATGAAGAGCTTATTTTGCCCTCAGGTCCTCTTGAATCTCCTAGTATGACAAAGACTTGGCCTGGAAAAAGGCAATTTCACCCCCAAAGAATGAATAGAAGGGCTGGTCCATAGTCTGGCAAAACACAGCAGTTTGGATTAATCTCTATTTTCTATTGCAAATATTACATTACTAGAAACATTTTGATGGGCAGCGTTGAGGATCTGTTCTCTGTGCCAAGCCAAAGGTGATTGTACTGCTTTTGTCAGCTCCTGTGACAATCACAGAGGCAACTTAGGCTGACATTATGCAGTAAAGGAATATATTTATGTCAGGAATAAGACAGGTTTCATGAGTGAGTAACCCAATGTGTGATATGGATTTAAATTAACAATGCTCAGAGCACAAGTCTCTCTCCTGAGAGACTAGAATAGGAAATTAATAACCAGCTCAAACAGACTAAAGAATGAGAGACCCCATAGCCATCACAGCCTAATTTTCAGCTGGGACTGTGCTTTATCTTAGCAAAAGGCTTCAATCAGTACTCTGCCAAAGTGTGACTGGGGGAAAATCCTTTAAAATGGACAATTGCTAGTGGAAAATATGCTACATTTTTTAAAATAAACAGAATTAATTTCAAACTGTGTGGTTTTATTTATTCCTTCATTTGTCCTTTGCAGAATATGGGAAGTTCTCAAGAAAATGCTGCCTTGCTGAAGACACTCTTTGTATTAAAGGTTGGAAAAGACTACCATCATTTCTATATACTACATTAAATTATGATGACATGGATGGGTCAGTGTTAACTGTTGTCAGAGCTGAAGTGAACCATCTCATATGAGGAGTGACTGAGGGAAAATCACATAGAAATCACAGCTGGAGGGAAAAGTAAAAATATTACAGGTCAGTGGTTGGACTTGCTGATCACAGAGGTCTTTTTCTAGTCTTAATGATTCTATGATTACAGGGAGAAACAAATGAAAAAAGATAAGAGTGAAAAATGGCAAATAACAAGAGAGGGTAACAAAGAAACCAAGAGGAAAAGAAAGAAGATATATAAAAATGGAAAAGTAGTGAAACAAGGAGTGAGACAAACCTCATATTTCATTAACAACAAGAGGCACTTGTCAAGGGGACTCAGTTTCAGAACAAAAAATCTCTAGGTGGTTGAACTCTGCATTTTTACAAGGCTGTGGGAGTTAAGAAACATTTGCTTGTCGTGCAGTCTCAAAAGATTTATTGTGTTCAGCCTTCTTAGTATAATGTTGCATTTATATCACTAAATCATAGAAAGTTTCTCAGGATTGTTCATTGAGGCCTCCAGACTGATTTACACAAGAGAAGGGGAATTAGACTTCCTTCTTTTGTGCCTCAAAGTAAAATCTCTTTATCCATATGGTACAGATATACCACTGCTGACTTAAAGACTCTGAAATGAAGCAAAGGGTGTGAGAGTACTTCAGTGCCATTATGTTAATTTAGACCAGGATGTTACTTTACAGTACCTGAGATTTGCTTGCAGCTCTGCAGCACAATGCAAATGGAATAATAACATTATCACACCATCAGTTTCACCAGCCAAATTGTATGGCATTTTATACTTTTGAAATAATTTTCTGAACAATGGAATGATTAGGAGATTCTTGTCGAAAAAATATTAATTTTTTTTAATGTTTGGTGTTTTGTTTTTTGGGGTTTTTTTGGTTTTTTTTTTCAATTAAGACTCAATAGGCTGCAGGCTTAAGAGGTGATAATTTTCTGGCCTCGTTCTTGCAATCCTGTTCTATTATTTTAAATAGGTAAGGAAACTACAGGGCACACGTAAAAGAAATTATGCATAAGGAAGGCCAAGAATGTTACCTACAAAATTAACTAAAATCTTTTTTAAACTAAAATAGATGCTTTGCTAAACAGGGAAAGACCTAAGAATATGAAATGGGTTTTACATGAGTAGTTTTTTTCTCTTGTCAGTCCTCTGGGAAAATAAAACAAAACAAAAACAGTATCATGAAATCCCTTCTGCAAAAGTAGCATGTTTACACTAGAGGGTGCTACTTGGACAGGATTTTAGGCTGCTCAGTATCTTGCTTTGGAAATCTCTTTCAACGTCTGGAAAAAAAAAAGTACATCTGAAATAAGAAGCAGATGTTTTTAGTAGGAGAAATTCTACTGAAATATAAATAAACATAATTGAAATGTAATGGTGATGATATTTTACACACACATACCCATGAGGGACAATAGTCCCTCATGTCGTCTCAGCTTCAGCAGAAATTACATATATAATTACACTGAAGGTGTGTTAGAGATGAGTAAATATCCCTAATACTTCAGTCTGCATTTGCTTAAAAAAGTACCATGGTATGGAACATAGGCTAACTAAAGGAATATGAAAATAAGATCATGGCTCTTCATTAATGAGAGAAACAGAAACAACCAATGAAGTAAAACATAAATTAACAATCTGTAGTACAAACACGGTGTCACTGAATGCCTGGGTGTTGTGTGATGGTCACCTCATCTCACAATAAAACATGAAAGAAGGCGAAGAGAATGGAAATAGCCAAGAGTTTTATTTTAAATAATTCTTCCCTCATCCTTCCAGTGATGTGGTGAGAACTGTTAGAGCTCTGACATCTCTCTACATCTCCAAGGGCTTTGGCTGCCTGGAGTAAAAGTCTGCGTGGAGATGGTGGAGATTTGGAGCCATGAAAAGAGCTGCTGCTCCCTAACAGCCATTTGCAAGTGGCTTGGTATGGGCAGCTTGTCTTCTGAAATGTTTAATCCAGAAATGCCTTTCGAACTCGGCAGATCTGTAAGCAGGTAAGGTGCTGTGTGCCCTGCACTGTCACCAACTCAGAGACTCTGAAGCTCCAACTCTACAACTCTAGTAATACCCTGATAAAGTGGTACCCAGGGAATCTCCAAAAGCAGGTAGGAGATAGAGGAGAAAAAAGTCTGAAAACATCTCTGCTTTGGCTTCTGCTTTCCCCAAGCTTGAACAAGATTACCACCAGCTGAATTTGTCACTGGTACCACTTGAAAGGGATTATTCATCATAGAGTAAATAAAATAGCCTCAGTTGGTTTATTTATTCCCCACCTAACCCCACAAACTGTGCAGGAACCTGCAAGGTAAAGCTCAGTAGTAGTGCCAGGCATGTCCTGGGAAACTGGAAAAAGAGTGCAGGCTTACACCTTGGATTCTGCCCCTCACTGAGTCCAGTGCTTCTCCTCAAAAACAGAACTTACCAGAAGACCACCTTCTCCAGGATCTTCTGGTTTATAGATCCTAAGGGAGAGGATCTGGATGTCCCATGAAATGAAATCCTTGGATGAAGAAGTACATCATCACTCTTTCCACAGCTACTGGGTCATTGCCCACTGGTGTCAGCTGAGAAGGGTGCCCTGGTCCCAGTGCTGGAGCTCCAGCTGCAGGTGAGAGCTCTGTCTCCAAAGCACCATGTACTCATAACTGCATAAGTTTCTTGTAAAAAGCTGCTAAGGCAGTGTTTTGTGTTTTCTTGGAGATACTGTTTTCATTTCATAAGTCTGTTGTACAGCCTGGTCTAGCAAAAATTAGGGGATCAAATAAACAAAGTGGAAGAGGAAGAGATAAGGAAATGAACGGCAATAGGGAGAGGAACACTGTGCTTTTCTCAGGTTGGTTAAGTGATCAGCCAAAAAGGATGATGCACTACTAGGAAAACATTTGCTTTTCAACTGAAGTTATCCCAGCACCACAACAGAGTTGACTGGCTTCAAAAGGCCCAAAACCAAAATATGGAGATTTAAAAAAATGTCATTATTTGGGGGCTGTTGTGGCTTATCGCCAGCCAGCAACCAAGCCCCATACAGCCATTCACTCACTCCATCACCAGCAGAGAGTCAGAAGGGTAGAAAAAAACAAACCTGTGGGTTGAGATAAGGGTGATTTAACAGGGAAGGCAAAAGACTTGTGCACAAACAAAGCAAAATGAGGAATTAATTCACTGCTTCCCATGGGCAGGCAGGTGTTCAGCCCCTTCAGGAGAGCAGGGACCCATCACATGTAATGGGGAGTTGAAAAGACAAAACCATCACTCCAAACCTTCCACTCACTCTCCATACTGAGCATCATGTCATATGGTCTGGAAATATCCCTTTGGTCAGTTTGGGTCACCTGTCCCAGCTGTCTCTACTCCCAACCTGCCATGGATCTCCCAACTTCCTTGTCAGCATGGCAGTATGAGAAACAGAAAAGGCCTTGGATCTGTGCAAGCACTGCTCAGCAATAAAAAACCCCATCTCTATATCATCAACCTTGTGTTCAGCAGAAAGCCCAAACAAAGCCCCATACGAGGCACTGTGAAGAAAAAGAACTCTACCCTGGCCAAAACCAGCACAGGGACAGATTGTCCTTAGCCCTGTGCTGCCTGACCTGCTATTTGTGTTGCCACAGCAAGTACCTGTGATTCATCTGCAGGTGTTTGTGGTTCAGCAGGCAGCTTGTGCTGGGCTGCCTGCCAGTCCTGCCTGTCCTGCCTGCCACTGCCAAAGGCAACACCCTGCCTTTCTCAGAGGGACCCCTGTAGGGACAAGGCATTGCTGCAGAAGTGGACAGATGGTTAGAGGAGGAAAAGTCAAGAGGGTTGGGTTGGTCCACCAGTCCATACTATAAGCAGGTGCTTTATTGTGACTTATATTTGTGTAACCCAGTTCTCTGGCACCAGAAAGCAGCCTCTTTTTTCCTAACAGGTATAGGTGCATTTGTGAGTGTACAATAGACACCATAGACTTTTTTCCCCATATGATAATGGACAACAGTGTAAGTTCACATCACAAGGATCATACATTGCTTTCACTTCTCTGAACTTCACTGCAAAGTTTGCCTGTGTTTTCTTCGCCCTTGTTGGGTTGAGTTTATGGTTTTGAGCCTCCTCAGCATAAAGCATGAACAAATTCAGTGGATAAAGCAATTTGCATACCAGAGCTGGTTCAAGTTGTGCATCTTAGAATAGCAGTCCCATTGAACAAGCCTGTGAGTAAGCAGCTCCCATAAGCATGTGCTGCCTTTGCTGTGTTCCCAATGTAGGACCCAGCTGGAATCGAAAGGCAATGTCAGACATTTCTGGAGGAGTTTCAAGAAAGAATATATCTGAAAGGACGGTCAGTTGGAGTCATCTGGTCAATGAAATTGTTTGGTCAGAAGATACTCAGCCAGCTAAAAGCCATCAAGCAGGGAGGGAAGGCTGACCTTGCAACCCTGAAGGGCCTAAAACTGTGCCAAATTATGCAGTGTTAGTTGAGGACTGTGGTTCTCAGATTTCCTAGTTCAGCAGTGCTTTTTTGTTGTCACAGAGAGATGGCAGAAAGATGGTGAGAATATGGGGGAGGAACCAAATAAAACCGATGATAGTGTGTGTGAGTATATGCATATTTAAAATACAAATGCACGTATACACATATATATTTATATACGGATCTGTGTTGGAATTTTGAAGTGTTAGCTTGTGACAGATATAGAGATCAATAAAATGTATCGCTGCTCTTCCAGACTGTACACATTACAGAGCTTAATGATGCTAATAATCCTGTAAAGATACTCCTCTGTGTGCAAGACACTGCAGTCTTTTTGACTGGGTGAATATGAAATTGTCTCTGAAGGCATGACGGGGTAAATCTGGAATTATCTCTGGAAGTAATGCTACTTTAAAACTGAAATACAACCTGCATGTCACTTTTAATTCTGTCTCCAAACAATGGATACATGATACCAAGACGCAGATCTATTTGGATTGTGGAACTGTGTTATTTAAGCTGTATTTCACAGTGTGCCTCATCTAAACATCAGCTTTTGTCCCCATGTTCCCTCATCGTGCTACGATTTGATCAGTGCCAGCTGCACTGATAGCCTCCAGGAATGTTTTCATGCCAGAGTAGCTTGTCTTTTTCCCACTGTCCCTCTAGACAGACTTGCAAGCTAAGAGGTCTTTGAGGTCAGAACTGCTAGAAGTACATAAAAAAATATATATATGTAGCATTTTTGTCATACTGAATTTAGTAATGTTTTTCTTGGCTAAGCTTTCTACATAATTTTTTTTAATCAACAAACATGACAAAGCTTGCTCAGAGACAAAGCAGAAAGCAGGGACAGGTGGCCTTTTAGCATCCTTCCTCTGTGCCTTCTGCTACTGCCTTTGGCATCCTCTTGCTAGAGCCAGGAGCTAGCATGACCTAAAAAAAACCTTCAAGCCATCCTGCAAAGGAAAAAGGCTGGCAGAAAAAGAGAAAAAACAGGTGGAGGCAGCAGATTCAGAGGAGACTGACTGCCCAAGCACTTGGTCATAAAGGACTCAGCGACACCAGGGAGAAGTAGGCAAGAGATAAGAGAGGTGGAGAGAAGGCATCCACTGCGTGGACCAAGGAGAAGGGAGAAATGTGTAAAATACACACAAAAAGCTGGAGTTATCAATTTCATTGCTATGGCCTTCAAGCATATATATAAAGTAGCATCTCTAAGGGGAGAATTTAGGGTCTATGAAGCAAAATCTTTGGGGAATGATGGTAAAACAGTACATTCATTATATATTTTTAGCAGTTGTCCATCATTTCTTCATCAGCTGTTCTGCTGATTTTCAGTGCTTGAACCAGCTCATTGTCTTGCTCTTTTTTTTTTTTCCCTGTAATTGCCATGTATCACAAGCAAACTCTCACCCATTAGGGAAAGCATTGGCTCTCTAAATTTAAAAGTGTTTATTCAGTTCCTGCAATTTGAGATTTGGAGACAAGCCTGCAAGTTCCAGATGCTACACTGTTAGCAGAACACTTTAGAGGGTATTTTAGGTGAAACTTAGACATGTTGATAGAGCATCTATTTTCTCTGTTCTTCAAAGAATTCAAGTTAAAAGGGACATCAAATTTGTCAGCTAGGCAGAGTTGTGTTTCAGCACTCACTGCTCATTAGCAGAATGAGAGAAATGACACCTCAGTCTTTTCATAGCTGGTCTTAAGAGTGCCTGTCTTTGACTGTGTGTGAGGCAGTAGTAAATAAAATGAAAATCTGTGCTTTTAACCCTCAGTTTTGTTTTTAGTTATTGCCTGTGAAGACTGATATGACAGCAAAGAGAATTGTCAGACCATTGTCCACTCAGTCATGTGATTGCATGCAAATAAGTGTCTCTAAGGATTCATGAAGCTCAGTAAAACTTTTCCAGGCAGGACACGGAAAGGGGTTCTCAGAAGTATCAACAAGCTGTGATGTGTGGAATTTCCTTCCTTGCTATGTGACAAAAGAGCCAGATCTTATATGACGTTATGGAGGGAACGTCTGTGTTCGGTGCATTGTAGGTATGGATTTATTGATGGGAGGGACATTTAGTGGCAGACATTTAAGATACTCAGCTAAAGCAGTGCACAGCTTCCCAGCTCTCCTCTGCCTGGCAGATCACTGCACTCACATAATCTATGTTGAGCATTATTGTGCCATTAAGTCCCTTTCAATTAAATTGCTTTCTCCAACAAACGTTGAGCATGTTAAAAAAAAAGAAAATACATTATTAGCACAATAAAATGTATTGTTGTGCAATCTGACTTCAGTAATGCCCTGAAGTCTGCAAGAGGACAGAATCTTCCTACACCATGCCTACATTAATTGGTTACACAACAGTGATTGCTAAGATAGAATAACTTGTTTCTATTTGACGTTCAACTTTAAAACACACAGATTGTACTTCAAGGGGTGAAAGGTTTCACAAGCGAAGCAACAGATTGCACAACGAGCAAAGCGACAGGAGGGTGCAATATAAAATCTGTCCTGCTTTGAATTCTATTTATTACTTATCAGTGTATTAAAACCTTCAGTTACTGCCCCAGACTGTTGCCCTGGTGTGATTCCTCCGTTCTCTTTAGCATGAGACACGTGTTCCAGGGTGGCACAGGTCTTGCTGAGCGTCCCTGTCCCGTCCATCCTTCCTCCGCCTGTCTAAGGCGCACCACATAATTGCCAATCACACCAGCTATTGCCAATTACAGCGATGGTGCTTGTCGGTGGCTATCAGAGGATTGCAACGCTGCACTCAGCGCGACTAATTCTCGCTAGACTCCTACCAGGGATGAGCTGAACCCCTGCCTGTGCTGCTGCCACCGTGCCGGTGGGATAAAGCGTGCTGTATTGGCGACCGCCCCACCCGCTGCACTACAGCTCCCAGAGTGCAGCGCGCCGGCGCCCCGCCCCCGCCGGCACTCGGGCCGCGCGGGGCACACCGGGACTTGTAGTGTGCAGAGGCGGGCGGGGGCGCCGCCGGCGCGGCTCCTGCCTGCCGGCCCGGGGAGGCGCCGAGGTAGGCACATCCCGCGCACTGCCCGGCGCCTCTCCCTGCCTCCCTGCCAGCCTCCCCGCAGGGCTCCCCGCCCAAGAGACGGCAGCCCGCCGCGCACGGGGAAAGCCGGCGGAGCATCATGCTGGAGTCCATCTGTGTCACCGGTGAGTACCGACAGCGGGGCGCGCTCCCCGCGGCGCCCGGGGACAGCCAGAGGGATGCCAGCCCCTCCCTCTCTCCGTCCCTCTCTCCATATCTCCCCCTTTCTCCATCCTTCTCTCCTTCCATCCCTCTCTCCATCTCTCCCTCTCTCCATCACTCCCTCCTCCATCTCTCCCTCCTTCCTTCCTTCTCTCCATCCTTTTCTCCTTCTATCCCTCCCTCCCTCCCTCTCTCTCCCTCTCTCCATCACTCCCTCTCAATCTCTCTCCTTACCTCCCTCCGTATCTTTCTCCCTCCTTCCCTCTCTCCCTCTCTACCTCTCTCCATCTCCTTACCTCCCTCCGTATGTCTCTCCCTCCTTCCCTCCCTCTCTCCATCCCTCCTTCCCTCTCTCTCTCCATCTCTCCCTCCCTCTCTCCACCCCTCCCTCTGTGTCTCTCCCTCTCTCTCCTTCCCTCCTTCCCTCCCTCTCTCCATCTCTCCCTCCCTCTCCCTTTCCCTCTCTCCCTCCCGGGGAAGCATCACCCAAGCGTGCCCTGGTCCTTGAGGAAGGGGCTCCACACCTGCCTGTGGCCAGGGAAGAGGGCACAGCAGGATCCCCCCTGGGTGAACACGGAGTGAGAATGTTACCTGTGACCCTTCCCCAGGACTTTGGGGAGGGTGGAGGTGACACCCGCTCCGCTGGAGGGAGAGAGAGCGACAGGACACGCGAGGAAGAATGCCAGTAAAACTATTATTAATGATACATAGTGTCTTTTGCTCTTTGGCTCTGCTGTGGGTTTTCAGAGAAGTTAACAAATCCCTACGGTATGTGTGTATAAAACCCTGTTTTATGACTATGTAACCATGAGATGAAAAGTATTTGATGCCACACAAAAGTGCATGTGGAATGCAGGAAAACCTATAACAGTTGCTGCTGCAAAGCAAATCTTGCACTCAGATGCTCTTCTTGCTTGAATTTGATGCCATTTCACATGTCATTGCTTCACCTGCTCAAGTCAGTGTTTCTTTGTCTTATCTAGAAGAGGTGGAGGTGTCTGAGTGCCCCCTCATTCAGTTGTTACCATCGTAATAAAGATCTCTTACAGCTGCTTTTGCCCTGTATAATTTACATGCTGTTCCATCTGCACATGGATATGACTTGTGTCTTGCTTTTTATGCTGGGAATAGAAATAAAGTTCATGGGATGGGTCAGAGCAGCTCTAGAGATGTGCAACAGCAGCTGTAATCTTAAAGGGAAAGATTTCTTGAAAGATAGTTACTTTGGGTCCATATCCCTCCATCAAATATTCCTGACCACACCTCTGCTGAAGTGGAGCAAGGCAGAGATCTGCTTGGATGGGAGTTTCATCCTGTGCAAGTCTGCCCGTAAATCAGTGGTTTGTGATTATATCCTGAGTCTATTAAATCAATGGGAGCTTGTCACTTGATTTCATTAGGGCCAAGTCTTCACTTTTGCTGATTATTACTGTGCTCATGTAATTTAATTAGAACACAAATTTGGAGTTAGCTACATAATACTGTATTTCAGTGTAGAAACAAGAAACTGCTTGCAAGTCAGTTCATACTTTTACATTTTTTAAGGTAGAAAGGGTACTTCCAAATATCATTGTCACTTTAAAGAAGAAAATCCAAATTGCACAGTCCAAAATCATGCCAGTCAGTCCTATAAACATGGCAATTAATTAATCAGGCATACAAATTGTATGATAGCTGGAACTTGCCCTTAGTTTTAAAGCTCAGAATTAATAGCTGAATACAGATAACACCTTTACAGGAGGAAAGCAAATAGGTGAATATTTTTGGGGGAAAAAAAAGTGCCTTAGGTTAAATGTCAACATTCCAACATCATACAGGCATTAATTAATAACTAATTATTAGTTATTAGTTAAAAACCAGTTAACAATTATTAATACTAAGTATTTATTATGTGTTAGTTATTAGTTAATAACTAAGATGCTTGTGAAAATAGAAGATAACTCACTGCCGGTCTTTTTACAGGAACTCATTGACTAATTCTACCACTAAACCATTTTTTCAGTCATTATAAACAGAATTATAGTGCTATTTCAAGTTGCCTAACAGCTTCTGTTCAAAACTGGAGTGTTTGTAAACCTTAAAGATGTTTATGGTTGTAAGGAAATAGAATATAGGATTCTGCTTGGGTTCTTTAATGCCACGAACAAGCATTGAGAGGCAATGGAACATTACAGATTCACATACAACATTTTATGTTGCCTTTTTTTTTTTTGCAGAATATTCTTTCTGCAGCCCTCTGCATCCACAAACCATACAGTCTAGGGTTCATGAACTACAGGAAGTTGTTAATCTATTCCAATGGTCTGAATATTGAAGAAAAATATTTCCTTTAATGCACCTTTACATGGTGTGTCGAAGGAATCTTACATGTCACATCTGAGTATTTTCTTCTCATCTCCTAGTGTCAAATTAACTGTTTATTTATCTATCACATACATTATTTGCATTTCTCAAAATATGAAAATTCAAGTCAAGCTATTGGAAATTATTTCTGATTTTGAGCAAAAAGAAATTCAGCTATATTCTAGCGTGGTAATGGTGAACTGAACACCAAAAGTAGTGGCTCAGACCATTACATTCTTTGGACAGGAGGAGCTGCTCCATGAACATCTTTGCTAAGCACCTAAAGAATCATACTTGCAGTTTGGAAAGGATTTGTCAGTTGTGCATATATAACCTGAGTGACAGCAGCGTGAAAACTGCAGGAGCTCTCTACTATTTTAAAGTAAGGCTGGCTGGGCAGAGATCTGTGCCCATAAATACTTGTCATTAACCTCATTCCACCTATGGAACAGGTATTTAAGATGCTGCTTAGATAGCAGCTGCCCTGTGGCCTAGAGGAAGATATTTATACAACACTCTCCAAAGTCTGGAAATTCCTAAATCTAAAATCTAGTGGAATTTTACCACACTTATTATTAACTTAATAAAAGATTAGATAAATTTATCAATTTCTAAAGGATAGAGGCCGGTAATATAATCTAGCTCCTGAATGTAACATAAAATCCAACATGGTTTTCCTAACAAATAACTGCAGACAAGATTGGGCAGTGCTTGCAGTGGTGCAAGGTTCAAGACTAGTGACTGGAATGCAACTTCTGCCTAGAAAGTGTTTCATCAGTGTAGAATTTTAATGAGATTTGTGGTTCCCACATACCCTCTGTTAGCAGTCTGGGACTCCATCCCTTTCCCAGTACAGCTGTGACACTGGAACAGCCACATGTATATAAATGGAAGCTACACAGGCAGGGGTAAAACTTTTCTGCAAAATCAAGCCTGTGGTATTTTGAATTGTTCCGTGGCATGTGGTGTTTCACAGGTTTCTGTGGGTGGATTTTGGTAGAGGGGGGGCTATCCAGGATGGTTTCTGTTAGGAGCTGCTCGAAGCTTCCCCTGTCCTGTGGAGACAAGGACAGCCAGGGCCAGGAGGGGCTTCCTGCTGGTGGACAGA
>VXAU01006175.1:1277608-1373738 GCA_013399695.1 Formicarius rufipectus | reverse complement strand
CCCCATGGAGTGACCCACAGGACAAGAGCAATGGCAGCACCAACAACCACCTGCAAACCCCCATTCCCTGCTCCCTCCAACTGCTGGGAAGAGGGAGGAGTGGGAGGAGAAAGGTGTTTTTAACACTTATTTCTTACTTTTTACTTTTAGTTCTTATCTTGTTAGTAATAAATTTAAGTATTTAGCCACTCTGAGTTTGCTATGCCATTATCTCTCAGCTGTTTTTTGCCTTTTCTCCTTTTCCTTTCCCTCTGGGAAGGTGGGGCTTGGAGGTTTGGGTGGACACCGGGTGAAAAGGGCCATATAGTGTCTGCAGGATGGAGTAAGTCCAGTACTGCCAGTTCCAGCAGGTATCTTGACAATGTTGGGATTGTGGCTGGGGCACAACCTGCTGTCTTGTGAGGTTCTGTAGACACCCAGTGGGAGTTGCCTTTGGGTGGCTGCCTGCCCTGCTAGCCCACCTTATGGGGTAGCAGAAGCCAAACACCATGACTGTAGCAAGGGGTAGAGCTCTACTCTGGCCCAGGACAAACCATGCTGCCCTTAACTGAAGGCGTTTCTGTCCTTTGGTACCCTAGTTATGCCAAAGTGGAGACAGGAAGTTCTTCCCCCTCCTTGCTTAAGTCTGCATCACCTTGCACTCCAAATCTGGCAGATTGTTTCACCTCACATTTCAGCCCTGTCTCTAGGACCTGTGTTCTTATTACTCTATTGTTGCAGAGAGGAACAAGATATAAATAAATGGAAGTAAACATGATGGAAAATCTTCTGGGAAGACACTGTGTTAGTTTTGTTGTGAGGTTTTTTGGTTGTTGAAGGACTCGGGGCTTTGTGACTTTTGAGTGTTTAGAAGCAAGTGCAATGAAGACAATCACTGCACATAAATGACACGTTTTTAGAGAGGTTCTCAAAGGTAACTGAAGGCTTGGGCTTATGTTCTTTTGACAGTTTTGTACTGCAAAAACTGGATTGTTTGAAGTCAGAAAATTCAGATTTGTTCTTCTCAGAACATTCATAACACACGTGGATGAGATACAAAAGATACAAAAACCTGTATGACCCGTAGCATGATATGCAGGATAGAGTTATGCCATAGCTTGGTGGTTTCCAATTTACCTTTTTCATACCTTTTAGAAGTAATCTATAGACATCTGTCCTATGGTATCCAGAATTTAAAAGCTGGAAAGCACTGCAAAGCAGTCTGTGCAGCTGATCCAGGCTGATAATCCATTCTCTGGCTACTTTATGGCAGCGTGGTTATCTCAGTGCTTTTTGGAACACTGACGCACATTTTCAGAAGGCAGGCTATGCAATGAATTGGTTTTATACTGGGAATGTTAGACCTTTGTTTCAGTCACCAGGCAGTGCTGATCCTTGGAAACTCTTGGATGTAGCTTTGTAAATCACACTTCCTTAGTTTGGTTTGATGCTGTTTGATTTACAACAAACATACTGGAAAAGAGCCTTACATTTGGTGCCTTGCAACATGATTTTGACATAGTCTCAAGTATTATTTTCCAACCTATTTGGTAAAGTAAGGATGTTCAGAGGACCTATTCAAAATCTTAGAGCAGCAGCTAAATTACTTTTGTGAAAAATTCTTTGCTATCTATTAGAATACTTCAGATCTGCTGACTACCTGTTGATTCTCTGTTCCCAGCACAGAGGTACAGGCATGAGACAGTATCCTTCTTCAGCTGGGAAAAATAAGGACAGCCACTCTTAGTTTGACAGCTGAAAAATCACCCTGCACGAGACCATGCACATAAAGTAACTCCAGAGTTGGGGACAACTATTTTTGATATCAGCCATGTGCATGTGAAACCTTCCAGTGCCTGTTCAGCACTCCATCACCATTTGTGACACTTTCAGGAGAGTTCTGGCTTATGATGTTGAGCAGTTGTCTACATATAAATGCTTTAATTACTGGCCAACTGTACTGCTTAGCTCTGAAAGTTTGGTGTCATGAGGTTTTGGTGTTAGATTGACACAAGAGCTTGGGACAGGGTGGGGAGGGTCATTTTGAGTTGTTTCTTTGAATTCAGTTTCTAATTTTTTCTTTTCCATTTATCACTTAGATACAGGGGTATTATTAGTTCACATTATTCCCTGTGTAGTAGAGATGTAAGTCTTTTGTGTTCTTTGTGGGTTTTAGGAATTGGCTAGTAGGGAAGGTGAAGTATTAGTGCCATTAGTGTTATGTTACTCTCTCCTCTGTATTTTAAGAAATAGCTGTGTAATTTCCAAATTCAATTTTGTCTATGCAAGCAAAGTCATGTGCTCAGAAACTTAATATGCATTCAAACATTCTGGAAAGCTTGGTTTCCCTTTACCCTTCTTAAAAGTAAGGATTCTCTTCCTGTAATAGTTGGTACAGGTCTGAAATCAATCTCAAATAGTTGCCAAGAAATATGAGAGTGGTCATCCTAGTATGTTGTCCAGAAAATGCATCTTGTTGTTTGTAGTCAGCTTGATGTTGTTTTCCTTGTGATGGGAAACTGTGGTTTCTCACTGTGACAGCTGACAGTAAAGCAAGATAAGCCATGTAGGCAGGTTGTCACGTATGTGATGAGAATGCTCTGACAGAATTTGAGCAGGAAAGCCAAGGAGCACATCCCTGTGCCGAGCATAGAAAGGGAATTCTCAAACTTACCATGAAGCAAAACTGAGTTTTCATACGGTATGCATGCTTTTGGGAAAGAGAATAATCTAATGCTTCTATGTCTCTCTTTCCAGTGGAGGAGACACCCAGGCCACAGATTGCCCACCGTATGTTCATGCAGATAGGACTTCTGTCTCTTTGCTTTTTCAGGCAGCATCTTCAGGAGAACTGAGGAGCACAGGTTGACATGGTACTGACAGAGGTCCAGCAGCATGAAATACGTTGTCGTGGTGCTTATGTTGGGAGGAAGACCTAATTTAACTATGAAAATAAGGCTGAGGTTAAACTACCATTGATTTTTTTCCCCTTGGAGGCATTTAATGATCTCTTGCTAATGTTCCATTCAGGGTATAATTACTGTATGTGAAGTAATTACGGCTCAGCTATGTATAACTATGGGATGAAGCTCAAATCCCTTTTGTGGGCTTCAATCAAGCTCCAGCCACATCTCCTCTTCTGTGAATCCTTTCATTTTGGGTGCAGAAGCATTTCTGCGTGGCATGGTTTATTTGTACCCTTACTTTTGCCTCACCTGGTGTTCTGGGATGGCCTGGTTGCCCAGAGGAGGGAGTGATTACCACCAGTGAAGCAGCACCACTGCTGTCTAACAAGCCAGCAGGAATGTTGGGTGCAGTTTTAATCCTCAGTGATTCTTCCACGCAGTTCTTTGCACCAGGCACCTCTGTTCCCCTAAGGGCTATGCCAGGGGTCAGAGCAAGAAAGGAGGGTTCTTTCATTTGAGGAACCTCATTTGCTTCTTGCACTCAGTTTAGCTTATAATGTTTCTTCTCAAGTGTTTGCTTAAATCCAGCTGTGACTGTAGGACAGCTTTGAAGAGATGAAGTTACCAGTGTTGTCTTAAGGCTTTTCAGGAGTGTCACTAGCTGATCTCTCTTCTCTCTGCTCTTTAAATACACCTTGCTGTCTGCAGTAAGGATGAACAAGTGAAACTGATGTATTTTAAATTTACATTACTATTCGTGTGGTGTTGTGAGTTGTTCACAGTGACTGACCAGTCCCGGAGTTCTCACCCTTTTCTGGGAGTGAATTCTGTGGCTCACGTTTTGCAGATGAGATCACAGCAGAGTGCTGATATCACAGCACAGATCCTGTGGGACTTTGCTGGAAATGCTGCTTCCATACTCCTCCTATGGAGTTTCCTATTTTTTAAGCTTTCCTTTAGCCATACAGAATGCCTTCTTCTTCTCAAAACTAAACATTTTTTCAATGTAACAGTAAACATTGATGAAATCCCACTGTCGTGTTTTAAACATGTTAGTTCTTAGCTGTAAACAGTGTAGCTGTGCATGGAGATGCAAGATCCTGCTGAACAAGTATTTTATTCTAATATTCAATTTTAGTCTAATTGTTCACAAGTGATATACACACTCAATTCTCCCCTGTGTCTAGAAGTCAAGATAGTGTTTCATTTATGCTGCAGTTTTGAGTCCTTAAGATTAGTATCGCTGTGTGAAACAATTAAAATTTGCCCTCATATTTTTCTTTTTCTTTTTTTTTTTTTTTTTTTCCCTCCAAATGCAGAAAAACTTCACTGGCCTAAGACAGAGCTTTCCAGGAAATCAGTCCTGAGGGTTTAAGTGCACAAGCTGAACATTAACAATGAAAACAGCCTCCAGCACCCACCCTCTGGGATCCTTAAGGACATCTTCACAACAGGAACCAGCAGCTACAATGTCCTTCTGCAGAGCAAGGAGGAGAAAAAGCACCACTCCCCAAAGCAGTCATCTGCTCACCACAAGAAGCACAGGAAGACCACCAAGTGCTCCACCACCTTGAGGGGCAGCGAGCACCGCAAGGGGAGAGTCCCCCTGCCCTTGCTGGGCAGTGGCTGGTGCTGCACCAGCAGACAGCCCCCCATCATCCTCACTAGCCCAGTGGCCACCAGTGTGAAGTTTGCCAGCAGCGTCTCTGCTGCAGGGAGCACCACAGGGCTGCCCCCTCGACCCAGGAGCAGGGCTAAGAGGCATCTCAACCCGACAAAGCCAAAGCAGTGCCAGTCCTCGAAGGACAAGGGGAGGGAAGGTGATGTTTCTGGCCAGAAGCTCTGCTTGCTGACTGCCATCAAACCCTCCAATGTGGAGAAGGAGAAGATTAAATTCTTCAACTCCGACTTCACGTACAATCCCCAGTTTGAGTATGAAAACCCTGCTCTGCCAAATGTGTTAGCTAAGCACAGCCATGCATCTGACAGATTTCTTAAGCAGGTATAGTTGCTTTTTTCCCCCCTCCTATTCCACCAGTTATTTCTTCCTACACCTGTGTGGTATTTGCCTTTGTAGAGTGTCATTTCTCCTTATCATCCTCCGTTGCCATTTGGAAAATGCATCGAAGATGAGAATGCAATAATAAAACTGAAATAAAATATTTTTAATTAAAAAAATTAAAGTCTTTTTAAAATTTACAGGACTTTGTAGATTAAAGGGACAGTTCCTCATAATTGGTTTTACATGAAACATAATTTAAAGCAAGCAGAGTCTGGTACAGGAAAAATACAGTCCCTGAATAGGCAGAGGAATAAAGCAGTGTGGAAATCCTGCCGATCCTCTTGGTGACACAGGGACTGGGAGGGGATAGGAATTATTTGAGGCCATCATTATTGGATAAGCATGTGTTGATGTTTCTTGTTTTAATCAGCTCAGAAAGCATATTTGCATATACATTAGACTCAATCAAGCAGCAGCCAAATTCCGTTCCAGAGGGAGGTCAAATTTAAAAAGAAAAACCTCTCCTTTTTTTTTTTTTCTCTCCATAATATGCAGCCACGCTGATCACACAGCTACAGACATTCTCAGCTGCCTTGGCTTCTCACCTGAGCAACAAAAAAGTCCCAGACAACAACAAAAGCCTTGCTTTCAACTCTGACCTAAGCGACAAAGCCCAGTGCTTATCTATCAAATAGCAGAAGCAGTACTCTTCCCACTTTTGCTATTTTTAAATGGTTTAGAAGGCTCTTATTTAAGTCTGACAAGGTTTTCTAACTAGAGGATCATATGTTTCAAGTGATGGTTAACTTGGGAAGACATCCATGGTCTGCATTTTCACACTGAAAGGATCTGTGTGCTTTGAAACCTCCGTTTCTCGGTTTTCATTAAAAATTTATTTTATTTCTGAGAACAGCTGTTCTGTTCTTACCATCCATCTTCCCTACTTCTAAACAACCAGCTAAATCGTACTGACACCAAATAAAACTGCTCCTGGACTAGAACTTTTTGACAAGTTTTTCTTTGATTTTCATAGCACTATGAACAACATTAATCACAGATTACAGCAAATCAACAATAACTAATTTGCCATATTGAATTTAATACAAATTACCCTTTCAGTATGGTCTAGCAGAGCCTTAAAATGTTATGCAGGATCATTTTCTGGAGCAAGTTTGTCATCAGTTTACACTTATTTTAATAAAAAACCCTACACCTAAGTAATGAATATTTTAATAATTAATAATCCTAATTGTTACTGTGATTTGTAAGTCTGCCTTTTTCCCTGTCCATAAAAAGCCTGGGAAAATAAAGGTTTTGTAACAACTTTATAAAAAGCAGTGAAGGATTTAATAATCAATGAAGTATGATACTTCTGAAAATAAACATTAAGGATGTAAAATGCTTCACAAGATTTAGTTTAAGTCGCAAGAAAAGCATTTATTCAAAGTTCAGCTCCTAAAAATACTGAACAAAAACATCTTGCACTTAAAAATTACTAAAGCTGCAGCATTAACAGAGCTCCAAGCCCAGCAGGTGTCGCTCGCTCTCTTTTATCTCTACAACTTGCTTCAGAAATTTTCAGCTCCACGCAAATTTAAATTTAATTTCATGCAAATTCACTATCCAGAAAAAGCAGCATTAATCAAAAAATTTTAATCAGCAAGTATTGTGGGAGCACTTGCTTTTCCTCACTTCAGAAGAAACGTGTGGGTTATAGGAAGTTCAGTTCAGGAAAGATTATTTCAGTTGCAAAAAAGGCACTCACAGGATCAAGAGTTAGGCCTGAAGTAAAAACACAACTGTGTGTAGTCATCCTTTTTGCTGCAACAAGGATAAATTCAGTTTTGGTGTTTGTTTGCTTTTTAAACACTTTTGACTTTTGTTTATTCTACTTATTTTAGAAAGCTTTGCTGTCTGTGAACGGAATTATCCCCATTTTATTTTACAAAAGGTACTCACTGCAACCTACACTTACTTGTCCTTTTATGAATAAAAAGGTGTAAGACCATGTTTTTACTGAGGGAACTCACCGTTTTTATAGGGGGCTTTTAGGATACTTCAGTGAAACCAGCTCAAAGCCTGACATTTCAGAATTTTAGAGGACTTTTTGTAATATCAAAGATGTTTTTACTCACAGCTGTGCATGTCCTGCTAGGACATTAAAGCAGATTATGTTTTCTTGTTGCACTTTCTGCTTTTGTGCATATCTATGAAATTGGTTAATGCAGCGTTACTGCAACATGTCTGGGAGACAAATCATCCTCTCCCCCATTTATTTGGGTTTTTTAAAGGCAAAGAACACGGGGTTTTGCAAACCATTAACACAGCAATGCTGCAATGAGGGACTTGAGAGCACTTGCTTTGTGCCCTTGGCTCTACTTAAAGATTTTAACCCTGGGCACAGCCCAACACTTTTATTAACTGAATTTTCACAGACATAGAGCAAACATTTTTGAGTTATTAATACATTTGAGAAATGCTGATTTTAATGTCTTTCTTATACTTTGTTTTGTTTCTTTGCTTCTATGTTGTTTTCTTCATAATACAGTTCTTCGTGAGTCACACAAGATGTGCCTTTAGGGAAGTTAATTTGAGAATAAAAAAATAGCCTGCAGATTTGCAGCTCTTCACATTGATTGACATATCTGATATTACAGAAATTAATTCTCTTATTGCTGTGTTTCAAGGTCACTGCAGCAACTGTGTGCTCTAAGTGCTATAAAAAGGGTTTCTGGCTCAAAGTAGTTGTTTTTTCATTATTAAGTTTCTTAACTCTTTACGTGTTTGTTATTTTTGCTCACATGCTAGAGGTGGCAATACTTAGAGGTAATTGTTCCCAGTGTTGGCAGAGCAGATGGCTAAACAAAATCACCAAGTTGCAACTTTAAGTAACCTCTTTCTTTGAATTGTACAAGAAGGCAAGAAACCTATTTCAATATACATATATTAAAAACCACCCCAAACACTATTTTGTTGAATGAGCAATCCCCCCATGATTGTGTTGTAAATCCTCTTCCCTCGTACTCATAAAAATACAGCAGTTTTGACTTAATAAATAAACCAGTTATGCCACATTGCAAGTGTTTGTGTGACACACCTCTTAAGGCAATAATACAAGTAGCCTACAATTAACAAATTCATCAGACGTTGAAAAGAAGGTTAGGTGGAGCTGGAGGGCTAAAAAACATGACATTCAACACTGAGTAATCCTTTGCTGTGTCCAAGTGATGTCACAGCTTAGGCATGTTGAAGATTCAACAACATGACACTGTCTGTAAGGAGCACTTAATTGTGAAACATTTCATTCTCTGCTAGTAACAAATTCCCTCCATAACTAAGATTTATAGATGAGGTGTGTTAATATATCACACAATGCATATCAGGCCATCCAAGCAGCTTAAGTTTCCAGGGTCCAAGATAAACTTATCTCTTCCTCTAGAAGAGACCATACATCACTCCTGGGACAGTACAGTAGGAGCACAGGTATTTTAAAAGTTTTCCATTAAAAATATTTCTGAAATGAGCTCTAAATTACTTAAACATGCCCTTTATCCCACTGAGGTACTAACTTAACTAACACTAACATTAACCATGCAAAAGAAAAGCCACTGTATACACTGAATAAAACTCAAAAATACTACAGTCTGAGTGAACTAGCCTCACAAATCTCCCTCCCTGCATTCCTCTTGACCCAAACAGTCACCATTTTATGGCTGTTGATTAAGAGCAACAAGTTCAGTCTGGTACTCCTTAGAGCACTTAGACTGTGGCTCTCTTAAGGCAGAGCTGCTTCTGAATATAGGATGAGCTGATTCAAACATAGGGGGCTGAGCCCCTTTCCTCACCTGGTCACCTCAAGTGACTCTTGATCATGTGTAATCACTGCATGCTTCTACAGGAACTCTCAAATAACTAGGCTGCCTTCTGCACATGGGTGACTTGGGATTCAGAGACCTACTTGGCTGTAAATAATTTGCTTTAAAAAGCCAACACCACCATCACCTAAACCAGGCAATGAAACAGCCTTGTCTTGCTTCTGTGCCATTGCTTCCTTGAGTACGAGGACTTTGCTGTGCAAGGGGGCTTGTCTTGACTGCTTCTTTTGGCACTCTTTGGTAGTAAGAGTGACTGCAGCAGAACTTTTAGCTAACTAGGAATGAAAATAATAGGAATTACTGTTCCTAACCAGTAACCTGGTACAGCCACGTAGTTCTTCTTTTCTTCCATTTTGACCTGTTCCTGAGGAGTTTACAGTTTCACCTTGGGAACTATGGCAATGTCAGTATTTTGTTGGCCTAGAGGCTGGAAAATAAGCTCACAGTTGGATGCTGGAATAGACAGGACCTGGCACGTTGGTCTGGCTTTTCCCCTTTCCCAGCAAGTCCTTGCAACACCTGACTGAGTCATCTTACCTGGGAGACAGGCGCAGAACCCCAGGTGAAGGGTTTGATGTTGTATTCAGTGCCTGGAAACCAAAAATTTCCCAAAACTTTTCCCCTGAGGAACCATCACCAGCTAGGGTGGTTGTGATAAGTGTCAAAACCAGCAACAGCACTGGGAATGGAGACTGTCTCAGCACTGGGGTGATCTGCCACTCTCCAGAGATTTGTGTGCTCATGCCAGTGTGTGTGTGTGATGGCTCTCCCTGTTCTTTCAGTGCTTCCAGAGCCACACCTGCCTACTTGGAAAGAATTATTGGGATTCCTTCTGTTTCACTTGAAACAGAGTCAAGAGAGAAGGTTTTAGGGGTGAGGATCCATCTTAGTAATTTCTGATTATGTGTCCAGCAATAAGGAGGCTTGAGCTTGATGACTTTCTCAGCATGCATGAGTTCAAACTTGCAGCACCTATTTGGATGGAGCTGGAAAGACAGAATACACTCAACATGGCACAGAAGGTAGAGGAAACACCCTTCAGTATCCCACCCGTCCCCTTGAAGCTGCAAACTGTGTCAGGTTGAGGTGGAAGAGGCCAGAGAGTGTCTGTCCTTCTTCAGGAGGATCTATCTAAAACTCCTGGCTCCCAAACTCATGCTGCCTGCCTCAGCACTGCTGGTTCAGCTCCAGAGAGTTTGCTGTTACAGACAGGCAGAAAGTTTAATGCATGTTCGGTGCTCATTTCTCACTCTGTTATGATGAGGTGCTTTTAGAAAATACCTGCACTCTGACAGAGGTAGGAGAGTCCTCTGAGGTAACACCACCTACATAATGCTGCATCTCATAGTACTAATGTCTTTATAAGCAGCATCAAAACAGGGGATGGCTAATAAAGTTTACAAGCCCTCTCAAACACCTGTGTTGTTATGAACTGTCACACTGAGAAGAAACTTCCCCTTGCTCTCAAATGGTTTTTGGCAGTCCTCTGCTTCATCAAACCTTCTCTCATCCACACCTATTCAACTGTGTTCAGCACTCTAGAGTTGTCCTACTCTTCAAAAACTCTGTAAAGTATCTTTTCTATTGAGTTTTTTATATTTTGCTACCTTTATCAGCTTTCTTCAGCCCATGAATCTCACTCGCCTGTTCTTCTCCATCCAAAGGCTTTGCCATCACATTGTCAGAAAAGCTTTTTTTCATTGTTTAATATGAAACTGAACTGGACATGATGTATGGTTTGCTGAGAGGCAGGATAGGAGCCACATGATCCTTTGGATATGGCCAAGTGTTGCCCAAGAGAGGAATGCTGGTTCACCTAAGGCAGCACTGTGCCTTGGGACCTACCAGAAATTCAGCTCCTGGATGGACCCTTTCCAGCCCTTGAGCCAACATCCTGGTCTTGTTTGATTTGCAGGTAGAGAGGTGTAGCCTGAGTGCTGGGTACTTTCTAAAAGTACCCAGTCTTAAAAGTCTTAAAAACTTTTGAAAAGAACAAATCCTGGTGGCTTTTGAAAATGACACCCATCTCTCAATTCCTGCAGTAAAAAACTTTCAGAGAATTGCGAGTCAAAGCTTTCCACCCACAGGATCTGCTGTGTTTTAAGTCACATTTTGGACAGCTTTTGAGAGGAATTGGTGTTCTGTACAACCATACATTTGAAGATTGATCTACCTCAGAAAGTGAGGGTTTGGGGGACACCACACTGCTGTGTGTGCTCACTGTGGTATTGTAACAGGGAGAGGCAAAGCCAAGTCATTTGCAGTGGCTCAGGTGGGAGCACAGCATTCCTCCTTTAACAATGTCTCTCTTCAGTTGTCCTGATGCCTGATCTTATAAAGACAACTGAAAAAGAAGACAGTGTGTTCTTCATTGGTGCCTTCCTTCATAACATCTGCTTCTTATTTATGCACCAAGTGCAGAGGCACAGCTGCCCAGATGGGCCTGATCCTGGTGAGGCCAAATCCTGCAAAAAGCTTTTAAAACAGTATTAATGGAGATAGATAGATAGATAGATAGATAGATAGATAGATAGATAGATAGATAGATAGATAGATAGATAGATAGATAGATAGATAGATAGATAGATAGATAGATAGATAGATAGATAGATAGATGATAGATAGATAGAGTTGCCCCTTTATCAGAAGTTTCCAGATGCACCACAAAAGTATGGGCATGCACATCAGCCAGATGTTACAGGCTTTATAACTTTCAGTAATTAACATATTTGATTACCATACCCAATGCATGATACTATTTTCCCCTGGTGCCTGCCCTCAAAACTCCTCAGAACTTCCCCTTGGAGCCCCTCCAGGGGCTCTGAGCTGACTCTCCTGTTTTGACTCCAAACTCTCTCATTGTCTCAGTTGGAGTTCTTGCAGGTGTTCTTCAAAGCAGCGTGTTCTTCGGAATGTGTGTCTATCAGAATTTCAGGAACATGTGAGAAAATGTTCAGCATCTTCTAAATGCCACTTAAAATGCAAGAGACTTAGGAAAATTTATTCAACTTATATAACTCTATGAAAGTCCATAAAAAACACATTAAAATCCTTAGGCATCACTGGGGAGCAGCCAAACATCACCAGGGCCCCAGTGGGTCCAGTGCAAGTCGCTGTCAAGCCTGAGGGAGTTTTGGCTGTGCAGGAGGGAGTGGAAGGTGTTCATGTGTCACAGTTCATGTGACAGCACTGGGTGGCTTTATGGTGAGCCTGTTTTACCAGAGCCATTCTCACCAGGCCACACACACCGTGATTTCAGCTGAATTTTGTGAGTAACTTCTTGTGGCACTGCTGGGCTGCCCCTGAAGAACTGGTGGTGTGGGTTTAATCCCTCACTTTCCAGTTTGCTGGTGGTGCTCTCCAGCATATGCCCTCTGCTCCCATGTAAACCAAACCTTATTCTGGAGACTCAGGTGCAGTGGGAACAGAGATCACAGCAGTGAGACACAGTTTGTAGATTCTTTGATTCCAAATTGCTTAACCCTCCCCAAAAATACAGCCTTCTTTAAAAACACACAGAGGGTTGGCTTAATCCATGCTAAGGTAGTAAATTTTGCACTTGCTTCACTCTTGAAAAAGAAATTCAGATCTGACCAGAAGGCCCTTCAAATTTAATAACACATATTAGGGGCAGAGAAAGAAATACTGTACATTGGGTACAATCTTTCTTTGGCATTCAGGTAAGTGATATTTTTCTCACCAAAATGCTACTGGGCTTTAAAAATACGCCTAGCTGTCATTTATGGGTTTCCATAGCAATTACTCAGGGTAGCTTAGTTTCAACTTGAAAAAAAATTAGAGTAGTGGTTGTGACAGATAAAAGATTAATCCAATTTTTGTGGACAATCAGTTGAGTCTGCCAATGTCAAGATTACACAGCTGGAAACAAGCATTTTACCAGCTTCATGCATAGATAGGTGTATAATGCAAAAAGAGATTCAGTCTGTGAGATTTCCACCCTCATTGTTAGTGGTGTTTTGTTAGAAAGAGCATTAATTTTTAAAGGTAATATCAGGAGCTTTTGTTATCAAATCCATGAAAAAAAGCTATTCCTGTCGTGGGACTGTTGCTTGGAAAGAGGTTATTGCATACCACATTTTCCTTTAAGGGTGTAAATGGCATACTGGAAAGCAGATTACTGGGGATGAGCATTTCACACCCCACCAGTAACATCTTCAGCATGCAGAGTTCAGCTCATGTTATGAGCATCATGCTAAACTTTACACCTACAAGGATCTTCTTCTAGCAGCAATACGAAGACAATTGTTAATACCACCCTATTTTTCTCATTAAATATGTCTCCTTAGTTTTGGGGGGTTATAAAGATGTGTTGTGATTTAAATATACATTTTAAATGAAAGTTCTACACATTAAGTTCCTGCTCTCTCTCCTCATGTCTGAAAGAAACACCCGTTGTACAGAAGATTTCATTGTGAGAAGACATTTTTGGTCAAAGTATTATTGTTAAAATTATAGTTACACATCTGCTTAATCATGGATCAGTGTTCCTAAATTAGAAAATACCAAGACATGAAGTGAGATGACAGTAATGTTGATATTTTTAAAATTCTTTGGGAAACCATAAAAGAAACATGCTGACAAACTGCAAATATCCTGGAGACCTGTTATATCTGCTTTACAAGGCAGTTGTACAACATTCCCCAAATTAAGGAGAAAATTAGTATTATTTCCCTAGACTGATTGCCATCTGTGTCATGCTGATGTGTGTGGGTCTAAGATGAGTTGATTAGAATCTTTTTTTCAATATTTTGGCATTAATGTACATCTGAAGTTGGCATAAATACATTGCAGCCTGTGCCAGCCTGTATTAAATGAGTACAGCTTGATAGCGACCGCCGGAGAGTTAAGAATAGAAGAAAGATTTTAAAATTAAAACAAAGAACCAAGAGAGGGAGAGAAAGAATACACATGCAGCTCTGGCACGGGGATCTTACTGCGCTGATATTTGCTGTGTTCTTGTACTTTACAGTCCATTAACATTATGGAGAGGACACTGCAGAAGTATGGGAGCTATGAAAGATTCGAGCAGGCCACGGGGGGCAGTCTGTTGACCAAGAGTCGCATCTGGAACCGGGTCAGGAAATACATGGTGAAAGAAGGCTGTCTTGGAGAGGTAAGTCATACCCTGCATCAGGAGAGAAACACTTATGTAGACCTCAGACATCACACATGGATGGACCCAAGAGACCACCTGGGAGGCCTTTCCTCCAGAATTACAGGTATACACCTTACATCATATTTTTCTCATGGCTATACCCGCTCTGGTGTTTAAACAATTGAAACGATGCAAATTCCTTGTGAATGCTTCAGCCCCCTCTCTGAGCCTCTTTCCTGATTCATATATGCTTGTTCTGAAATTCACCTCTTTTGGGAGTACCCAAGAACAACACCCTTCCTTCCCTCCTTTTTTTTCAGCTACTTGGAGACCAGCACATTTCCATTTATTCATCAGTTCTGCCATCCGTTCCCTTGTATCAAATTATTTACCCCCGAGGAAAGAGTTAAGAAAAGGCCAAGAAAAACAAGCATCAGCCCAAGAGACTGATTTCTAAGAAGTAACACTAATGAAAGTGACATAAGTGAATAAAAATGTCTGAAAGAGGTTGGCTTGTTGAGTTGGTTTGAGTGCTGTTTTTTCCAGGTTTTAACCATCTAACTTTTTAGAACCCAGTGCAAAAAACTGATTTTCTATATTCAGCATTTTAAAAGACCAGTTTTATGGAGTTACATAGAATTATTTGGGAAAGTCAGACGAAATTGAATGGATAAAACAAGAATTATTCCAAATTAAATCACTGGCTGACACAGTCCAAGACTTGGGTGAGATCACTGGCAGTGAGCAAGAGAAGTCTGCAATGGGTGATCAAGATTAAAATTAGTTTCCCAGAAACTAAGTTTAGCTGGTAAATGTAGGATTATCAGGAGAAACTGTTCAACTCATCACACATTTTTGTGAGACTATGATTTGACACTGATAACCTGACTTTACCTGTGTTTCTGAGGGTGAGGTTAATAAATTGCCATTTAGAACAAGCAGGAAAAAAATTGTATGCTTGGTCTTTACCATGCTTTTTTCTCCCTTTGCATTCATTTTTGGCTTGGTTTCACTTCATGGAAGTAGGATCCTACATCCTCACCCAGCAATTCATGTCCTTCTTAATGAAGTGCTTTACTTTTTTTTCAAAAATAGAGTTAATACAAAATGTTTAGTATGATCTAAAATATTATGAAAATACACTCTCCAGCTGAAGAGATATTAATGAAACTAAGTGGTACCTGTGCTTCAAATCTAAATGCTTTGGGATTTTCCTGTTTTTCTTGCCTCTTAAACACAAGTTTTATGGCACTGACTGTTTGCTGTTGAACTTGAAGCTGTATGATGAGTTTTGAATACAGGGAAGTGTCATGTTAATGCCTTTGATCCCTGGCCCCTTTTTTTTTATTATTCTAAAAAAGTCTTTCTTTTAAGTGGTTTCCCTTGTAGTCTTCTAAACAGTACTGTTTCTTTAGGCTTTACATGAAGAGGGAAAGAAAGGTCCTTAGTCTTCAACAAAGAGAATTTCCCTTCTCTCTCTTAATCACTTATTTTAAAAGGTTTTTTGAAGTCAAATAACAAAATATATAAATATGCATTAATTTCCTTCTCTGGCAGCTTTTGTTTTGATCACCAGTTTTCCAAAAGAAAACAGGAAAGCAAGAACTATATTCCTGTATCAAACAAAATGAAACAATACCAGCATTTTCATAATATTTCAAGTCTGCATCGTGCAACAGGAAATGAAGTACACAGTGCTTCCTCCTCCCATTCATGTGGCTTTAGAACTGCAACTGCAAACGTTTTAGACAGTTAGATATATAGATACCACATCAATTTGTGTGTGTTTACCTAGTATGTTTCAGTTCTCAGCAACATGAAGATAATTAAACACAGTTCAAAAATTGGAATTTTGCCTCATTCACTCTGCATGTACTTGCTCCTGGGCCCTTGCATCTAGTCAGTGTTACTACATTAAAGTTTGCAGTCTCCTGTCTGCCTATCTAAACCCTCATGCCAAGTCCCACTAAAGCCTGAGGCTTTGTCAGCAGCAGGGGTGGGCAGGATGAGCTCGCTGCAGTCAGGGGGTCTCTCACTGATGATTGCTGGTAGCAACAAAGAGCTGTGAAGGGCAAAGGACCAAGGAGAAATGAAATCATGGAAGGGCCAAAGGGAAAAGCAGGAATGGGAGTGAGAGGAGAGCTCTTTGCTGCCTGAACTCTCTCCTCTTCAGATTGTGGTCCATCTCACGGAGGACCTGCTGTCTCGAGCCTCGATGACGGTGGTGAATGGGCGCCCCACCCTCACCATCAACATCTCCACTGCGCGAGAGCACTGGCTGGAAGGGATGCTGAGGCACGAAATTGGTATGAGCATGACATCAGTTCTTCAGGCAAAGGGGAGTACCTGCATGCATTCTTACTTATGTCACAGTGATGGACCAGGCACTGTGGATACACAGAAGGAGGGACTGTCCCTGTGTAAAGGACCTGTGCTTTAGGTGTGCTAAAGGGAAGGAGAAACCTTTTTATCACTGCAGCATTCAGGAAAAGAATTCCCAGGGTTTGTATACAGCAGCACTTTAGGTCAGATCCAGAGTGAGCTTTGGAATTCAGTCTAGTAGCTAGTCCCACTTACTGCACCGAGGTTCACATGCCAAAGGAATCTTGGAGCAGGCAAAGTGAAATCCTTTCAGGTGATGCCAGTCCAGAGGCTCTGCTCCAGGGCATCCTTTCTGTGCTGTTACTGCTCAGGGACATTTTGCTTCTGAGAGGGATTTAGTCTACTCTGGAGTTCAAAAAAAAAAGGGAAACAAAAATAGTGTGGCTGTTCAACCTCAGCTCCCAGCCATTTCACTTTACAAATCTGCATCTGTTACGCTGAATTGATTGCAAACACAGGCATGCTTTAGGCATGAAGAATTTAGCCAGTGATCCCTAAACTGCAATAAGATTTCCTTGGTTTTGCACAGCACAAGGTTAGCCCAGCCCTGTGGAAAATTTCTGCAAATTTTTCAGTGCATCTGTTTTGATTAAGTGCATTAAAAATGCATAAACTTGGCTAGTGCCTGAATATCAACTGAAGAATAAGCCTTGCAATTGCCTTGAATCATTGTCACTCACTTTTTAAGGAGACATCTTCCAAGGCTGCAGTAGGGGTGTTTACTCACCTTCAGGAGGCAAAAGTTCTGCCCCCTTACTTTGATTTTCCTTCCTTCTCTTCACTACAATGACTAGCCTATGCCAGAGACATTCAGCAGGTAAGACACGTTGGAAAATTTCTTTCCACAAATTTGGAAAGTCAAGTCCTGATAATTGTATTCCTTAGGCCCTCTCAGGAGTCTCACTTGCAGTCAGCAGGTGAACATTTGCATGGCATATCGATCTCTGACAAAATTCTCTGTTGTAGACAAGGCTAAAGTTTTCCCAGTTCCCAGCCCTACCAGCTCAGAGTTCTGAAACGGGCACCTCCTTACATATTTTATGATTATTTTGTTTTTGTTAACCATTTGATGCCACTGCTCGAAGTGCCATAATCCTTCTGTTGGTTGGTTTCCAGGAACTCATTACTTTCGTGGCTTTAACAACAACAGCCAGCCTTGGTGCAACCGGAACGGACGTAGGAAGCATGGGTTGAAACCAATCAACCCCACGGAAGAGGGGCTGGCGAGCATCCACAGCGTCCTGTTCCGCAAGGACCCTTTCCTTTGGAGAGCTGCCCTGCTCTACTACACGGTGTACCAGGCCAGCCAAATGTCCTTCAGTCAGCTCTTCCAGGACGTGGGGAAATTTGTCAAGGACCCCAATACCAGGTGGGATTACTGCGTCCGAGCCAAGAGAGGGTGGACTGACACGTCCCAACCAGGTGGGTTTCCTGTTTGCCTTCTCTTTGGTGGTGCTTCGGGGAGGTTTTCAGAACGTGCACGGAGATGTCACACAGTAAAACAGAGAAACGGGACTCCACGCTTTCTGAAATGGGCTGTCAGGGTTTTCACTATGGAAAACAAGGCTGAAGATGCCCATGTGTAAGATGAATCAGTAAAGGATTTTTTTTGTTTTGGTTGCAAGTGGAATGTAAATGCAAAACTGTGAAAAAGTCCATACTCGCAGCTTGACTTCCTTTCATATTTATTACAGTGTTGCTATGGTTATTCACAGACATTATCTCCTGTATTTAGTTTCTTTCTCTGCCTAGTGGGTTTTGCCTTCTAGTTGGTTTTTGGGAAGGTTTTCAAAGTCAGGGATATAAATGTCTAGCTTTTAAAAATAAAATTGTTCTGCTCATAATGGCTTCTCAGAACATGCCTTGACCAAACCTTGATAGAGTGCAATGTATGTCCATTCCTTTCAGGCTGTTTCAATAAGGACCAGGTGTACTTGGATGGCATCCTCCGAATCCTGAGGTACAGAGAGTCCATTGATTTCCATCTTCTGACAGCCCTTGGAAAGGTGAGTGGACTCATTATCCCCAAAGGGTACAGTTTTATCATTGCAGCAAGCCTGCCTGCAATGAGCTATGAGTCATTGTGCTCTGTTTTACTTTGATCTGGAAATCTCTGCTCTGCACAGCACCTTGAATTATGCCCTGCAAGTTGCAAGTATTTTGAGGTCCTAAAACTTCTCCCAGATTCTCCTCATTCCTCACTTATGATTTTATCTCCTCAATTAAGATTTCAGGGTCATGTTTCTCAGGCTTTCCTCCCTTTATGGGATACTACCTGACTTGCAGTACAACAGACTGCCTTGGCCACGCAGGACAGGTACTAGATAAGGTTGTGGTCCTAGCAGAAAGCAGAATTAGCCTTTTGATTCTACCACATCCCCTTCCATCACAAAGAATTTTTCATCTATAATTTGTCTCACTGATGGCACCTATTTTCCAAAAATCAGAGTGGGGGTTTTTTTTTCCCCAGAGTGCATGGTATTCCTACATTCACAGAACATATTTTTTGTTCATTCTGTCATGGCTTGTTTGCTCTCAAAGTCATCCTAAGAAGTGCAGAAACTTTGTCTCCCTTCCTGAACCAAATCCTTGGGTTGCTAATATTCCACAGTTCCTAAAAGCAAGATTTATACTCACATAAAGTGGGAGTCAAATTGACATTAAGCTTGCATTTAGAGCTGGTTTACCAACATTTCTGCCTGCTGGGCAGTCAGTGGGTGATAAAGGGAAGGAGCATGTTTTGATAGAGGGGTTTGGTCCACATTAAAGTTTTGCCTTTACTGTCAGAAACATCCATATTGATAAGCAAAAGTTGTTTAGGTAACTGAACCAAGTTAGGAAGCTCTGAAAATTAAATCGCACCGTCAAATAAATCTGCAGCTTTATTTTCTGAAATTTCCTTTTGCTTTAAGCCTGCTTAACTCCACACAACTTCTGCCTGCTCAGCTACTGAACACATACTGTTCCTGGGCTGCTTCATGCCTGTCTCTCTTCAAGGAGCCTGGAGGATTGTTATGCCACTTCAAAAACATAAGTCATTCCTTATATAATTGCCGACTCTCCTGTGATCCGTTGCATGGGATCCACATTAAGGGTCTACAAGCAATTTAATTCTAGCAGTATGTTAACTTACAAGTGCTTTATGTTGCAACTTCTAAAATCAAGGGATCAAAAAGTCTACTCTGAGTGTTTTTGCTGCAGTCAAGCTGGACAGTTCTGTATAATAACAGTGCCTACTCTCAGAATCACAGATGAGTCAAGGTCTGCAGAGACCTCTCAACATCACCTAGTCCAGCCCCTATCCTTAAGCAGGGCCAGCTAGAGTTATTTGCCCTGGACCATGTCCAGTTGGGCTTTGAATATCTCCACTGGTGGTGACTCCACAACCCCTCTGAGCGGCCTGTGCCAGTGTTTTATCACCCTCACTATACGAAAGTGTTTTGTGTTCAAATGGAATTTTGTGCATTTTAACTGGTACGCATTGCTCAGCTCCCATATTATCAGGTGTTTATACACACTGACAAGATCCCCTGGAGCTTTCTTTTCTCCAGGTTGAACAGTTCCAGCTCTCTCAGCCTTTCCTCCTAGGAGACATGCTCCAGTGCCTTAATCATCTTCATGACCCTTCACTGGGCATCTTCCAATATCTCCATATACTCTCAGGAAATACAAGTTCTATGAGCATGGAGAAGGATTAAGTTTGCACTCAGATCTGGCCTGTGGTTATTATAAGTTTATAACAACTTTAAAGGGGCATTTATTTGGTTTGTTTTGGGGTGGGATATGAGGATCAGCTTGTTCCAAAGGGAGTGTTAAGCTTGGCTGGCATGTCTTCCAGGTTAGAATAAGAAGCACAGGATTTAAACATAGGGAAGCCCAGCATTTAGTGGCAAAATTTTGACTGCCTTTTCAAGATTTTCATTGTTGTACTGTAACAAGTAAGCTCATCTTTCTCAGCATGCCTACATTGGGCGTATTTTCATTGCAAATACAATGAAGGTATGAACATAACAGGAAGCAGAAGCAGTCAGCTGTGCTGCTGACAGCAAATTGCTTCTGTGCTTTAGCAGATCGTTGTCACAGTTGTAAAATCAGAGCACTGCTTTCCACGTGAATGTATTTAAGACAGAGCCACACTCAAGTTCCTGTGTCTTCTGTTCTCCTCCGAGTGCTACAGAGATCTGGGTGGTGGAGGCAGCTGTGCCTTCCCAGCGCTTCTGACATTACTTGCAGTGTAGAAGAGCAGTGTGTGGAAACAGAATACATGCAAGCTGCTCAGCATACCTAGAAATGACTAAGGAAATCACTTGAAACCTGAGCAAAGATGCTTTTCAAAAGGAGCGGTTTTAAAACTTTGCAGGAAAGAATCAAGTACAGGAAGCATTGCAAAACATTCATGTGGCAATCACATGCAAGTAATTCTGCAGAGAAACTGGATGCAGATTTTGGGTGCACTTCAGTGTAACATAACTACCAGAGTGATAAAAAGCAGAATATCACCTGCTATTGTGTTTCCCAAGAAACATGAACACATTTTGAAGAGCCTAAGTTTTAGCCTCAGTCTTTTTTATCTAGAACAATGATTTTAATTGCATGTGGTAAGGAAGACAACTGGTTTCCACAGTAGGATGAGATTATGTTTTGACACCCTCGGGATGCCAACTTTATAATTTTTTAGCAGTTGCAAGGAGTGGGGAAATACTTCTCATTCAAACCATACCTCAGATCACAGATACATGTTTCTTGCTTGCAGCAGTAACATAAACCCCTGAACAAAAATACGAGGCAGAAAAGAAGTAGAATTTAATCTCATTTGGTGTTGTTCTCAGTTCTCCAGCCTGAGAGGAGATGGTATGATTTTGTACAGCTCCTCTGTATCCACTTCTAAACAGGTTAATCAGGTGTAATGCCACACCATCTTCAAACAGCAGTATCTCAGCGACTTGAGAAAGTCTGGGCATGGTGTATGTTCATTTTTTTAATTGGGATGCATCTTGTCATTGCAACTAGAATAGCACACACATGTACTCAGATGTGAATTCATCCTCTCTGCAGACTTCTTTCCATTATCATCAGTGAGATATGAACCTGTCTCTGTCGATCAGGTTTAACAACCTGGATTACACTGCCCTATCTTTCCAGAAAGCCCTTCCATGCCCCTTTCACATTGGTGAATCCTTCATGCTCACTTTAATCTTTCCTGAATAGAAACCATCACCTGCTAAGAGAGCAGGCTGTTTCCAGGCAACCCAGACAGCACAGTGCTCAGCTCCTTAGAAATGTGGGGTAAAAAGGTTGGAAGGAGCAGGCTCCTCTCTTAAGCCACCTGGCACAGACCTTGTATGATGAAATAGGACACGCCAGTTAGTAAGCACAGCTAGGCTGGTGGGTTTTGCCAGTACATATGCTTCTGTCTGTAGGGTGCCCAGGACACACAGCTTGTAGATAAAGCAGCAACCGCACTCATTTCATCATGCTGGATAGCTGCACAAGAAGTCCTGTTCTGTGCTGTCAGGGCAGCTTGTGCACGGCCAAAGCATCCATCCATTCTGGACCATCATTCACAGCACCTTGAGATACTATGAACTGAATCCTAGATTGGAAAATCGTAAGGCTATGGGAAAAAAACCCAAAAACAAATAAAAAACCAACCAAACAAAACAAAACACAAAAAAAACACAAAAACAAACAAAAAAACCAAACCAAACCAAAACAAAACCCCAGTTTTCATTAGAAAAAAGAGGTATTTGGCCCTGCAGTTGCTGGAAAATGTTTACGAGTTTGACACCTATACCCAGAAGGCTCTGATGCCAAGAGGCAAACCCAGTCTTCACCTTGCTTTTGAATGGGGAAAGCAAAAAACTAAAATTGGGATGTTTAAGTGTTGTTCATGTTGTTAGTTACTGGAGGTACATTTTAATTCAGCTTTACATAAACACATTTGCTAGTGAAAATGAAACCATCAGAGTTCAGGTCAGCTGGCACCATGCCTTTCCCAAAGCCTGCTTCTTGTGCCGTGCCTGTCCCTCTCTCTTTTCTAGTTTCTTAGTCTTTGGCACAGTGTTTTTTCCATTCTAATGTCAATTTTTCCACCTCTTTTGAGAAGTTACTCTAGGACTCACACATGCTCCATCCTTTTCCTCTCTATTCCTACAACTGCTGTAGGTCATTCTCATTCAGGTTCTTATGAGTCTGTTTACTGATGGAATCAAAAATACAATCAGGAATCATGCAGGCATTTGCTAAAATTACACTTTTGGGCATCTTCTACTGCAACTACAGTCCTGTTTTCAAAGGGTTCTCCTGGATTTTAAATTCCCCTGCTCTGAAATAATCTCTCATTTACAAGAAAGAATTTAGAGCAGCAGCAGAGAAGTAACAGGACTGTACTGCTGAACCCACCCGTGTCCTTCCTTACAGATCTCGTACGAGGACGTGGATCGCCTGAAAGGATTGGCTGTGATTGAAAACATGAGGATGCCCCACTTTTTGCAAGACCATGCCCGATATAGGGAGCACTTGGAAAAGATCATGGAAGTCAACAAGCTGACTGATGAGGAGCTCCAGCATCTCATAAATTAACAGTAGCAGCCCCACCTTTCACTTACATTTTGAGGATGTAGAACTGCACTTTGCAGAGCTTGCAAAAATGGACTTAAGAGGAATGGGAAGGAAGGGGGGCCAGAACATGTGGAATTCAGAAAAAGCCCCTTTATGTTCCTTTTGCATTGTGATTGTATACTGATAATTTTTAAAGGGATTGTGCATTTTCTTTTTAATTTGGTTTAGAAATTCCTCTGCAGTGATCTGTCCAATTATTTATTCAGTTTTGTATGCTAGGTATAGTGTTTGGTGCTGTCTCTTGTAATATTACTGCCTTTTCCCACCCAGGTTTAGAGATGGAAGAAAGGATAAGGAAGAGAAATTCCCCCTTAGTTCACTGGTGTTTGCCTTATCTTTGGTCATAGCTTTCATGGTTCATAGCAATAGAACTGCTGTAGATTACACTGCATTGCTGTCTGCATAACTTTCCCATTTAGTCATCATTGCAATGAAAAGAGAAAGTTTAAAAACAGTGCACAGAAGCAGGTCTTTGTATCACAGGATCAAAGCTCTGTAACATTATGAAAAGTTTTGGTTGTTTTTTTTAATAAGAGAATTAGCATTTAAACAAAAAAAAGGTAGATATTGCTGTTTCAATCACTGTAAGCAGGTAGAAAAGTTATTTCCCTTTATTCCCTCAAAAAGTTGCACTGTTCCACATCTTCATCTGTAAAGTACATGTTTCAGGAAGCTGAATTCTGGAAAGGGTCTCCCTCCTTTGAGGACAAGCGTGGCATGTCTAGGAAGTTCAGCATGGCCATGTTTTAGAAGAAGGATTGAGCAGAACTGTGATTTCTTGACTCCTGTGTTCTAAATAAATTCAGGAACACAGGGCCATGGTTCAGGACAGCAGGCAACACTCACTTCTTCTCTGGGTCACCTGAGCCTACAGAGGATCAAGTCACATTTTTGAGCAGTACCTCCATGCTGCAGCAAGCTTGAGCTGGCAGAGCTCCCTGGAGAAACAAGATGTGATGGTGGGAGGGGAAAGGAGACTCACAAGTGCCCTATTCCTGTGCTCCAACAGAGGTGCTGCACCCCTCTGAAGCAACTTTACCTCTGTTATAACTGCTGGTGCTATATCCAGGACCAAGAAGAGAAAGCTCCTTACTGTAAGGCTTTCTCTAGTCACATGATGAATAGCTGAGGTGATGCACTAGGACTTACTACATAAACTGCATTTTCTGATTCCAGAGTATTATGGAATTGTCGAGGCAAATTGAGTTTTGCACCTATAAGTATTCTGACAAAGGTTTTCATTTTGGTAGACAGCAATTTACCAGGGTTCCTCTGGACTCCTGGGAAGCAGCTGTGGGAGGAGGGGCGAGGCAGGACCTAGTGTGAGCCTTGGACAGAGCTTCTGCCCTTCCTTATCCTTCTGCTTTGGCCCACTGGTAACAAGTCTGGCATGGGATACGGGAGGAGATGGAGCCAAGCTTTTCTCCACACCACATTTACATGGACCTGAGTCATGGTATCCTGTTCTTTAAAGAAATGGAATAACACTCCCACCTTATTTTACACCCAGACATGACAGTAAAGTCTTGGGAACACATTTTCTGATCCATAGGCAAACCTGTGAGGAACAGCTCTCAGTTGGCTAAGAGGTCTGAAGGTTTATGAATAACCCCATAAAAGCAGCTGCCTTTCAGGTACTATTGCAGGGGTGTTTGCAGTGGCTGGCTGGCTGACTGCTGCAAAAAAAAATAAAAGGAAATTGTACTCAACAAACAAATATACTAATTTTAGTTATTTTCAAGGCAGGGACCAAGAACTGCTTGCAGCAGCCTTTTGTTGACAGTATTGTTCAGGAGCTGAAAGCCTTTCAGCCTCTGCTGAAATAAAAGCCCTACTTTCTCTCCTCCCCTCCTTCACGCTGTCTAGTTTGATCTCTGGTGACTCTGCCTGCCCAGCTTTGTTTCAGAGCAGAGCAGACATGGTGTTGCAGCAGCTTGGCAGGAACCATTTGCAGTCACTCACCTGCTCCAGGTTTTGGCTCCTTTGCAGAAACAAAGAAAGCCACACGAGGCTGAGGCTGAGCCAAAGACTGCAGTGCAAAGCTGTCTAAACTGGGCAGGGATCATCTGAGCTACCACACAGACGAATTCAGCTCACTCTGCTGCCCCGGGGGTACCTGAAAGAGACAGTGCTTTATGAAAGGGACAGTTTTGAACTGATTTTATTCTTGCAGGAGGGATGTCTGCCTTCCTCCAGAGACTGCTACATAAGCAAAGTGCTTTTCCTCCTCCTGCAGTAGTGGTGTCTTTTAATCTAAGTGGACATTTATAGTGTCCTCAAAACCAGGAGACTGTGCTAGGCACCCTACTTTGCCACAAAATGACATTCCTGCAGCCCTTTGTTCAACAGCCACTCGACTCTTTTACCCTTTTACCACTCTGTAGCCCTAAACACCATTACAGGCCTTTTTGCTTCACTTGAAGACCTGCCTCACCTTTCTTTCAAAGCAGTAGGTGCCATTAAACTTCCCTTCTTCATTATTCTGGAAACAGATTTGCCCGGTGCAAGTTTGGAGTCTGGAAGTGGTCAGTATCAATATGTAGCAATAGGTGAAGCTGTCAGCTTCTGTTGCCAACATTGGATTTGTAGTTCCTCCTTTGTAGAAGTGTTTCAAATTTTGAAGTGTAGCTTTTGTAAATTTTTCAGAATGTTTGTTTTTCACTGTGAAGAGGCTGGTTACGAAGTGGTGATACTGAAGTTCTGTGTTAGAGTTTATGGACAGCAGTGCAAGTGAGCTCACATCACTGCACGGTTCCACGATGTCAGTGATGTGTTGACAGCCTTTCCTGAAGGTCTGGCTTGGTTGCTTTGCTGTGTGTCTGTATCTTGCTACACTGTTCCTGTACAGAAACCTGGTCAACGTCAGAAAAGCCTCCCAGTTTCACCAGACCAATTTCAAAAGGCATTTTATACAACTTTTACAAATAAAGGCAAATGAAAGAACAATAGAGAGGTGAGAGTTCTGAAGTGTTATATTGTGTTGTGTGAGACTTGCTCTCTTCCAATGGCCTCGGCTGTACAGCAAGTTGGACATCCCGAGCTGTGCATGGAAGAGATGCCTTTCTGACATGGTTTTCAAAAACATCACTGGGAGTTGTGAAGGTTCTGTTGAAGTCTTACATATAGTAGAGCTCCCTCTGCTCAGTCAGAAGGCCTCTCTGCTCATGAGGAAATTCTCCCCCGCCCCTTTTCCTAGGACATGGTTTGAGGCAGCATCAGAGCCACCTTGCTGCGATGTGTTTCTCAGCACCATCCATCCTCTCACATTTAAAGTGCACTTACCTGTCTGCAGGAGCCCCATCATCTCCTTGTTATTCTGCTCCCTCATGTATAAGGAAGGATAACATTTAAGGGTTGTGGATTCTTTTTAACTGAAAAGATTTTAAAAGTCATTAGCTGGTGTGCCTTGCAACGTTGCTAAATATTATTTACACCACATCCCTCCCCCTTGCTAGAGAATTTGGTAACACAGCCTGAAATCTGCCCCCTCCTCGGGCTCCCAAACCACCTCTGTCCCCTCTTGCTCAGTGTGTCCCACACACCCCTTCTGCAGTGTCAGTGGGGTGAAACACAACATTTGAGCATTGCTGAGCAGGTGCATTTCAGTCCTGAATAAACGTCACGTTTGTCATAGGCTTATCTACAGGACCACTGCAAGCTCTGAAATGTTTTTTGCAACACTCAAGTGCCAGGCTTGTGATGCTGGATGTCCTGCCAGTAGTTCCAGAAGCAACCTGATCACCAAAGTTCTCTGCTCAAAAACCAAACCAAAGGAATTCCAGGAAAGGAATTCCTGAAAAGGAATTTCATTTATGCTTGAAACCAGGATGGAAATCTGACAACACATGGGCCAGGGTGGAAGTTGTGAGAGACCCTGTCTAAGCCAAGACAAAGGAAAAAAAAATACCAAACAAACAAACAACTGGAACAATTTTTTTGTTTGGTTTTGGGGAGGTTGTTTTGTTTTGGTTTTTTTTTTAAGGGTGTATTCATTTAAAAATGTCTTAATAATTTTCATAATACATTAACAAATTTTTTTTCAGTGTGCAGTTAAAATGAGATCATGTATCTTTAATATACAAAAGGAAAAATCTATTTTGGCTTTGCTGAACAATTATGGACTTCTCACAAGTGAAAGTCAGTATTAGATTAAATCCAGAAAATCTGGATATTGAATTTTAAACCCATTCATTTACACTGATTCAGTAATGAAAAGATGCATTGGAATTACCTTCCAAGGCATAGTCATAACCTTCCCATTAAAGCTGTATAAAGTAATTTCTTATGGTGCAGCTGAAATACTTTTTATCTTCCCCAACTGTAGTGCCTCTAAGACACTTGAAGCATCTTTTCCTGAGGTTTCTAAGGACACACAGAGTGAAGGAGAGCCTTATTTCAACTCTATTGATAATTAAGAAATTGAGACAAGTTCGAACTACACTGGCACTCGTGTGAAGCAGGAAAGAACAAGGATAGAGACAACACAGACAGGCCTCACATGAGTGAGCAGGATTGGGTTGAATAGACATGGTTCTGAAAATAAAAAAAATTACTAGGGAAACTGGGTGGTGGGAGAAATGCATCCAGTGGACAGGAGTGGCTCCAGGCCATGGCACTCCTGTCGTGCTGCAGGGTCAGGGCGTATATCACCCCACAGGGACCTTCTCCACTGGCCTGGGTGATGCTGTGGGGCTTTGGAGGAAAAGCAGAGGGCACATGCCAACACCAGCCCCACTGCACAGCCACTCTGATATAGCAGAGCTGGGCTCATGTCCAGGTCCTGTCCCAGCAGAGCCCAGAAAATGGCATTTGGAGCATCTCTTGTATATACAGTAGGACCTGATTTCCATCCTGTGCCACAGCCCAAAGAAGGACTTGTCAGAATGTTTCCTCCAGCTTACTGGCTTATTTCTCCTCTTTGACTTTTGTCCTGGGCTCTAGGACTCATCCTTCAGGCTGTGTTTTTTCATTCCCAGTCCTTCACCTTTTTCTCTCAGCAATACGTTCACTACGACATCATGCACCTCTGAGCCTGGAAAGTAGATCAATTCCCTCCCACCCACCAAAAAACCCACAGGTGATTTGTGAGTCAACCTTTTCCCCTTCCTCTCCTGGCAGTATTATAAAGCTGAGGTCCCCTGTATTTCTGATTTTCCTTTACAGCTTTCAGCAAAGAAGCTTTTCCAGGTTCGGGCAAGATTTGTCACCAGGCACAGAGGACCATGTGGAGAAGCATCCAGCAGTGATTCCTCCGTCTGCTCTCTCCTCTCCATCCCTCAGCCTTTCCCAGCCTCTCTGCCCCACACTCCTCCAGCTCTCATCATCTTTGGTCAGACATTTCTCCACCCTTCCCCTTAGGGCCCTCCCTGTTGCAGCTATGTCCTACACACGAATTACTCCAGGAGCCCCCGTGGCATTCCTGTCTGTTGGCACACTCCTGCTATCTCCCCACTCCCCATGTGTTTGCTGTCTCTCACACACCCCCTCTACCTACCCTGATTCTTTCAGGCTCCTGCACAGGTCCCCTGCTGTGAAAAGGGGCAAAAGAAACCCATTTCCTTCTGTTTTGAAGTGGAAAAAAAAAGTGGTTAAGTGTAGCTCCGGTCACACATTTCCAATCTGGAGCCCTGACCTTGCTACCTTCCTGCTGCAGATGGAAAGGAGCTGCTGGGACAGGCTGGTTGCTGAGCATAAAGCAAAGCCCTCCCTGTCCCAGAGGTGGCAGACAGGGAGAAGCACTGTGTGTGTCAGCTGAGCAGTATTGCCACCCTCTGGGTCTCCACATAACCCTCCATACAGCCCCTCAGGCACAGGGCAGAAGGCAGGGAGGAGACCCAGCAGAAGTGCTCCTCCCTCTAGCACCTTCTTGACCCAAGGGAGCCCTTGGGTGGATGAGGACAGGGTGAGAAATCCCTTTTAAGCAGCTGGGGAAGCCTCATGTGCAAACAGGAAGAGTAACATGACCACAGAATTGCTAGGAAAAGGAATGATAGTCCTTCAGCTGAGGGAGTCAGGTTAAGGTTCCCCAAACAAGTCTGTGCAAGAGAACCGAGGTGCCCACCAGGCACATACAGGAGTGATCTTTGTGGGAGCAGGCTGGTAACTGCAAGCAGTAAGAACAGGAGGAGGTAAAGCAACCACTCAGCTGCCAGGCAGCCCCTTATCTACCTGTGTGCCAAGGGATTAGGGAGGTCTGAAGCCATGGTCTGGAGAAGGAAGAGCTTCCCCGAAGTCCATTCCCTAAAACCTGGTGGGAAAGTGCTCTGAGAGCCTGGTGCTGGTGTGCCTTGTGTTTTCATACAAAGTCTGAGCAACACTGCAATTCAAGTCTGTGCACATTCCATTTCGTTTTCTTTTAAATGAGGCCTTTCCCACAGGTGATAAAGAGACACACTTGGACATCCCTCAGGCTGGGAACATCTCATCACACAGGGTTAAAAGATGGTCAGAAGGACAAGTGATCAAAGGGTCATCTACCCACATATTCCCTAAGTGTATACATAACCTGTGTGTACTCTGGAGTAAGTCCTTTTAGCCACTTTGATCTTACAAGGGAGGTTTTTAACTTCCAGATATCAAGGTAAATATTATTTAAGGCTTAAAAACCGAAAAACCAGATAAGCAGATGAGGGCCCTGTCTGAAACTGTGGTCACGTCCTGCTCTGCAGAACACGAGACACAACCCAGAACTGGTGAGTGGTGACAGTGAGAGTTGTGCAGCCTGTTGGCAAGAGCCTCCAGTCATCCTGAGAGCAGCCAGTTCACAGAAACTTGCTGCTGCATCTCTTCTGGGGATGAAAAAGCTGCTGTGGGCTGTGTTTCCCATGAGAACCCATATTCACAGTCGGTGTAACTCCTCACATGAGGGAGAACTTTGTGCTTTGCTTTGGAAACACAAATCAACATAAGCTTCCTCCAAAGTTTTTCCCATCTAGAAACCCTGCCCAGAAGTGTGAAATGTGAAAGGAAAGTCAGAGGCCAGGAAACGCCTGCGTGGTTTTCGCCTTGTTTCCTGCAGTTAAGGAAAAGCTCACAACCTAAATATGGGATGTTTCCACCTCATTTCTCAGTGTTTGAGTCTGTGACCCAAAGTGCTCCCAGGGCACAGCAGCTGCTGTCTCATGAGCTCTGCTTCCCCTCGCATCCGCCTCCTGCCTGTGGCCAGCATGCTCCTTCAAGACACCGGCTTTCAAAACAAAACTCAGTCTTGGGAGAAGGCATTGTGGTATCTAGGAAAGCCTTGAAACCCCACGGGCTGACCCCTTTCTGTCATTTTCTAGAAACACTGACTCCCATGAGGGCTCAAGAGTAGCAAGACCAAGGCTGGTTGTCTTGTATGGTCAAGCTTCCACCCCTGCTGTATCAGGGTTTATCAACCCACCGCTGCCACAACCTGGTTCTTGGAAGCTCATCTCCAGGACATTTATTTGATTGTGTTTGCTCCTCAGAGGTTTTTAACAGCTCCTCAAATTGTTCCTCCTGTATCATTCCTCCTTTTTTTTAGCTGGCTTGCAGCACTGTGGTGCAACAACACCGCAAAGCCAAGTGACCAAATGGACATTTGCCAAATATGCTCTTCTAAAAAGCACACAAGACAAAGCAGGGGCTTTGCCATAAAGCAAAGGGATCAGAGCAAATAGGAAAGGAGAGTAATTTGACTGACGACATTTTATAAGTCTTCATTGTGAGCAGCAAAGAGGCCAAACAATAGACATGCCCCCCCTAAGCCTTGGTGAGCTGGATGCTGCTTTAAGCTGTAATTCCAGAGGATGCTAAAAGGTAGAAACCCAGTCATGCCTTTCCAGGAGCCACCTCTCCAGCCAGGAGGAAGTCTCAGCAACCACAGGGACCACGTGCTGTGCATCATCTGTCACCATGTCACCTGGCAGGGGAGGTCTGAGTCAGTCTGTGTCAGCAGGAGAAGAGGCAATGCCTCATTTTAAGGAAGGGGTCAGGCTCCATGTGCAGCGGGCAGGGAAGAGCTCCACCAACCTTGGCTGTGTGCAGGTGAGACAAACCGCCTCAAGAGAAGTTCAACCTGGACCAAATCAAGCTGTAGCCATTAGTGACATGACTTAGGAAGCAGAACCCAGCCTCACAAAATGTGGGCACCTGAGGGAAGCCCAAAACATGTAAGGTGCAGAGCCTATAGGAGAGGCTCACTGGTTCTGTGCCACCTCCTTTGTTGCTGCCTGGGCAATAAAGCTACGGAAAGCAGGGCCAGCATCTTGAAATTTCAAAATTGCTATTTAGGTTTCCTCCCACAGCCACAAGAGGAAGACAGACACCACTTCAGTTTCTGAACAACCATATCACAGATGTTCTTGGGAACTCCAAAATCCATCAGGCTCACAACCACCTGATCCTCCTCCAAGAGCATCACAAGAAGTGGACAAAGCAAGTTTTTTAAAACCAGTGAAACCATCAAGACCTTGAAGCACTGCTTATTGCCAAAATGAAGTGACCAGTCACACACCTCAGGCAGATGCTCCATTCAAGGCAGAGCTCCCTCTGTAGGTATCCAACTCCTCCATCTTCTTCCCTCTGACCCTGCAGGGGCTCATTTTAAATGACCACTTTCCCAGAGCTGAGCAACCTCTGGGCTACCGAGCAGCCTCACTGACCTTCCCTGCAGCTCACATATCTTGTGAAGGTGACTCAGCTCATTTCCCCACCTGCAGCCCTTGCTAATAGGCAACTCATCAGCCAAAAAAAGGGCCCCTCCTGCAACACTGAGCATTGATGCTTTCAGACTGTCACCTGCACAGAAAGCTGCAGGTCATTCTCTAGGCTTGGCTGCCTCTACAGTTATTGGCACCTGCAGCAGAATATGCAGCAGAAAATGGATCTGGCCATTCCAAGTTTTATTTCTGGATCTATAAAGTTAGTCCAACCTCCAACCGTATTTATAGCGGGAAAACACCACCAAACACTAGCTGGTACAAGAGAGCAAGTGTATTCTTGGGAATTTTACTGCCTCTCACCCCATGTGATACCTACTTGACTATGGCAATTCTATTGAATCTTCACCTATATTTTGCAGTGATCCAGTGAAAGTTTCTTGGAGGATCTGGTGCTGCTTAAATTAAGGCAGCAAAATTATGCCTGATTGAAAAGGACAAAGCAGCAGCAAGAATTCCATAAAAGCTGGAGCCTAGATCTCCTGCTGGCTTCTTTAATGACCAGAGACAAATGCCTGCACTTCCCATTTCAAAAGGGAATGTAGAGCAAATGAAGATACATTTTTGGTCTGATGCTCCGAGCTTTTACTCATTCACTTAACTTCTTGAAATGTCCATGAAACTTCCCTGACTCTGCGAGTCACCCCCAGACTATTCCACCTTCTTCTGCATACAGACAGAAAAGCTGCTCAGCTGTGTGTGTTTGTATGGGAATTTAATTAGTTGTTGAGAAACGAGTTATTATTGCTACTGAATTGTTAGAAATTAGATGATATCTCAAATGCTGCAAGAATATGATACAGTTTACTCTATATCCCCCAGTTACATCTCCTTTGGTGTGGCTGTCAGGAGTAGTTTTCCCTTTATAATCCAATGAGTCACACCAGAGAACTTTCCTTTCCATTCAGCAGCAAAATGTGTGGTCATTTGCAGCCCAGAGCAGAACATCAGTGGGCAGCTCAGCGCTTTTCACACTCAACCCATTTCTCTTGCAGATGCTGAATTGCTTTTTCCAGTCCTGATATGTTTCCCTTCCAGGTCACTGTTTACTCATTGCTACTTGAAAACAATTTATGTTGGTGGCCAATTTACTGCTCTGTCCCCAGTGCTGGTGTGGCAGGTGCTGACTGAAGTGTCCCCCACCCAGGACACGCAGAGAACCAAACCCCCTCAGAAGCAGAACCCCATCCCTGCCACATGCACAATGACCATACACTGTGTTTAGACTCCTTGCCACGGTGACTGGACCAGGTTTATGCAGCAAGGAAAGCGTTGTATAACTGGCTGGTCCTCCAGAAACCCCTAAAGAAATCCATGGACAGAGGTCAGTGCAGCACATGTGCCAGCCTTTGCAGTGATCACATGGGTGTGTGGGCTCATCTGCAGACCTCCCACAGATGTGTGACCTGTTTGTCCCCCACACAGAGCCCTGCTCAGAGCCCTGCCTCCTGGACAGAGACCCATGGACACATCATCTCTCTCATGCCAGTTGCAGTGTCAGAAGACAAGGGCTGTTCCTGTGAGAACCCCAACAGGGAACAAGGAAGAGGGCACTGGAGAAGTGAACCTCTGGCTATGCAGAGGGACAAGCTGGTGGTTTCCCAGCTCCTGAAGGCTAGTGTGCAGGAAGAAAACCCAGCACTGAATGTTGCACCAAACACAAAGCCAAAGCCAAGCTCCAGGAAGACATTCTGGGGCAAAATGACCCTGCTAGGAGAATAATGAGGGAGGAAGGGAAGGACAAGAGGTGTGTACGTGGGGCTGCTGAAGAATGGTGTCTTTCCAGGTTAAGCCAGAGGGACCACTCAGGTCTCACTTCAGGTCACAAAGGGACCAACTCCAGCAGCATTTGCAAGAGTTGAATGGCATTTGCAACTTGCCAAGGATTTCCACTGTATTTCTCTTTCTGGGGCTTATCTTATTACCTCCATTTACAAAGAGGCAAAGGAAAACGACCATCACAACCCACTCACCCTCACAGCAAAGCCCTGCCCCGCTGCATTTTTGCAACAATCCTGTACAGTATTAAAAGTACACTTTATTTTCTGTACAATTCTCATTGAAATCTCCAAGTGTGGAAATGTCCACTGTGTCCCCAGACAAAGCTGCATATTGCTCTGCTGCCATGAGATGCTGTCCACAACTTTCCAGGAGGGGCACAGAGCCAGGGCCACCAAAATCAAGTGCTGATGCTTTCTAGGCGCAGCGAGGAGGAAGGAGGGAGAGGGAAAGCCAGTCCTGCTCTGCCAGAGCCATGAGTGACCAGAGCTTTCAGCTGCTCCCTGGGTAGCAGAAGGGGCACCCTCAAGTTCACGTCATCGTTCGTGCTTAGTGTGGGCGTCGTTGCGTTCAACCGTCACCCCGTTCCCGTTCCGCGTCACCTCCTTCCTGTTCCAGTCCTTTTCCAGGTAAAATTCAGCCAGCACTGGGCAGTGGTCCGAAGCCACCCCACCCCAGGACCAGTTATCAGGAATCCATGGGTTTGTAAGCCCTTCTCTCACAACAGCCCAGTGGCCTGCATTGAAAAGAATCACAGAGGAAAAGGTGAGTAATTCTGCCCGAGTTTGACACGCGATGTTAACCTGATTAAAGGTTACACGACCTCACTAAAAAGAACTCTACCTGTGAAAACCTTTTTCAAGCTCCGACTGATCCAGATGTTGTCCAGCGACTTGGAGCCTTGTGGGTTCTTTGTGCTGATGTTGGTGAAGGTGCTGGAAGGGACCAGGTGATGGAACTTCTCCTTCCTCAGGATGTCATGGTCGCTGCTGTCTGGGGCCTGGTTAAAATCTCCGAGGATAATTACATCTTTTTCTCCTAGAAAACAGGAAAAATAGAAAAGAATGGGAGGAATGGACACTCATCACTGAAGTACAAGAGGGAGAGAGGATAAATAGGAGGAGGAAAAATACAAATAATGAATAGCAAAGCTGACTGTACTCTGAACTCCTGAAAGAAAATATGTTTAAAACATTTGTCACTGGCTGTTTACTCATGGACACTCTCTTCATGACAATGAAAGCAGCAAGCACATGTTTGATCCTTGTTTTAAAATATAATCTAATTTATATTGGTGTCTTTTGCTTGCTCATCACTGACAGTGACAAACTCAAAGACAAGCAGTTCTTATCTTGGAGATTTTTAGAAATCTGTGACTTTGTAAGCTTCTTTTCTTTTTTCTTTTTTTTTTTTTTTGTAATCCCTGCAAGAAATACATATTTGCTTTAACTTGTCCTGACATTGACTTTTTATATATTTTCTGTAAGAGTCAAGGACACTTTTGTGAGGAACCCAGGAAGATGCAGCCTTATGCTGGTATATTTCAAAGTCTCAAAAGTGCAGTTCTCACTCTAAACCTCTGCATTTGAGAAATCCCAGGGAGAAAGACCGAGGAGCAACCCAAAAGCCTGATGGCAGATGGTTAGTTGGGAGACCACATGGACACTCCCTGACTGCAGCAGCTTTTCTTTGCCTGGCTGACTGAAGGAATCCTGCTCAGCTGGGGATGCTTCAGATTTTTGTCTAGCTTTCAGAGAAACACAGGGAATGACTCGTAGTGCTCGTCAAACAATCCTGTCTTCCTGTGAACAGAAAATGATTCCACTTATATTGTATTTCCTACCCTAATGAGTGAGGAAAAAAACCACAACTCTGGACCCTAATTTTGTATCCACCATGTGTGCTCTCCTAGGTCCACAGATGTGCACTGGGGTAAGAGGACAATGCCCACACCCTGGTGCTCATCTCAAACCACTGCCAGAGATGTCTGAGAAGACAAACTGAAGAATGCTGACACCTGATCAGAGATGCTGCTGCATTACAACTTGGTACTGGAAAAGTTGAGAAAGACACTAAAAGGAGAGACAAATGCACAAAAAATTCACCCCAAAGCTGACTGTAGAGAAAAGAACTGTGAGAATCTATTAGCCTTCTCCTTGAGAAATGTGAGAGAGGATGGGGTGGACAGACAGACTGCCCTACTGTACTTAGTGCTCTTGCATAAACCTCGATTTGTGCTATTGCTGTAGAAGTCGCTATCCAGGAGAGGGAGCACAAGCTCAACAACCAAATCTATTCCACTTCTGTCTTGCACTGCAAGGAAGATGAATTGGAAAAGGGAAAGGGAAACAAAGCAGCAGGACTGATGGCACATGACACACAAATACTTCAAAACTGCTTGCTAAGATGCAGAGCGGCAGCGAAGTAAAAATATTTGCGATTTCTCTACCCTTTGCAAGTCACAAATCATACTGTAAATAACATGAAGTTTAAATATTATCCTATAAAGTTTTCATGACAGCAATCTTGCCACCTTTGAAAGAAACAAAAAACACGATTCTGAACCTGGGTTGTTTTAAGCTCCATCAGAACCCAAAAGAAAAATCAGTGCTTGTCTAATGGGACGACAGTGCTTGCTGTGAGCTGGTGGTATTGCAAGCCTCTCGTCACAAAGGTCCCTCACAAGGTCTCTTGTTGGCAGGACCAGGAAGCTGGAAATGCAGCTGCAGCATCTTGGTCGTTCAGTACTAACACCTGCTTAATGGCCCAGGCAGCACTTGGCTCCTTCCATGCTTTCAGCTTGGCCCTGTAAGTGGGAAAAGGCCATTACAAAAAGCTCAGGAGCACATCCTTGGGGGGTGGTGGTTAAAAATGACAGAGAGGCAGGGACCTTAACAGCAGCACCTTGATTATGCACAAAATCTATTCTGTTCTAAACTACTCACACTTCTTTTAGCAAATGTTTAAACCTATTTCTCTTACATGAAAAACCTATGAAGAAAACCACTATACTCACAAGTGACATTTTGAACTAACTGCTCCAATCTGGACAGTTTAGAAATAGCAGAGGCTACAAAGACCCAGCACTTGAAAGTATGCTCAGAAGGAGATAAGAAGTCAGCCCACAGACAACTGCTCAGGGAAGGAATCACTATATTCTTCCCCCATTTAAACTTCTGCATGCAGAATAACTAAGCATAAAATCATTACACAGTGTAAAGCTGACAGATGGAATAGACTGGTGCATGTTAAATAGGCTAGAACCCAATTTATCACTTGGGAGAAAAAGGATTGCTTCTGGTCTGATGCGAAGAGAGCAAGATTCTCTCAACACTGGTCCCTCTCTCTCAGGAGCTCCTGGGGCTCCCCAGACTGCAAATCAATGGGGAATACATCAGGCAGCCCCGTGCTAAGCAAGGAAGAGCAGGAAACAGCAACTTTCTAGACAACCACCAACTTCATTTCCCCTTGTTCTGGCTCACTCTCAGCCTTGCTCCTACCTCTTGCCAGCTCCTGCGACAGCACCGTCGTGCCACGCCAGCACTGAGGTGTCGTGCCTTGTCTGCCTCCCAAGATCCTGACAGACATCAAACAGCAGGAGGGAAGGAAATGAGCCCGCCTGGATCCTCCTGAGTGCGTGACTGTGCCTAACTGGACACCCCTGGGCTCCTCAGCAGAGGGAGGAGGGAGCAGAGCTGCCCACAGCAGCTGCAGCTCTCAGGGGGTCTCATCGATCAGCCCCAATGGCTCTCAGCCAAACTTAGCAAAAGTTCCAAAAGAATTCATGCCCTTGCTCGTACCACGGGATGATGACTGATCAAAAACTGCACTCATGATGTCCACAGTTACGATGAGATGGGGGGGGAAAAAGAAAATCAAGACAATGCTACTGGTGCCATGATTTTTCTCTTTGGAAGTTAACAGGTTTGAACTGGCAGGGCTTGATTCTCCTTCTCCTCAGGAACAGGAGGCTCCAGAGCCGATGCAATCTGGTCCTCCTTCTCCTCCAATAGTACAGAGCAGCAGGTGCTCCTTTACCAAGCCACCCTTTGCTGCAAAGGTCCCTGACACAGGCTGTACTGTCCACAAGGACCCAGAGCCTCCATCTGTTGGGTGTGGTGGCACACAGCCCGCAGCAGCCAGGCACGTGGCCCGTGCCTTACCTCTCAGTGGTGCTCCCACACACATTCAGACCCACTGGGCCCAAAACAACCATGCTCTTGTCAGCTGAGAACTCCCCAGGTGAAGAAAATGCCTGGTCTGTTTGCAAATGCGTCTCCAAACTCCGAGAAGCACCAGCGAATTTTCGCAGTGCCTGCGGGTGGCTCTTGGCCAGCAAAGCAAAGCAGTGCCTTCACTCAGCCCTGTGCTGCAGTGGCTGAGCTCCAGAGTGCAATCAGCTGAGGGACTGACAGTGCCTGCAGAAAGTCTGCAGTGTTGAAATCTGCTGCCCTGCAGGAACTGTGAAACCCTCCTTTGCTTCGTGCCAGTCCAAAGGGATGTCTGCAGGACACTCTTTCTGACTTCCCCAAGCCCTGAATGATTTCCCTCATCAATTAAACAGACCCTGAAACCCCCCTTATCCTTCCTGGAGAGAGTGAGAGGGAGATGTTGAGAAGGATGTGATTGTGAACTGGCTGCTAAGCAGGTTCCTACTGCTTCTCAAAGGTCTAGTAAGCCTAGTGCCTGAAGCATGGGTAACCCATGGAATAAGGCCAAGCCAGACGGGAGAATAACACACAATCATAGAATGGTTTGGCTTGGAAGGGACCTTAAAGATCCAGTTCCAACCCCTATGCCTGTTTCAATCTTCCACTAGACCAGGTTGTTCAAAGCCCCATCGAGTCTGGCCTTGAACAGTACCAGGGATGGGGCATCCACAACTTCTCTGGGCAACCTGTTCCACATCCTCACCACTCTCACAGTAAAAAACTGCTTCCTAAAATCAAATCTAAATCTACTCTCTTTCATTTTAAGGACATTCTTCCTTGTCTTATCTCTACATGTCATTGTTAAAAGTCCCTCTCCAGCTCTCTTGTAGACCACCTTCTAGGTACTGGAAGGCTGCTATAAGGTCTCCCTGAAGCCCTTTCTTCTCCAGACTGAACCCCAGCTACCTCAGCCTTTCTTCATAGGAGAGATGCCCCAGTCCTCTGATCGTTTTCATGGCCTTCCTGTGGACTTGCTCCAACAGCTCCATGTCCTTCCCTTTGTTGGGGGCCCCAGAGCTGGACACAGTGCTCCAGGAGGGGTCACATGGGAGCAGAGCAAAGGGGGAGAATCACTTCCCTTGACCTGCTGGCCATGTGTCTTTTGATGTGGTCGGCTTTCTGTGCTGCTTCTCATCTACCAACAACCCCAAGTCCTTCTCCCCAGGGCTGCTCTCAAACCATCCAGTACCCTGGGCCCTGTGCCCAACCACTACCAGGACATTCAGAAGAGCCCTTGTGTGCTGCCCATGGTCACCACACTGAAGGTGAACTGGTGGAATTCTCAAGAGAAGACAGAAGGGCTGCTGCAAAGAGTCAGCTATGAGCAGCCAACAGCGACCACATCTCTCCAGCACAGATGAAGGGAAAGAAAGAGAGGGGGAAAAGGAACCAGGACCCACTTGTCTAATGGGAGAGACATGGGGACACTGGTGCTCTGCACTGCAGGAGCCTGTGGATAGCAAACAATGTTCCTCAGATGCTCACGGACCTCCTTTTATGAATAAAAGATAGCTAAACAGCCATCTGTTAGCAAAATGGGAACAGAAACTCAAATTTTCTGCAGTACCCACAGACAAATAACTTCCTATTACCCAGATCTTATGGACTGACTTGGAAGAGATCGAAGGGTGGCAGCAATTTGAAGCATGACTTTCATTTTGGTAGGCTAATTCAGTACTTCAAAGTAACATGTGTGCACTATGATTTGTTGAGGAAACCACACCTGCATCCCACAAGTTTGGAGGAATCTGAATCTCATCTCTTGTGAAAGACTAAGCCAAGAAGAAGCATGCTCCAGTAACGCGCCTGCCATATGAAAATTAAAATATGAAAGAAAGAGAATGCCTACGGTGTAAATTTAGATGCAGTGGAAGTGCAACTCAGTGGACTTCAGAAGAGCTACACATTTATCCGTGCCTCAGTCCAGCCTTTGGGGATTAAACAAACTATCCTTTTGTTTGCCTTCATCCTTCCCAATTTTAAAGTAAGTGGACAAATACTTTAATCAGTAGCACTTAAATAGCTCTGATCGACTTCTGCAGCTCAAAAAGAACAATAGAACAGGCATGAAAACTGCAAACACTTCTTGTGTTATACAAGAGGGATTATTAACGCTTCCAAGTGACCAACCTTGCTAGACTGGGCCAAGTTGAAAATCGTCACATGTGTAACCTTCCAACTCTTTCACATCTTTGCTAAGCAGTAAAGAAAGGGCTAGATTTTTCTCTTCCTGTAACAAGATCAGCAACATCTGAAATGTTTTGTTCTGCTTCACAGGAAACTGAATGTAATTTGCAAGCTTCGAAGTAAGAAGCAAATTCACAGAAACTAAGTAAAGAAATTCAACTGCCTATTACATTGCTCAAGTTCAGATCTACATTCTGGTGTCATTCATCCCGGTGTAAAACCAGAGCAAAATTATTCTGCATATTACATCCAGGTACCAAAGCAGGATTTGGTCTCTTTTCTCATTAGCAGCTGTCTCCTGATTTGCATTGGGTTTTCCAAAGAACATTCAATTATCAAAAAAATAAATATATAGAAACTATTTCTCCTGGGGGAGAAAAAAAATTAAGCTTTGTTTTGATATCAAGTAGGTGTCATTTTCACAAAGCATTTAAAATAGGGTCTCAACTCTGGTGTCTTTTTTTTTTTCCCTTTGGCAGAACTTGCTCTTACAGCAGCATAAAATCAGAAGGAACTTCATTTGAAGAAATGGTGTCAAAGCCAGTAGGTTTCCCTGTGCTGTTTGTATTAATTAGGAAAGACTATAAGACAATGAGCAAGGGAAAAGCACATTTGTCATGCTACGCATCATTCAAATATAAATGCGGGTAAAGACAACTGCGAAGCTGATGAGGATATTTGTGAAATGCTCACTGAGACACATTTATTCTTCTCAAAATTCCTCTTAATTAGATAAACGCCACGTGTGCACGGGATAGCTGGCAGGAAAAAACCTGCCCTACCTTTCAGAGTCTCCTGCAAACTCTGAGCACAGGCTGCCAGTTTGTGGCTGTCGTGGTTCTTGCCGGTGTTCTCTCCTGCCGAGCACGGCAAGGCCAGGTGAAGGTTCACCACCGTCAGGTCATTCATTCCAACCTGGGGGAGGAAGGAGGAGAAATCAATGCCATGTGCACAGGGCCCTGCAGGTCACAGAGCAAGACCACGTGCCTGCTCCCAGGACTTTCAGTAGGAAATCTGGGGGACTAGGACTCCCTTTGCTCTGTATGTGGTGTGTCTGTGCCTCTCGTTTTGGGGAGGAAGAGGAGGGAGGCATTTTCACATCTTTGTTTGCCATAACCTGATACCCTCTCGGTTCTGGGGAAACTGGTTTGCATAAGCAAACAGCTCCGTTCCACCACAGTTCCAGAAAGAAGTCAGCTGCTTATGAAAATCAGTTTATGCAAAACCTGTTGTTAATAAGCTACAAATAATGTCATGGTCATTACAGGGGCTAATTGCTACTGGAGTCTTGTGATTAGCCCCAGTTCATCACAGAGACTAACCAAGAAACTTAATGTACCTTGAAAGAACGGCAATCTTCTTCTTACCTTCTGTAATCACTTGGAAAAGTAATACTTACTCCTAATAGTGACCTATTAGCATAATTATTTAATTACTAATAATTATTTATTCATAATTATTCGATTAATGCTTCTCTCAAAGCACCATCAGAGACGTCAAGTACCCCAAACTGGACTCCTCCATCACAGCCTGTGCAGAGATGGGCTCTCTCTGCTTGTGTGTTTGCTTCAGCTTATGTACAAGAACTGCCTACAAAACTGATAATATTCCTTCAGATGGGTTCAGCCTAGTAAAAAAAGCTTTAAAATGGAAACTCTGCAGTATGATAGCAACATAAGATAGGCCAGCCTGAGTCTCTCTGCAGCACTGTGCCTTATACACAAATATACATGTAATGTATCTCCATTCTCCCTGCACTTAGCCCTCTTTGTGGCACTGACAAAAATACCAGCCCTGTGTCTGGCTGCTGCTGGACACGCATCACCCTGGCTGTGTTAATTTGGTAGAAGTTGAATAAGGTGACTGGTGACTTCTATCACACTCTCAGTGGCTGTGGATGCTCCTGAGGATCCACTGATTCTCATGTTCCCAAATGTTCCCTCACAGCAGGGCTTGCTCCCAGAGGAGCAAGGGAAAGGACTGACTGTGGTGACCTACCATAAGTATCAAGGTCTGCCAAGCATTTGTACATAATGAAGCCAAATGACATGGGTGAGAGGTTCATGCAAATATTCATCTGTTAGGAGTCTGTGTCCCTTTTCACCTTGCCCAAATTCTTTTTAATAGAAGCTCTACAAGGGTCATCTGGCACAATGACAGTTACCTTGAAATGTGCAAGATATGGGTGAGGATATGAGTGTCTCCCGTTGCCATTAGTCTGTGCAGTCTCCTGAGATGAGGCATCTTTCAGCTCAATGCCAGCTGTTGTATCCCAGAGGAAGCCAGAATATTCAACGCCCTGGAATTAAAAAAAAAAAAAAAGAAAGAAAGAGAAAAGCCAGTTAAAAGAATGCAAACCCAAAACATTCTGCCCAAATGCAGCCCCACAGGTGAAACATTCACCTGCAAGTTTCAATACCTCTCTTTCTGTTGGCATCACTCCCAAAATATGTAGGGGTAGTAGAAGATGATGCAGGTTAATATGCAGGCATGGCACCTGCTGAGGACAGCCCAACTTGCTACGTGTAAAAGAGAAACAGCATCCTGGGCTATCAGTAGGAGGTAAGGAGAAAAGGTGGAAACACTTCCGCATCTCACCCCAGCCAAAACCCCCACCAGACGGGGGAGAAACACCTCTTGGGCAGCTCCACTGACCACTGAAAACTGACCGTGCCAAGCTGAAACGGGCATCGCCCTGCTACTCACAGCCCCTCACACCTGCATGCCAGCTGTTGGGCACACAGGTAATTTTAGCACTGCTGGGTCCAGCCAAGGATTTAATAATCTCTTTTATTGTATACAGCATGTTCAGGTTCACCAGTGAATGATGCTGCCTCTCACGTGTGTGTTTGGTCATTATTTCCTCCTCGTCCAGGCAAGGCATTGGATTCCTCTGGCCATGGTCAGCAATGAGGTGGTTCTTCACCCACAGGATTATTTTCCTAACCATGAGCCTTGTGGTGTCACTGAGTGGCTGCTAGGGCTTGTGGTAGATGATGCTGTGTGCAGTTGTTCTTCTCCCCAGGCCATACACCATCTCAGAGCTTTCTGTCACCCCCAAGCTAAAAACATCTTGGCCCCTTCAGTCTCTTGGTGTGAAATCTGGTCTAGATCTCTCAGCCCTGTCAACCTTTGCTGTCTCTTTTCCACCTTGAAACATTTCACACTCAGTTCTGTGCTCCTTTCAGCTCTATCATCCCGCATGGGCTTTTTTTTTTGGTAACTCTGTGATATGGAATTGGTATTTTCAGAAAGCTGCCTACCCTGGTTGTACCAGCAGCAGTATCTCATTCAAAGCCTGTCAGCCTCTCCTCCCATCACCCAGACACTGTTTTCCTTGGCATCACTCAAACCCACTTCCCTGAGCGAATCATAGTTAAATCCATTGCAAGGAAGAGTTTTCTCCATTTTAGCTGCAATAAAAAAGTGTTAACTGCTCCACTGACTCCCCAAGAGCCTTGAAAGTATTAAGGTTGGCTAAAATTCTTTGGTAGCCCCTTTGCTAACTAACCTTTAAAGTACTGACAAAATTATTCCACCAGTCAGGAGTCTGAGGTCTGAAAACTGCTACAGGAAAAGATGTGGAAGAACAACACCGCTGCCAACAGCTGTTTGCTATTTCCTGGCTCCAGACTTCACATCAACATGGTGGTCAAAAGTCTTTGCCTGGCTGAAGGCCAAATTCTCAGGATGTCTGGAAGCACGCGCCTGAAGCACCATCCACTAGTTTGCATTATTTTGCATTATTATTTTACATAGCCCTGTAGAGCCTCCTGAGATCATCCTGTGCTGAAGACGATCTGATCATCTATTCGTGGGGCTACACTGTTACCTCTCTACATTGCACTCGTGTATGTGATGTGTGAACCTGACAGACTCATTAACTAGCCTCAGAGTTGGAAAAGACTTTTTGGCTTAGTGCAGGGTTCTTCAGCACAGCCAGATTTCTGCTAAAGCAGCTAAAAGGAAGAGTCAGTAGATAAAGTTTCTATTCTTAGCTTGGCCACACATTTCTCTTATAATTTTGGGGACCATTCATCCTTAATTCCTTACCAGGAAACAGAGGAGGATGAGGATTTTTATTTACTCAGTCCATAGTCAAAACTGCCATTGTTATCTTTGGAGATACAGTTCAAGAAAGAACTGATGAAAGACTTTGGATTTAACACAGAAAACTCTGAGACATTTATTAGCAATTCTCAGAGGGGAAAAAACGTGGAGGGAACAGTTTTCACAGCTTTGCAGGACTATTTATATTCATTGTTTTAATGATCTGGCCTACCAAGAGATCCCAAAGGAAAACTCCAGCCAGGAATAAAAGTGTCCTGAAGGGCATTTGCACTCTGCATAGCAATTAAGTGTGTATTGTCTTCTACCTTGGACACATTCAGACCTTCCATGCCTTTCTACTGGTAGCTATACTATAGTCCAATCCTTGTGCTGCTCAGGCATGGGTTTTAGTTGGGGTTTAGTTTTTCCCCCCCTTCATTCTTGGGTTTTACTCAGATGGGCAGTAAAAGGAGGTGCACCACCCAAAAATCACCAGTGAACGGTGATGCACCCTGATTTGGAAAAGCCAAATGAATGAAATGTGTATTCCAAGCAGCATGGTTACAGGACACAACTGCAGCCACATATTTAGAAACAACAGTGCTCAGAATAGATCATTCTAGAGCAATAAATCATTCAACACAGCCCCGTGTACTGCAAGGCACCACTTGTTACAACAGGTCTCAGTTCCCACTTCTAGCCCACAACACTCTCCTCACTGTGATAACTGCATCACGAGAATGACCCTGTTCAGGAACAACAGGCTTGAGCTCAAGGAGGACCTTGCTCTGAAAATTAGTTAGTACCCTTGAAGGGAAAAAGAGACATTTCCCTTGGGAGAGACTACTTTTGGGCACTGTTAGTCATGTCCAGCCCAATGCAGCTTTATCTTGAACGCTGCCAAGAGTAGGAGGTGCAGCTGCTACCACCACATAAATCAGTACCTCCCTGCAGTACATACACAGACTCCCACAGCAGAGCATGCTGCAGGGAAGAGCACAGTGCAGATTTCAGATGGTGCCCACAGCACTTTTGACACCTGTGCAAAGCACCCTGGAGAACGTGTGAGACAAACCCCTCCAGGTGAGGATGGATGGCAGGCTGCAGAACTTCCCCTGCAGGTTCTTCACTTGCAAACTAGGAAAACAGGGAGCCCTTACAAACGCCAGCCAGTGCAGCACCAGGGAACAACCACAGGTGACCAGCCTGCCAGGGGCAAAACTGAAGGCTCTTTCCTTGTCTTAATATGTAGCCTTTCTTCTGCATTTCTACACTGCCTTTATTCACCATACCTCCCACAAATACACACACACCTTCCTGCTTACAAGCACACCACGATTCTTCCAAAACATCAATCGTGAAGTCAAACTGAAAGCCACAGGAACAGTCAGCTTAGAAAACAAGAAATGCAAACCTCGCCAAAACACGTGTTGCCTTAAACGCTCAAAATACATCCTTGGTTGGAGGGAGAAAAGAAAGCAAAGCCAAAGGTCAGACTTGGGGATTAATGTACCTTGTGTAGCTGGCCTGAGGGTTTTTCGGAAACAACACCCTTCCAACATCCTCTAGGGCCCTTCCACTTGCGGATGTTTGGCAGCGTCGGCTGGTTCAGCTCCATACAAAACTAGAGAGAGAGGAAAGGGGAAAAAAAATGAAAAAGAGATCAGCTTTGTAGAGCTTTTTTAAAATGGCAAAGTAAAGTATATAGTAAAGGGTTGGTACGAGGCACTGTGCAGCACAGGCTGTGCTCTCTGCCCTCCCTGAAGGATGGCAAAGCTCTGAGCCACATACCAGGCTGACTCACCCCCGACTTGGACATAAATACAAACTACAATAACTTCAGTGCAAATGCTGCGAGTGGGACGTTTCTCCCTCATGCCACTTTTTTCTTTCCTCCAAAGCTACTTATTTGATTGGAAAGGGGTTGCCTCTGTGCTGCTTCCAGAGATGTTGACTGCACCACATCCCGCCCCTGCCAGGGGCTTCACAAACAGCTGCTGGACGCTCCCAGGGGTCAGGAGGCCACCCTGGCGGGGGTGGCTCCACTCCAACAATGCAGACACGGGCAGGACACAGCAGGAAGGGTGTAGGCCAAGCTCAGTAGCTGGCATTTTGGGGTTAAGGCTCCTCTGACTTTATGCCAGGGACATGTGCTTGAGAACCTCCACGCACAAGAGAAGTGGCTGCACACTCTCACGCAGTTCCAGCACATCCCTTCTCATGCTCCCCAGAGGTTTTTGTCTTCCTGGTCGCTGCTGGACAGCCACAGCACTTGGACACTGTTATGTGTCCAAGCACATGGCCAGAGCTATAGGGGCTGTGCCCTAATACCCAACAGACCAGGGGTATTGTTACCGTGGACACTGTGGAGAACCCCTGAGTCCAACTGGGCAACACCTTGAGATGGAAACATAAATAATACTGAAAAAAACACTCTGAAAATCTGGAATCTGAAACTCCTCGACCAGGAGTTTCAAAATAAGGCTTAACAGGAGGAGCTCGAGTCCCTAGCAAAGCTGATGTTGGCTGCAGAAAGGCTTGGGCTGGAAGCAGGCAGGGACAGGCAGCAATCAACCTGTAAACAGGCTGTGCTGGAGGTTCTGGATGGGGGGAAAGGGGACAGTAAAGAGTCAGCACTGTGAAAGAGCAACAGGGACTTCCACTGTGCATCACTTTGTTCTGACATGGGTGAAACTGTGTTGAAATGCAGAGGCTTTCACAGCGAAAGGGGATCCTCAGACAAAATCCTGTATCCAGAATGTCCCTCCAGATCAAGCAGCAATTTAATGAAGCAGGATTTTCTAGGCAAACAATAACCTTGTGTATGCAGTGACTGTTCACAGTGGGCTATTCCAAACACAATTGGAAGAGCTACAGAGCTGTGAGGATACAAGAACTTCCTTCATGGGTATCAGTAAAATGACTGGATAGTTATTTTCATGTTTATTTTATGTTTTGATTAAAAAATGAAAATAAACCCCTGGCTCTTACACTGACTGCCCTGTCTGCACGTTCAGCATCCTGAAGCTGTAAGCACTGATTTTCAGACACACATAACCCAGCCCCTGCTTTTTTCCTCAGAAGGCCAAGAGTCATTTTGGTTGCACACCTGAGGCAAAAATGCAAGGCACCCCTTTTAAAACAGTTTTCTGACATTACAGAGGTTGGCTGGAGCTTCTTATTCAAGCAGCTGCATTACCTCACCACAGTGTGGTTCATTATACACCTTCAGGCAGCGCTGGGGCTGGGTGGGTTTATAAAAAGAGGAGGCACAAAGGGTGTTTGCATGGGCTGGGAACAGAGCTCTGTTCTCACCTCATCGTGCTACCCTAACAAACGCGGTAAATCACAGCAGCAAGAATTACTCATTCCTGGTGCCACTTAAACAGGGTGAATTTGGTGAATGAGTTCTCCTAACATTTAAATAGCTTAAATCAGCAAAGAAAATGTTGTTGAAATTAGGAGTTCAACTGTAAACCAACCAAAGAGTTAACTTATCTCTGGGTTGCAGCTGCCTAAAGTCCAGCCAGCACAAAGCATATGACAGGACTGCATAAACCCTACAGAAACCATCACTTTATTAAAAAGGACATCTGCAGCCAACTAGTTTGAATAGGTTTTTTTCCTCCGAATCGATCTTTTTAGCCCTCAATTTAACTTTGTGCAAACAAAAAGATGACAAATAAAATTACATGGTTTGTTTAGGGAAAAAAAAAAAAAGCCATGAGCCCGTGCTGGGTATGGCTGCAGCAGTGGAGAACTTGGCCTGCAGCAGCTGACTTCAACCTGGGCCCATTTCCCAGGGTTTCCAGGCACACAGACTTGGAAGCTGTAACAGCACACTTGCTGAGGTCATGTTTTTTTTGCTGAAGTGAGATGAGCATTTTTCAAATCATGTTTTTCTGCCCACAAAACCCAACATCAACCAACATTATGCTTTCCCTCATGCAGTAAAAACATACAGACAAGCTCCCTGCCCACAATGGGAATCAAAAAAAAAGTGCCTTTTCTCCCTTGCAAGGCTAACTTAGACTTTTGCCAGGGTCTTTGAGAAGCAGTTCTTCAAGTGGCAAAGAAAAATCAAAATTAAAATCTCAATCAATCAGAACTTTTTTTTTTAATTTATCCAAATCCTTCTAAGAAAAAAAACACTCCAGTTTTGTTTTTCTCTAGAGCCTTTCAGGCTGCAGTTTTCCTGAAATTTAATCAGCTTCTTCATAACATGCTACACACACCAAGTCAAAGCTCACACACATACCATAAGACCACTAGTACTAGGGCTTATTTCCAAGGATGCCCTGTGTTACATGTGTGCCACCACAGTCCCTCTTCCAGCTGGGTGCTGGTTTTTGTGGGGCAGGCAGTTCTGCCAGGGAGCAGGAACACGGCAGCACCAGGCTCCAAGGCACACTCTAAGCAAAGAGCTTAGCCTGTGCTCATGAGAGGTCAAGCCCCTTGTGCCAGGGACCTGCCCTCTGGACTCGATGATCTTAAAGGTCTTTTCCAACCAAAAATGAGTCCATGGTTCTATAATTGCCCCCATTCAGCATGTGAGGTGCCTACAAGGGCCACCACCCCAGGAAATGGGACAAGCTCTGGTGCCTTAGCTCATCAGCAACACGTCATTTTCCCAAGAAGGGGGGATTCAAAGACATAATGGCTCTTTGCCTACCCTGATAAAGAGCTGGCACCTGCTCCTCCCAGCCTGTCCAGAAACAGAGACAGGTACAGGAATGAACTAATCACTAATATGGGAAAAGAACAGCTGGAAGAACCTGGAGAAATGCACATTTGAGGATGAACTGGAGAAGGGAATGCAAGGGATTTTGGACTAATTTGGGAGTAGAGAAAAGAACATATGCTGAGCTGGCACATGCTGGAGATCATGAGGAAGTTACAGATCCCTAACACACCTACCTGCCTTCCAGGACAATCCATGCACTGCCAGAAAGAACATCTAATTTATACATAAAGTTAGATCCTTCAAGTGCAGTAACTCTGCCCACTAGGAGAGCTGCCAGCGAGCACCCTGCAGGAGCCCACAGGCAGCTCTCACCACCTCATCTTCAGGATGCCCTGCTTACTCTATGTCCCATTTGTGCAGCAGGGTCATCCTTCCCAGATGACACCACCAATCAATGCTGAACACCTTTTCCTGACAAGCACTAATTACTCCTGTAATACCAGCTCTGGGGACCATGCTGAGCCAGAGACCTCCCTTGAGGTGAGCACCTTTTGCTCCAAAAGAAGATGGATTACTCCTAAATGCTGGGGAAACTAAATGGGACCCAGGAAAACAATGTCTTGGGGTTAAATAACTGTTTCAAACCTGGAATAAGAGCAGAGGCTGTGAGAAGGGTGAGGAGAGAAGGAGCAGTGAGGGGGAGATTCCAGGGTGAGCCTGTTGTTATGGCAGGGTACATCTCGGTGCCGTAATCATCACCTGAGCTTTAGAAAGGCACTCAAAGCAACTGAATGTCCAATTTGGTTAATTACCACAGAAGCTTTCAGGCCAAAAGGGCACTGCAGTTAAGGTAAACAGCAACCTGCTTCACCAAAACACAGGTGGATTTTGGTTCCTCAATGAAGAGAAGAGATGAGAGCCAGGGAAGAAATATTCTCTTTCCAAACGTCACATTACACAGCTACTTTTCTTTCAACAAGCACTTTGGGAGCAGCTTTAATGAGTAGCAGAAGTGAATAGGAAACTTCTATCAACTCCTTAACATCTCAGCTATGTGGAGGTGTCATATTAGTAAAAGTCTGACATCACCATGGGGAAAGAAACCTGGAGTTCGAGGTAAGGGCTGTTCTGGCTGGCCTGTGCTACAGAGCACCTCCCAGTGATGGACTTGGTGCTTATGGGAAGGGGAAACAGAAGAGTCCTAAGATAAACCACACAAATTGTGCAGTGTTTACCTCCAATAAAACTCCCACCCTGAAACACAGTCTAATATCTTTCTGATAAAAGACAGAACAAAATTGACAGTGGCTTCATGAGACCATCTGGCACCGCTCTTTTTTAAATCCATCTTTTAATACATGACTTCCCTGCTCCATCCCTATGTACTGTATAAACTAAAAATTGAATGCACATTATCCTTTCTTTTCTTTATTCATCCAACTGGGCTGCACTTTAATTTCTCAATGAAAAAGCAGACTTGAACACCCATAATCCAAATTCAATCTTACCAAACACAGGAATCAGGTACAGTTGGTGCACCCTAAGCAAGCCTGATCTAGAAATCTGGGAGAAGAAATGTTACAAATATCTCTGAGAAGCCGAAATCCACACCTTTGGTTTTCAAGCAAAACCTCCTGATTTGACACCAGTGCTGCAGAAGGAGACTGTTCTGTTAGATCACATTTATGAAGAGGAATAGGCGGAGTTAAGGGGTGGAGAGATTTGTGGGTGCTGTATTTTATTGAACGGGCTTTTAGAAGGGGAGTAGGGAAAAGTCAGAAGCTTCAGGACTGTTGTCCTGGTGCAGGCACACGTGGCAGCACAAGGCAAGTCAAGGGGTGATGCTCACACAGGGGGCCAGGATGCTCAGTGCCCTTCTGCAGCCGGATAACACGGGAGCAGCACAGAAGGAAGCGTTATTGTGGTCAAAGCCTGAAACAGAGACTCATCATCACTGGATCCCATTTCCACTGACAAGAGTGTTGTCTCAGGCCTTTATTGCTTGTTTGCCTTTCCCTCAAGCATATCCTTTTCCTGTTTGCAACTCAGTTAAAAAAAACAAAACAAAACAAAACAAAAACCACACAAGAACTAGATGCATCCATTGCCAAGGGGGATGCACTCATATAAGTAACACGAGGGAAAGTTAAGATAGAACATTTTTCACATGCCCATCCAACCAGTTCCTTCTAGGAAGCCTTGATTAAAGATTGCATAATGTTTTTCACTTGTGTTGTTCAAGCATTGATATTACATAAAGGCAAATAAAACTTGGCAGGCAGATGGGGGTCTGATAGGCAAATAATTATGAGTGTTTTCAAAGGAGAACAATCCCCCCTCCAGGAAATCAGTTTCAGTCTCTGCCATATGTATATATTTGTGATGGAAAAAGTTTTCTACTTCTCCACATTGTACATAATTCTATAATGATGTTAGAGTTTAAGAACTTAAAAAAAAAAAAAGTTTTAAAGAAAAAATTTTAGGATGGAAAAAAGAAATATAAGGAACCAATCCACTGAAAGGGCAAAAGCCACAGATTTAGTAATGGAAAGTTTATCTGTCCCTTCGGCCATGCTAGCGTGTCCTGTTTGTACTGGGTCACTGAGACTTGGGGCAACCCTTTATGTACTGGTTAACTGTTCCTAGAAATAAACTGGAACATCCAGATTCATGACCAAATAAACTCTGGCTACCCTCCATGTTCCTCACAAGCATTATCTAATGCATCCTTCAAAAAGCTCTATAAACTCCTTGTGAGAAGTGAAATCAAGGCAAAGCCCTTCAGCACAGCCAAATATTGAACAATTTCTTCAGAAATAATACAAGACTCACAGGCACAGCCACCACCTCTACATACCTTTGCATGCAATGGGCACACAGAGCTCACTTGTTGGCATCATATGCATGTAAATTGGGGTCCCAAAGCTTGGTCCACTGAAGACACCTATGGCTTTTTCATCGACTCAAGAATAAATCACTTGTTTTCCTAGAAAATGTGCTGCTTCTGCTTCTTAAAGAGCTTATCAGTAATTCAGACACCCACAGAGGAAGGATTTCTTGCCTCTGAAGATCAGATTCTGACTCTGCTCCTAAATGACTGCCCCAGGCACCGTGTTATGGACTGCAGAGCAAACACTTACTGTGCTGTAGCCTCACTGCCCATCAGCATTGTGGTGACCTGAATTTGCAGCTTTGCTGCAAAAAACCACTTCTAAGCTTTATCCTGAAAATAAGCTCTGGGACCGAGCTTCTCAGAGGAGATAGAATGAGGGAGGATCATTTTTCAAGCCCAGTTATACATAGGCTAGAAACTACATTGTCCAGGTCCCTCTGCCTGCTTCAGAGGGGTGTAATTCTGTGTCTGCAGAGAGGGGCTACTCGGCAAAGCATCAGAGGACCCCGGCATTTAGGCACCCCCTGGTTTGGCAGCAGCTAAATGATGGTTGGCAGGACTGGAAAGCTTTTCAACCAGAAGGCAGGGTTTCCCACATCAGGTGTATGAGCCCCTGCATGAGCCTGATCCTCTTCTGAACGAGCCCATGGATGTGAATCCAGCTGGACACGTGCCCCTCTCCTGCCACTGGTGTGTTACTCACCCATTGTACTCCACGAATGTGAGGGAAATAATTATGCTGGTAAGTTTAACCCTATCTCAGTTATCAACAGTGTGTAATGGTTTGTTTCCATATATGAACCTGTTTGAATCAAATAACTTTTTTTTTTTTTTTTTAAGTCAGACTTCACAGGATCATCTGGGGAGTGGTAGGAACACTCCCAAGTTATTTGCTTTCCTTTCTCAGCACTTATTTTCGAAAAACTTAGCAGCGAGTTTCTACACTGCCCTCTCAGATGAATTACAGCTCACCGCAGCCACCCAAATATTTAATTCTTTGTAATATCTAAGAGGAAATTGCTTTCTTGAGCTTTGAATATATGATTAAAAAAAACCAGATTGTAGCCCATAAAACCAGTTCTTTGCTCTCCTTTAATCATAGCGTTCCCAGGACAACACTGCAGATCATTCACTGGCCTGTTCTCCTACCTTCATCCTAAACAAAAGTGATTATTTATATAAACAATGTCTTTTTATAGATCTTCAAAAGGAAGAACCCTTGGTACAGAGCAGCAAAACAATTGAAAGAGGCAATGCAATAACTCCCCACTACACTTTAAGTGCTGGGGCTACCAGTGAAGAAGAATGGGATGCTCAGCTATCTATTGTCAGTGTGGAATACTCACTATCTCTCACCCAGTGTGCCATTTCATGGGAAGGTGTCTTCGTAGGTGCTTGGTGGAAATCTACACTGCCCTTTCCCTATGGAATAGCAGGGCCATATTTGGCAGCCTGCATGCAGGAGGAGTTTTGTGGGTTCTTAATTTCTGATGTTCCTGTTCACAAGCTGAGCCTTTTCCTTGTACTTCGTGAGACAGACTCATTTGGCAGAAGACATTTCCTGACTAGTTCTTTTCCTACTCTTAAGGTCTTCCTTTTGGTTTTTAAACATAATGCAGGAATTAAGGCTCAAGAGGCCATCAAGGATGGTCACAAATCTTTGCAACTTATTCTTGAAGTCTTTTCAAGGGAGTGTTTTATTCTTCATAAGTAGGCACCATAATCATTAACAGCTACAGTGCCATGCCAGAGGACTGATGTGACAGAGAGAAGAGTAAAAAGAAACCCTCATGACTACAATGCTATCTTTTTTATCAGGCTGGTTCTATGCGAGGTGAGTGTTGAGTTCAAGCAGTTCTACTGTGTTGTCAGAAAACAGTACCCAGCTCAATGGGGAAGCTGTGCTAAAATCCCAGCAGTTATCTGGAGACCTCAAATACACCCTAATTTGGACTAGATATAAGGTACTGGGCAACTTGGAGTCGGGGGCTTCCTGGGAACTCCTCTTTTTCTGTTGTTATTTTTGGGTTTGTTTTGTGGGTTTTGTATGTTTGTTTGGTTTCGTTGTTGGTTTTTGTTTTGTTTTTTGCTTGCTTTGGGTTTTGTTTTGTTTTGTTTAATCCCTGGGATGATTCTTTTTACACGAAACTCAAGAATTCATTTCTGTGGTGCTGTCTAAAACAATATAACTGTGAGTACAACCTTACCCAGTATCCACCCAGGACTACATGAGGTGACAATGAGTTTATCAGAACCCAACCCTTAATAGGGAAAGTAAATAGAAAATCATCCTATGAAACATGAGACACAAAAGTGACACGGAATAGTTTCTTGTTCACCAATTCCAAACAAACCAGTCAGTGAGCTCTATTAATTTACCATGCCCTTCGTCTCCTGATCTGCACACTGCCTTCAGCCAGAGGAGAAGGGCAGGGGGGCAAAATGTGCTAATACAAAAGAAAAACAAATAAAACTGAAAGGGAACAGGGAAGGCACAATATTTGAATGTAATGAATCAGGGAAAGCTGCTTAAACACTTAAGATAACAAGGTCTCCCTCTGTTCCCATGATAAAAATTTACTAATTTCCAGAGGTGATGGCAAGTGAGTTGGGTGTTTTGTGGCTTCATTTCTTTCCTACTGTTAGTATTACTGTTTTCCCCAGCTGATTTACATCTCTGCTTAAAGCAAGCATTCTTTCCCATGGTAAGAATACAAAAGCAAGGAAGAAAGAAACGTGCAATATGACTCACAAGCACTGACAGCCTCAAGTATTCATTCTTCCTTCAGGCATTGATTACACCACCCTACAGAGCACCATGCCACCTTCACTGAAGTTATTTAAATCCACCTCTCCTCCTAATCCATTACCCTTTTTTGGTGCTTATTAATAGGAGGATCTCTTCCAGGCTGCTAGCATTAGGCCATGTTATCTCACCTTTAAAAAAAAAAATCCCTAAAAACCTCATACACTTTTCCCCCACACACACACCCCTCTAGCCCTTAATTTAAACAACCCATTTTGACACTGATTCCTCTCTGAAATACCACATTCCTTATTTATAAGTTTCCATGAATAATAATAGATGGTTTTCTGTGTGTCCTTACTAGCAAGCCCTCCATGGAGTCTACAGGACTGTCTTCCAACCCTGCCCACAGCTCTGCTCTAACAAGGACTCTTGTTTTCCATAGAGAGCATATGCATCACTTAATCCACATAAACTATAAACAATTATTTTGGATGACATTAAAACACCCCTGCTGCTATGCCAATATATTAAAAATAAAAGCAACAACACCAAAACCCCCCACCCTTCCCCAAATTGCTGCTTATTCAAAACCGGTCCTGTTCTATGAATTTACTTTGCCTTCTGCCATCTTCTAGAAGAAATGCATGAAAAACAACTGACTAAGGACCCCTATCATTTCAGCAACCCATAACCAAATCTTAATACATGCCAGCACTGGTAAACACACATTTTCTGGGTGTGCAGAGAATGGCTTCACTTTGGGTGAGTTTGCCTTGCTCAGGGGTAAGAGCAGACCCTTACAAAGGCATGCCACGCTACTATACCAAGCAATCCCCGTATCACCACTGCTCAGAGAGGCACACCTCTGCTCTAGGGATGCAGAAAGCACTTCATAAAGGACAGCATTTTAAGAGAATTTGCTTTCTCTGTAGCTCCCCGAGGTGTGTACAGCGTGGCTTCTAGTGTGCTGTTTACTGAAGTCCACCAATCCTCAGAACACAGATGGGTCACGCAGCTAAAAAGAAAAAAAATCCACCCAAGATCAAAGCCACCAGAAATTCTAGTAGATTAAAGCCTGAGTTTCCAGTGCTGCTGACCACCTGGTGATAGCTTGCAGCTGGCCTGGAAAGGTAAAGCAGTCATAGGTCCTCCTGCAGAGAGATACAGAAATCATCGTGGAACTGGCCAGAGCTGTAAGGCCCACCAAAACATCTCCTTAAACTTCTAGCCTCAAGATCCCTCCTAGAGGACAGAAGGGAGGAAAATATGAAAGGCCAGAAAGAAACACTGTATAGCTGCAGCATTCCTAAGTTAATTTAGTAGATAGGTAACACCAAAGGAGCCTTCCATTTTGTAAGAAATGCTGTCAACATCATTTCCAGATCCACTCGGTCAAAACCAATTCCTTCCCAATAACAGCTACACTTCCTTCACTCTTACCTTCTGTGACCCCAGGGTGTGAAGCCTGAAGAAAATTAATACTTTGCATTCCTGAGTATTACCTGCACTCAGATAATCAAGCAAAACAAGGGAGAGGGGGGGCAAATTAGGGGAGGGTATGAGAAAGCAAAAAAAAAAACAAAAACAGAGTAATAGGGAATAAGACAAAAAAAAATTAAAGGAAAATCAGTTAGACTGTTTGGAATAATGTCCTTTTACTCTAAGTGGTGAATCACTGACTCCTTAGTGGCTTTGAAGGAACAGGGCAGGAGGACCTACAGTAGCTGATGAATAATGCAGAAGTCCATTCCATGGCTGAATTAGGCAAAGGAGATGGTGAGAGACTTGACTCCACTTATCCTCTCTAGAAATGGGGAGCAGAAAAATGAGGCTGGAAGAGACTGATGAAAGGTCCCGACCGAGTCAGTGGCCAAGTCAACATCTCCTTTTTCTGTTCTCTGAAAGCCAGGCTGCTGTTTCCTTATCTGACTCTAGAGGACATCCAAATGTTCTTGGTTTCCAAAGAGGTAAACTCTTTCTGGAACGGACAGTTCTAAGAACAGGCAGCAAACATTACTACTTTACTAATTCATTTATTGCAAATTGCCTTATGATCTTTTTTAACCAACAGCCCAAAGCAAAGCAGCAAGATGGGGCTCACAGTGTTCAGGAGAATCGTGGCAATTAAAAATACACCCACAAAGATTCAGTCCTGAGCTAACTGCATTTCTAGGGTACATGTCTGCTGCAGAGGAAAAAAAATCTCACCTAAAATGCACACACAACCATATTTATATCCACGCAAGCAAGAAGAGATGTGCCTGTGGTTATCCCTGCAAATGGAAAACTGCACCTCTCTTTCAAACACAGAAAAGCTCCTAGGGATAACCTTTCACAAATAAACAACCTGCTCTGCTCGGAGAGGGATTTTATAAAGAACAGAGATTACAATGGGCTTAATCACGATTAAACACTGATCTGGCTCAATCTACTCGAAAGCAGACAAAAGATAAATAAAAACCTCCAGCAGATGCATTTCATACTGGAAATTCTGGAACCTCAATTGACGTCACACTTTTCATGTTCTGATAATATCTGGAGGAAACAGTACACTGGATCAAGAAAACAAAAGCAAATTTTTAGTTAAAATTCTCCATGTGCTGTGCAGAAAGAAGGCAGCTCCAGCAGGCAACACACGGGGCAGCTCAGCATTTTACAGACCTCTTTTTGAATGCAGCTGAAATTGCACCATCAGAGCAACACCACAGAAAGAAACAATCACTCCATTTTGGATTCATCTCCTGCACCTTACCCTGCAAAAGTGGGCAACAGCAGCCACTGCATCTCCCCTCAGACAAACCCCACTTCTGATCGATGGCAAGAGCGTTAAATTCGTCATAGCAAATTAATGCTGCCTCTTCACTGTCACTCCAGCTGTGGGTCACTGACCCCTCGGGCACAGTGAGGAAATCCTGCATGATGGGAATGGGCTGCATTTAACAAATATCTCCCCAATGCAGACAGCTGGTCTTTCCTACAGCTGAGGAAACACAGGCAACTGATTCCACATCACAGGAGACAACCGCAGCCATTGGTCCTGCTGAGGGAGATGGGAGAAGTTCCAAAATGAGCAGGGATTGTAGAGATTGCTGGCTTGCAGTGCTAAGCTTTCCATTTCAAGCAACAAGGTAAATATATTTTCTTTGAAGAAAGAGAAATAACATTTTATAGGGGGCAGGGAGTCTACCTGGAGGAGAAGGCTGAGTTCATCCATTCTATCATCTCCAGCAGAGATGCCCAATGGATGACTAAGGGAGATTTGGCCAGCAGGTAGAAGAGATCCCTTCCTGTGCTGAGAGGGCTTGGAGGTACCTCTCTGCCTGTTCTGGTGCTCTGTGAATGTATCCTGTGCTTCACAGCCACAGGCAGCAGGTGAAAGGCTTTCAATTCCTCTTGATTTGTGGCTTCCAAAACTTCTCCAGTGAAGGTGAAAATCCCCAGACAGTGCAAACCTGCTGGTAATTACTTTGGGTTTTTTGCTTTCTTTTCACTGGCCTCTTGGGCACAGCTCACACAAATTTGCCATCACTGTCACAGGGAGATCCTAATAGTGAAATTCATGTTACTTACCCTGATTTTCAAGCTGCAAGTTATCATCAACTGCAAGAACACCCCTAAAGAAAATCATATTTCTTACCTCTGTTCCTATCATCCTTCAGCCCACCCGGTATATCTCTCACACTAATCTTGATAGATCACTCCCAGATTCAAGCAGAATAATCATCACTTTGCAGATGAATTCCATACTTTACAAACCACAACTCAGAATCATATGATTTACATTTCCTAGATAAGAAACCAACAAAATTCTCTGTCTATGGAGTCAAGTAGACATTCCTTTCTCATCCTGAGTAACAGCAGATGCATTTACTTATTAATACACAACAGTGAAAATAATGGGGTACTGTTGCTTGTTCCCAAAGCAGGTTTATCTTATAAAAAGCTGTCAAGGGATTATTAAATTGTACAGATTATTTAGCTTTCCTCTAAAACCTGCCTGTGCAGGAGAAACAAGGTGAAGAGCCACCTTAGCACCTGAGAAGTGCAGGGAGGAACACCTGACAGAAGGCAAAGAATATTTTTATTTTTCCTACAAGATGAATGGCCCTTCCTGCACAACCTACTGGCATCAAGCACAAATGAGAACAATTGCTTTGGCATACTTGTTGCCTATGTAACAGGACTACAGATTTCAAATTCTAAAACAGCAACTGATGTGAAATGTCACCTGGCTAGGCAGTTCCACTCTGCTAATTACTTAAACACATTTCTTTTTAAGCTACAGAAACAGCATGTTCCTCAGAAGAACTATTTTTTCCCCCTCCCTCAAGCAAACACAATTAACATTTGCCAAGTGGAATTCTTCATCTGCAATTAAGGACTTCCCAAAATTAGATCAAGGAAAGTACTCAAAAACACACTGGGGCGAGAGTGTCTCTGGGAGCCTCTCCCAGAGCTGTGGTTCTGGCAGAGGAAGCAAAGCTCCAGAGAGGACTCAGCACCACCAAACCTGCGTGCCTGAGATGCTTCCTTCTAAAGCCTCAGTGGCCTTGACCCCTCGTGGGGACGGGGCTGGCATGAGTGCAAGCTCTCCCGTGGCACCTCGCCATCTGTGCTCTTTACTGCCCTGGGCAAATGGCAGCAAACCCTGTGAACCAAAGGCATACAAGTAATGCAATCCCACAGCAGCTGGGGCAAGCTCAGCCAGGGGGCAGGGGGAAGCAAACAGGTCGATCTGAAGGTTCAAGGGAAGGCAAAGCACAGGGAAGCACGCCCTCGGTTTTGAGCCGCTGGTAAGAGCGGAGTCTGTGGTGGAATGGATCTGACAGGCTACAGCCAAACAAACACAAACAAGCCCACCTCTGACCCTGAATTTTCACCAGGTAAACACTCTTGTTCTTCTCATGTGATGTGGTTCACTGAAGCAAATTGCTGTTTTCTTGTTCCTCTTAACGACAGCGAGTGTGGTGCTGGGGTTCAGCTCCACAGGCAGCACCCCCATCTCAGAGGCACCCACGGCTTCCCAGAAAAACAAACCAGCTCACGAGCAGCATCCAAGGGTCACTCAAATTCATCCCAATCCAGTCTGAGCTGTAATTAAACCTTGCTTATCATACCTTCTGTCTTGGCAACCCTGGGCATAAACTCCGCCAAGTGTGGTAGATCTTTGGCTTAAAGGGGCCATTTTGGCCCAATTTGCCAAAACATTAGGGTTTAGGAAATTAAACAAATAGAGTGTTTGCATGGCATAATGTTTCTCACAGTGTGTTCAGTTTATTTTCAATGGCCAAGACTCTTTAAAAACACTTACTTAAGTATCTAAGATAGTCAGAATGGCATGAAACCCTTTTGCAGTAAGCCATCAGTAAATACATCACACACAGCACGGCAACATTCTGCTACAGGAGGGGAAGAGTTTCCCAAACATACCCAGAAGGGATTCCCATCTTCTCAAGACCTCAATGGTTCAAGCAGCCTGCTCTGACAGTCCTCTGCCTCATGTGCCTCACCTCCCAGTCCATCTGTGCTGGGCATGGCCACATAACTTTATGACACTGACTCGAGGCCCTGGTTCTCAAGAGACTCGCTGCACGTGCACTTCACCTCAGTGTGACTTGATTTAACGGAGCTAATCTGCAGCACAAACACCACAGTGTGTCTATAGGCCTTTTCAGGGCACCACAGTTCAGCAGTGAGCTTCTACTCACTGTGGGTTTCCATGCAAGTGCCAAAAATAAATAACACTTTCAAAGCTGAGCATCAAATTTTAGAAATAAGAAAGTTGCCGAAGTTCAAAACCATGTATGTCAGATTGGAAAGTGTCCTACAGGAAAAATAGTTTTAGGGTATTAGGTTCATAGCTTTCTTAAAGAAAACTTCCCTCTAAAAACCAGAAAATTACTTTGGGTAATGAATATTGGAATATTATCATTTAATAATATTTTGTATATCCTACAATATAATGTATTCCAGCACTATGATGCTGAGAAATAATGATGTAAGAATAGAAAACGACCGCACGTGTTCTCAAAACCTGACTCTGTGAGCAGCTGGACAAGGGATTTTGTTCTAGTCTGCGTTCTTTTTTCCCTCCTATATTTGAAAAAGAAAGAGCAAATTTCTTTGAACTTACATAATTCCACCCTGTAATTTTCCAGAGAGCTAAACTCTCCTTTTAAATTCATTAAGCCTGGCATTGTATGAAAGAGGATATCAAATATTCAGAGAACTCAGTTTAGAAAGATCATTTTTCTGAGGCTGAGCCTTTCTCAAGAGCTTCCCGCAGTGCTCCAGACAATGACTCCAACAGCCATTCCCACCAGGCTGAGGTCACCTGACCTCACCAGACCATGTTTTTGGAGGCATTGGGCCAAAGGGAGGTACAGGTCCAGTGGAAAGGCGAGAAGTGGACAGGGTGTGAGGTGCCAGAGAGTCCGACCGCTGCAAACAATGAAAATGTGTGAATATTGACCTGTTTTGCACAATGAGTGGTTGAGAACCGTGTCCTCTTCACATGTGAAAAACTACAGCTTCGCCTGCCTAGTCCTCTGTCACTGCCTTTTATCAAAATCTACCTCCTTGATCCAAAATCAGAGTTCACAAAAGCCAGTGAAGAGATAAATGCCCCATTTGAATTAACTGGGTTGCACGTGGGACCTCTGTGAAACGCACAAGGCTGAAGTACCCACTGCTGCTGTGTTCCCTCTTACCCCCTGCTTCCAGAGTACCCAGCAGCCTTAACACAGCACTGCAGGGACCTTCTCCTTCACACAGACAGGATGTGTTCGAGGCAGGAGGAGGTTTGCTCCTCCCCCCCTGCCCAAAGCACTCATAGGTACAGAGGGGCTGGTTGGGTCAGCACCCACCTCAGTGCCTGCCCTAAAGCAGCAGTTTTTCCATCAGGGCTCAGAATCCATTACTTCTCTTTGAATCCTAACAAGTCTATCATAACTCCATGCTGCCTCCCAGCTGGGTCCTTTGGATTGTAGATGAAGGAGCTGATGAAGAAAGTGAAGGGAAGCCAGTGGTCCCCTCAAGGGCACTGGGAATCCAGTCCTACCGTCCAGGCAATAAAAATAATAAAACAGTAAGAAATACAACATTTGGTTCTTCACTTAGTAAAAGGACATCAGAGAATGGTTTGGGTTGGAAGGGACCTCAAAGATCACACAGTTCCAAGCCACTGCCATTGCAGGGCCACCTTTCACCAGAGCAGCCTGCACAGAGCCCCATCCAGCCTGGCCCTGAGGAGTTCCAGGGATGGAGCATCCACAGTTCTCTGGGCAATCTGGGCCAGGGCCTCACCACTCTCACAGTAAAGAATTTCTTCCTACTCTCTGACCTAAACCTGCCCTCCAGGTTGTGCCTGCAGTACCTTTTGGCTGTAGAGCAACAAAAGGTTTTATCATTTACCTCTTATTATCAAGCACTGCTTACCCCTAGCTTGTTGTAAACTCAGAGAACATCAAAAACACGTGGTCAGCTTGGACAGAACATCACCCCTCTGCCTCCATGTGTTATGTAGCTGGGAAGATGTCTTATTTTATGCTGGATGATTTTCCATGAAGTCAGGAAGCACAACTAACACAGGGGGCTTTAAGAGCTTAAACGTGTTAAGACAGTTGTATTAGAGACATTTTTAAATACCTTTTCCAGCGCTTCTCTGTCAACCAAATCCTGCACAGCCAAAAGCTTGATACTGTAAGAAAAAAGAGAGAGAAAAAAAGGAATTAATCACTCCATTGCAGGCATTACAGAAACAACAGCAGAACTGAAGCTTGTTTTTTATCTTCTCTCTTCACGAAGAAGATACAAGACATGCTGAGGATATGACAAACCAAAGCAAGAGTGACAGTGTTACTTTGTTTGCCTTGAATTAGACATTCTAAGCAGGTTTTTTCATTTCCAAATTTCTGAAGCAAGCATTTCTGAATTCACCTTACAGGGAAACTGCCATTAATCACTACTTTTTTTAATACCCCAAATTAACACCAAAGAATCTCCTGAATGACAAACACAGAAAAATATTCTAGACATTTCCACTGGTTTTAGTCAACTTTGTTCTTCAGTATCAACATGTCTCTGTGAGTCCTATGACAGTCATTCTCAGGGATTTACAATACTATATATGAGATAAATTAATTAAGACAGCACAGGAAATTTGAGGGAGAGATGAGGGAAATGGGCACCACTGTTTGAAAGTAGGGGAGAGAGGTAATCCATAGTTATGATTCTTATAATGCCCTTTGCTGATCGACCCCAAATTTCTTCACCTACTCAATCTTTTCCAAGTTTACCTCCAGGGGCTAAATCCTGCACACTGAATTTCACTCACTTCAACAAGATTGTTAGGTATTCAAGCATGATTTTACCCCAGAAGACAGGCAAAATCACAGCTAAATCTGGGTATATAAGAGAACCTTGTACAACATACAGTTTTTCGTAATCAGTTTAATGAGTAATTAGACATTATCCATCCTCCTTCAACTTCAGTTACTTTCATGTGCCCCCCATGCAGTGCGAAAGTCCAATCTTTTCCATGCTAAGGAATTTCAGGAAAATACCCTGTTGCATCCCTGCCAATCCGCAGGGCTCACAGGAGAGGTATGAACCTGCAGAGCACTGAAAGCAGGTCAAAGGAGGTGATCCTTCCCCTCTGTGCAGCACTGGCAAGGCCAGACCTCACATCTCCCCACCCATCCCAGTAGAAGGGATCAACAGCACTTCTGCTTGCAGACTGGGCATCTTCTTTAGGATGTTGCAGTTAAGACTGAGCCCTCTGAAACTTTAGCTCTCTACAGCTGTGGTGTCTGATTGAAGCTTTCATTTAGACTCACTGTATGGTTTAATGAAAAGAGAGAGGAACCTCACTGACCCAGGGTGGTTCAGCATCATCCCTTATGTCCTTCCACAAGGACAGAAGCTGCTGTCATGCCACACTGCTCTGAGCCAAGCTTACAGAAAGCTGCTAGGTTTTATACCCATGAAGTAGACCCGTATTGCAACTCCAAGTGCTCACTTTCCTTACCCAGTCTTAAAACTAGTCACTTAATATATTATCCTTGGAGTCTAGAGGATAATTTCCTCTACCCAGGGCTACAAAAACATTTCCATGGCAATAGAAGAATCAAATGATGCATATAAATATTGTTTAAATGACTCTCACCACCCTGTAGGTAGACACAGTAAAGAGCCAGTATTCAAGCTTATTGTGAATAGGCAACACAGAAGTCTGCCAAAGGACATACTACAAAAAATTTTATTAGCCTTTCAAAACCTCAGAGCAATAATGCAGAATTCTTGAACATCCACTGGCACCTTGTATGTTAATTATGTACATTCATCCTGCAAGAGCAGTTGGCAAAACAGCTTTAGCCCTTCCCTTCTGCTGCTTTCTGCTGCAGGTGGAAACACACAGCCTAACCCCTGAACACAAACATGCTTTCACTTCAATGGACTTCCAGTTTACAGATGTCTTCAAGGCATCATAAAAAGCCTATACCCAATGAATTATAAAATAGCCCCAGACAACAGATTTCTAGCCTGTAGAGGCTATTATTACCAAGACAGAGAGGGCAGAGATGGTTCAGAAAACAACGGGGTAATCAGGAAAATGAAGAAGGTGTTCCATTAAAGCCCAGCCACCACAGTAGCAGGGGATATGTGATTTTGTGTTACTGTTTGGTGAACACACCAGCCTGCACACAAGCATTCAGCTGAACTGGAAGGCACTTCTGGAAAGTACAAAGCCATGCAATTCTGACAGCCTACAAAATAAAGATGGGATGGGCACCAGGGAAAGAAGGCACCTCCGTTTAAAAAACAGTACTGTGTTCCACTCAGAAGCAGCTTAGGCTGATGCACCTTAGAGAACAAGGTCCACTAACACAGGCAGTAGTAACGCAGCCATAATCAAGACCTGGCTCTGAATTCAGGGGTCACCCCTTAGTTTTGATGATCCAAAGTGGTGCATCACTTTGGAAAAACACAGGATGGGTGAGAGGGAGGTGGGCTAACAAACACATGGGGGGCACCCAGGATGCTCACAGCCAGCTGGGCTGCTACAAACAACACTGAGGGTTTTGTTATGCAAATTACTTTTGTCTTTTTTTTTTTTTTAAAGCTAGAGACTCTTTGATTACTTCATCAAATCAATGAAGGCTGCAGATGATTCTACCAACTGACTGATTTATTTCTAGAATGTTATTTGTGATTTATCTGACACTCAATGGCTGCAGAAGAAAGATACAGACTGCCCCAAATTACAGTACTCTTTTCATCAGAGATTATCATCTTACTGTACAAACCCACCTTTGTTCCCCTTTACACCTGTAAAGCCCCACATGAACTTTTTCAACTGGTATGCATTTATTTGAAACAAGGGATACAGAGTCACACAGAAGTAATGAAACGGGGAGCAGGAATCTTTTTGCTTTCTCTCATTATTTTTATGGAGATGCTGAGCTCTGGTTCAGAGGTGAAGAACCCACACAAAGGGTTTACATCCTGCAGAGGTACTGCATATGCAAGGCCAGAGTCCAACCTCAACTCCAAGTTGATACACGATTTGCAGCAACAGTGTTTTTACTCCTGGAGAGAAAAAGACTTCCTCTGCTGTTACAAATTGAGAGATCAGTGTTTGCACAGTACTTTACTCTTTTCTCCTTGTGACACCAGGTATTTTTTCAGGGTCAAAAGGAATCAGCAAATGCAAATATCAGCCTTTATATATAACCAGTTGCAAAATCCTGCCTTCCTTAGAGCCCCATCACAGATGCTGCCTCTGCCCACTGAATTACAGCCCACTACCTGGAAAATTGCTTTTGATAACTAGTTATTTATTGCCATCTCTTCCAGCAGTTCCAAGCAACATTAGTATGTGCTCCCTGATGCAATGTCAGCTTGGAAATGCAGCTTCTTGTAAGGCTGCTGCTTTGGGTGTTTCAAAAAGAAATCAGGCTGCTTATTTAGGCACTACATCAGCAACCTTAGAACCACTGAGAGCAGCTCGTAACTTCATTTGCTGTTTGTACCTTTTGTGTTCACCAAGGATTTCACAGTAGATGGGAATACAAAGGGATGAAGGGAAGATCTCTAATTTTAAAAAAACCAAACAAACAAACAAACAAAAAAAACACCAAAAAACCCAACCAACCAACCAACCAAAACACACACAAAAAAACAAACAACAACAACAAAACAAACAAAACCCCACAAAAACAAAACAAAAACAAACAAAACAAAACCAAACCAAAACAAAAACAAAACAAAAAACCCAAACAAACAAACAAAAAAACCCAACCAAAACTCTCATAAAATGAAAAGAGAGTTACCAAAAACCACTACTGGAAGCCCAAGCTCTTGCTGTCTACAATAAAACACTTAAGAACTCTTTTCACATACCCTTAGCAACATTTCTTTCATCCTCACCCACATTACGCGAACACTAAGATATGAATATAGTCGTAGAAAAATCGTATTTCCCAAATAAATTTCCCAAATAAACTTTTTGGTTTCTGGAGAGCCTGCTCTAACCTACCAGCTTTAAAATATCCTGGTTAAGAAACTTGTAATATGAGTAACTATACTGACTGGATGAAAAAGGTCCAGCTTAAACCTGAAACCCTATTAAAAATACTCACGGACTCAATTACTTACACGACCTATTTAAACAAAGCTATTGAAATTAATATCCTGGCACTGCAGCCACACTCAAAATACTTGAAAACATGCAGTGATCAGGATGAAGGACTCTCCTCCAGGAGTAAAAACATGCAAACATGATGTGCTGTCAAGGAAACACGACTCCCTCTGTTTTTGGCTGCGGGTGACGCACAGCGTTCTCCTCTAAGGGAATTCCTTTTGGTTTCCAGAAGATTAGTCACAGTGCTGAGCAAATGCCTATGGCCACAGCACATTTCTGTGCCTCAGGGTATCATTGCAAGCCTTTCCTCAAAGGCTTCTCACTTAAAAAACACACACAGCATTGGGTTACTCTCTCTAATCACACACATCCAGGAATAATATGAGTCTTCTCAGCAACCTCTTGCAACACTGCAAACTCGCTGGTGGGTCCCTCGCTGGTTGGTGCATTCCTACTCACCACGAGCCATCCACAATCACATTTAGTTTGCATTGAGCTTCACTTCCCAGCTCGAGATCACATTGCCCACAAAATCCCATCTGCTGTTGCAGTATGGAATGTCGGGGCCTCCCTAAGAACCACTGCAGCTCCATCTGCCTGCAACCCAGCCGAGCTGCGGCTCTGCAGCAAGGCTGAGGGGACAGACCGAGACCACCATGCAGAATGCACCTGAGGAAGAGAAGTTGCTTCCTCCAAAACCAGCTAGGAGGGTGTTTTAGAACTGCAGCCAGTTTCTGGACCATCCCTGCACAGAATTAGAGTTTGCAGCTATTATGGACACAGGTCACTTGACTGCCACTGTCAAGAGAGAGGGTCCCCGGAGCACAGCTCTGCATCGATGAGCATGGTGACCTGTGTCTGCCGAGCTGAGGTTCCCATTCAGTGCAGAACCTGGTAATTTTGATGAAAAGGGAGAGAGGAGGAAGTGAGGAAAATGTGATGCATTAAGTACAGTGATCAGAACGTCAGCAAAGTGATTAAGTGCACACTTGGCCTCACAATGGTGTCCTACAAAAGCTGCAGTGATGCAGGGTGACTGCCCAGGTGGAGCAGCAAGACCCTGTCTGGAAGCTGGCACTCCCAGCATGTGGGATGCCTTCTTATCCTGCAAACAGCTCGTGCATGGTGAGTCTGCAGGCATGCCAGCATACTCCCACTTTGCTCTTCCTTCCCCCCTTAGCCAGGAAGCAGAGCTCCCTGGACAGTCAGTGCTGCCTGTCTTCCGCCCGAGGGTTGGTACATTGCCCAGCATCACCAACCCAAGTTTGTCACACAGCAGCAACATGAGCTGAGGATTAGTCTCAGTTTGTTTTGTAAGTTTATGTATCTTTGTTCAAAGCCTGGGTTTTTCCAAAAGCCTCATGCTTTCTCTTAACCAGAGCATAAGCCTAAATTTAACAATATCAAGAAATGCCCTTTGACTTCTCTTAGTTTTCTGTCTCCATCTTCAGCATACAGCTGTACCAAAGCTGGCTTCAGCCAGACTCACAGCCATGACCACAAACAGCCCATGCAAAAACCACTCAACCCCAGAGCTCCATTTTGAACAACATTAAATAGTTCCCCTCTCTCTCCCTTTTAGTTCACAAACTTTCCTCCTTTGTCCTTGAGATAAGATCCCATAATCATGTTATGGCACACAGCGAAATTTTGTGGATGACTTACACATCCGAGAGCAGAAAATGGATGCACATAACTCAAGTGCTTGATGACAGTCATGTTAGAGTTAGTCAACAAAAAGAATGGGACAAGACCACCTGAGTCATCAAATTAGTATGCTAAAATTGTATTGGCAACTCTTACAAACTGGCCTTACTAAATCAATTCTGCTGAAAGAGATGGGCATGAAACATGAGAGTTGGAAGAAAATAAGTAGAAAAATACACAAATAAATAAATAAATTTGCAGCTGAACTGTGCTAATGGTACTTGGAAGGCAGCACTGCCCATCAGCTGGCTGCTCTCCCCACACCTCCCCTTGGTCTCCAGCTCTCCACCTGCACCACAGCCCCTCTTTTCCTTTTGGCATTGGCCAGGTGAGGGTGAGTAACAAGAGGGATGGGGAAGCTATGGACATGGGTACGTGTTCACTGTGAGGGCTGTGGTGCCTCCCTGCTGCAGCCAGCTGTCAACAGCCCGAGGTCAAGGGCTCTGATTAATTGGTTTTTAATCGTTTTAAGTGCAGGCAGATGCTTAGGCATCAAGCACATGCTGCTTTGGGAAGTGCATGGAGGGTGGGGAAAGACGCCAGCCTGAAAGTGAGGAACACCGAGAAACACAGAGCTGGTGGCTTGAAAAAATGGTGGTGGTGATGTGTGGATGGGGATGGCCTGTGGGGTTTTTTTGTGGTTTGAGTGTTTGTTTTAAATATCAAGCTGCTGCTGGAGTTTGTCCCTGGCTGCTAACACCTAATGAGGCTCAAGGTTCCGTTTCCTGACTGCGTCTGCCCCAGTGATGATTCCACTGCTTAAGGGCAGGTGAAAGAGCAGCAGAATCCCTCCAGCAGCACAGCAGACTATGTGTGACACAGGGAGATGATGGCAGAGCAGGCCTTTGGGGTGTGCAGAACGACCTGTGCTGCCCACACTGACAAGAGCAACAGGTGACCTAAATGGGGTGCTTTTACAGTGAAGGAGCAGCCTTTAAGACATTTATGCATGCACTGTGAAATGCCATCTCATTTCTGCTGGCATATTCCATTTGCAAAGTTGTTTCTCCCTGTTTACTCACACCCCCCTATAAACAAAAGCAGAAGGAGGAAAAGCAAAAAGAGTGCTTAATGACTTTCAGCCTCATAAACTTCCTCCATCTACCCCTGAGAAGTCTGACAAGGAAAAAAAAAAAAAATCAGTTTCTCCTTCTCCAATAAAAGCATCTGCATCTTCTCAATCACTCCTTAAATGGAAGGAAAAATTGTGTCCACTGCCACATATTAACAGCTGCTGGAAGCCACCGGAGAGCTTATGAAGTAAGCTGATGGGCTTGGATAGGAATACCATGCCATATTGCTCTGGGATCAGCTGCCAGCTAATGACACAACAATATGAATCGAAGGGTTCTCAGGAAAAAATGTTTCTACAGTAAGAAGAAATTATGATTGAATCAGGGAGCTGCATTTCCTTAAAAAAAAAATATTTACTTTATATATATTAAATGTATTTTTATATCTCTATATTATAGATACACATAAAATAGATACTATACATTTTATATAGAATTTTATAAACACATTCATTTTTATTTTTTTAAATAAATTTATTTGGGACTACTTTTTCGCAGCTTCCTCATTCAGATGAAAGAAGATGTTCTTTGATGTCTAGTCATCACTGAAGGTCTGAAACCAAAAAGCAGATCAAGGCACCACAGCTGGAAAGGGAACCAGGAGTAAATGGAAGGAGGAGTTGAAATCCATCAAGCAAATTGGCAGTGTGGCATAGGCCACACAAACACTCTTCCTCCAACAGTTGCATTCACAGATCCTATTGCATTATGTGAGAGATTGGAGTGTTTGTCATGGGGAGAAAGGAAACTGTAATGGAACTAAGAGAGGGAAAATATGAATTATGGATGATTACTCCTCAGAGTTGAAGGGTGAGGGGAACAGCAGCATTAGCCAAGCTAACAGGCAGAAAGCAACTGAAGTGGTTCACTCCTTTCTTCTTCCATTTGAGTGGTTCCCTGGGCTCAGGGATGCTCCGTGTCCTTGCTGCTCTCTTTCCTAAATCTACAGCAAAGCCATCTTTTTGCAGGACCTATAAACTTTGCATCTGGGGTCTGATTCATGTTCAGCTGATGCTGTGGTTTCAGCAAAGCTTTACCATTGCAGAAACAGAAAGATGATTCATAAACTCTGGGCACTGCATATTCCCTATGCACGAGAGCAAAACCAAAAAGGGAGATTGCAAAAACAGCCAACTTCTTAGCACTCTGGAAGGGAATAAGACATGCTCACAAAATGACCCAAACCACAACTGGCTGCAGAAAGCATGTGAATGCCCACGTATAATGAGACCTGAAAGCCACCCTGAACACCTCCTTGGGAACAACCAATCCAAGCTCTTCCCAAATGCATGAAATCCATGCTGCTGTGCACACAGACCTTTACTACATCAGTAAGCAGAGGAGGTCATGCACAGCAAAATTAAGAAGGGAGATGCTCAAAACTCCCAGAATCCCTGTGACACTGAAGAAACATCATTCTTATCCAGCTACCAGGAAGAGGTGCTTAATGAGTTGTGAGGCACTGATGCTCATCAGCAATGTGAAAATTCTGTGTGTTTCTACTGTTGAGAGGGGAAGAGGTGCACCAAGGAAGCATCCTATTTACCTCTTCCTCCACACAGAGGATCACATCTCATGCCTAATTCTTTCCTTTATCAGGTAAGGAGGAAGGAGATGGGATATCATTTCCACTTGCATAAATTCTCCCTTTCTGAAGATTCCCTTGAAGTTTTATACTAGGGGAGGCCACAATAGGGTCAATCTTTGCACGCACATAATGCACATGTAAATACTGTCCTTTCTTTCACTATCATGTCCATAAAGATTTGCTAACCCATCTCCATTTGGGGTACAGAGTACTGAAAACACAAGCCCTGAGCTAACTGCACTTTTTAGAAACACTTGTGTAAGTTACAGGCAGTCCTATGGCCTTTTCTCTTGTTGTCCTGTTATTATTCTTTCCTGTCCCTCTCCAATTCTGTCTCTGCAAACTGGTGCAATGCCAACAGAGTAGTAGCAGTTAGAAAAGTAGAAGTCAGGGAAGACTTCCAAGGTCCTCAGAAGAAATGCTGGTTATTAAAGGCTGGGATACGTTGCACTTGATTGAACAGAACCAAGGCTGATCCCTGAGAGGCAAAGGTTAATTAGAGAAATGGCTCAAAAGGATCAATTCGCTCTAACCCATAATTTGCTGAAATTTTTTTTTTTTTTTTAATTTTAAAAGAGAGTTTAAAATAGACTAGGCAGCTGAAAATATGCCCCAAATTCCCAAAGGCATGAGATGAAACCACAGAAGGCCTGGGACTGTCAGCAACATGATGACTATGGAGTAGTAGACTAATGAATAAGGAAGCAGCGAATCAAATACCTACACTAACTTATAGTGAATGCAGCAGTCTTGTCTGTACTTATCTACTACCAGGGACCAGGTGCACACAGTGGCAATGCAGCTTAACTTCCAACATTGTTCAAAACCCAGGGTGACAGTCCAAGAGGCTTCTCTGTCACCACTTCCACTTTCACTGGTTGCTCCTATGCCAAACACTTTGTATTAGATGATAATTCAGGTGGCAGAAGAGAGTACTACTGCAAGTGGCAGGGAAGTATGTGTGTCATATTTACTCACAAAAAAAGACATGAGTTGTTGCAACTCATTCCTGACAGGCAGCAAACCAAAATCAGCTGCCTTCATTAGAAAAAAAAAGTGGGGAGGGGAGTTGTCTTTTAGTTTAATTTAGATAACGATAAACTGCATTTTCCTTTTTCCATATTTCTATTTCTTGCTATATTTAGCTAAGAGAAATACTGTCCTTATTCAAAACAGTTCACCTTACATTCAGTGGTTTCGAAATTGGGCAAAGTATAATGTTCACAGTCATAGTATTTTCATTTGTTACTTTTTCAAAGGATGCCTTTTCCTTATAATTCTGCAGAAAGAGAGAGGCCCACAGAGAATGTTGTGTTTGTGGCAACAACGATTTCTTCTGAGTCATTAGAACTGGACAGGGGCAAGTTATTTAACTTGCACTGATTTATTCAAATCTGTCCAACAAGGGACAAGACCAGGGTTGAAAACAAAAATTTAGGAGGTCATAAAAATCAGAACTTCCAAATACAGGAATTATGTTATAGTGTACACCATCCTGGCATTTGGCTCTTTTTCTGGATTTTCTGAATCATTCTCTGTTGGGGTAGAGTGCATTAATTTCAGAAACAGCATCTTCTCCTACCCAGTCTCACCCTATTACAGCAATGGAAAAACTGAGTAGTCCCTTAATTAAATCAAACGGACACATTTGAGAAAGGGCACAGCACCGCGCTACCATTCTGCCATGAATTACAAGGCTACCAATAAAACTATGGGGCCTTGGGAGCCAAAGTGGTTAACAGTGGCTGTACTTGAAAAATCTCCCTCTGTGTCCCTGAAAAACACTGGGAAGAAAAAAAAAGGGATTTGAAATAGTTTCCTTCCTTTTCTCCATTGGGTATGTGAAAGCATACTATGAAGCTCTTATGTGAAAGCCTGCCATGGCTCCTTATTCAATTCAGAAACTTCATTTTGTCAAACTTGCACATCTTTGTCTCAGAGAAATGAGTTCACCTGGTTAAAAACCCTACAAGGGAATACAGTGATAGTCAGTTTGTTTTGTAAAATACATGCTCAAGAGCAGCGCTGCAATTTCATGGTAGTACAACCACGGTCAGCTGGTGACATCTCAGCACCAGCAATATTTAGCCCTGTGTTGTGCAAAGAGTACTGAAGCTTCCTGGCTGAATCTGGATACAGAACTTCAAAGTTTTCTGCAGTACACTCTTAACAAAGAGACTGACCCTCAAGAGTTGGCTCCTACTTCGAAGAGGCTGGCGGAGCGCCACAGCAATTGGGCATTTCGTACACGCATCTTTAGCAGGAGACTTGGTGCCAAAGTGGAATTTTTTAAGTGGTGGAGGAGGTTAAACATCAGGGATTAAAACAGAAAAATGTCCACAAGAAGTGCTCAGAGAGACACCATGAAATCGCTGAAGAGAAACACTGCGACAAGGGGAAAAGAGCACCACAGAAACCAAGAGCAGTGCTTTGGTCGAGTGCACTCTTCTCCATGTTTTTTCACAAGCAGCTTATTTTATCCCACAAAAACAAAGACATTTTGACAAGAAGGCTAAAATGAAGTGCATCACTATAACAGGCAGAAAACAAAGCAGAATCTGTATTAGCAGACAGCTCATATGTTTTAAGGACTTGCCACTCCATGGCCAAAAGCCAGGGTGGAGCTTCGGAAGCTGATGACAAGACCTTGACACTTGCAAGAGCAAGGGGAAAGCAAACAGAGACTTTGTCAAGGTGACTAAGGTCTTGTCACCTTGAGAAGGGGCAAAGTGTTGGTTTAGCAAGATAATGTTCCTGCATTACTATTCTGACAAAAGTCTCCAGCACAGGCCTAGCCTAACACGATGGAGCTGGCACGTCAACAGAGTGGAGCGCCACTCAGCGCAGCCATCTGCTGCATCACACCCAGGAATGGTGGCAGGACCCACTGCCAACAACTGGGTTGCTCTCTTTATAGTGTCTATACCATATGGTGAAGGAGAGGTCGCAATAGATGAGGATTCCTCAAAACTGTCACTCAGCTAGCCCACTTAGAGGATAGTGAAAACACAACAGTTCGGTACCCATGCTTTGAGTGAATATGAACATTCATCCTCCTAAAACTGAGGTCAGTTGCACAGTCCAAAATATGAAGCAAAGAAATTGCAAACTGTGAAAATAAGCCATCCAGAGGGAGCAAAGGCAGAAAACTCGAGTTTTGCATACCAGAGAAGATGACACTCCTCCGTCTTGCATGCACTGAAGCCTTTAAATGTCAGAAAAGCCATAGAAGACAGCTCAGTAAGGCTATTCACAGCTGGTGTTGATGTCAAGCCATGAAGAATTTTGGTTACACTGATGCTATACTCTTAGTTTGCCAGAAATGAAAAGAATATTGTAGAATGTGGTAGAAAATAACAACAAGCCAATACTGAGGTTGCATCTGCAAAAGGCTGCAGAAAGCACAAATCAGATAAGAAAACTACCTGTCAAATAAGGGTAGGAAGTTAAAAGCTTCCTTTCCAAGAGCTAATTAAAAAGGTATCCTACCAGCTTCATCTACAACATCACATCAGAAAAGGGAATTTAGCTTATGGGGCACTTGGAGTGCCATTTATATAACTTTTAACCAAACAGCAGACCAGACGATCTTTCTGTCAGTCCAGTTGTTTTGTACTTTAATAATGACTTTGAAGTGTGATGAGGGTTACACGAAGCTTAAGCCTCTGGTTAGCCAAAAGCCACAACCCCACACAGCCTTTGCTCTGAGTATCAGAGTAACATGGAAAGGTTTTGATTTCATCCCTCCAGGGGATGCATCACATAGCTGTAACTCTGATCTGGGAGCAAATGTAATCTGTCCTCAGTTCTCAAAGTCAGGAAAACCAGCTGAGTCTGCACTCTCCCAGCCAACTGCTGGGCTCAAAGCTCTGCTGGCAGAGCTTTCTAGCAGAGATAAACTAAGCTGAAGGGAGAGACCACTCAAACAGAAAGTTTGCAGTATAAACAGAGAGCTGAGCTGACTACGGCCTGTTTCTGCAGGCTGCTGCCATTCCCTTTCTCTACTGCATCCCAGAGAATTCCTTGAGACTGTATGTGTGGTAGAATCCTCCACCAATGCAGGAATGTTGGTCAAAGGAGACTGCTGGATTCAACAGTGCCCTCAACACGAGACTGTTATGAGGTCAACTGTGGCTTCACCAGCTGAATCTTGGAAACCTCCAAAGCACTAAGACTACACGACCTTGAGATAACATCTTCCAGTGCTGCACCAGCTTCTGAGGGAGGAAGCGTCTTCTCGTGTCTGTTCTGAAGATCACAAACCAGTCAACTGCCCACTTGTACTGAAGCAAGGGGTTGTTTTACCTGCAGTGCTGGGCTATGAGCTTTTGTGGACACAGATGAGATTCTTCAGGAGCTTCAGGACTGAAGGGCTACCATCTGCCACAGAAGCCACTCCCTCAAATTACACACTGTTACAGAGCATAATAATGTATTACCCATCACAAAGGATAATTACCCCATGTAGCAAATCTATACTGCCACAATGGCCTTTATTGACAAAGGAAAAGGCTTATCTGACTACATACATGGGTCAAGTAATGTTTTCTTTCTCCTGCCCCAACAGTAGCTTGTGCCAGATTCTTTGGAGGACAGAGTGAGACACACAGTAAAGAAGGCAAACATCTTCTCTGCTCTCCCAACTGCTCTCATCTTACATAACGGAATGCCACCACTGTCAATACATCCCCCTCATTTGGTGGTTCCCAGTGTTTCTGGGCTGTAACCTGCTGTCAAGGTTGAAGCTGCCTTCCCTAGCAGATGACACACTGTTGTGAAACATTTGACCAAAAGATCCTACAGAAGGGATGTCTCACCAGCTACGACACCACAGTCATGTCTGTCGCACCTCAGGAACGAGGGAAGGTGAAGGGCGACTAATCCTTTATTTGAGCTTCTGCCTAACTCCTAACCTGTGTGGCATTTTCTAGCATGGGTTTATTAATGTGCCGTCTTAAAAGTTGCCTTGGAGCAAGCACAACAGAAGGTTTTTCCCTTTGTTCTAATATGTAGTTAGAAAATAGCACAGTTGAGTTCCTTTACATTCGCTTATCACAGCAGTCTCTTTGTTATAATATCTCATGACTTCAAGATGAGGATGAACTTCATCTGTTAAGGAACCTCATTAAAATGATCTATTTCTCCTACAGAAGAGGAAAAATCCAACGTTTCTGTCATGGAAAATAACACTGAAAGTTTCAAATTGTGGACTACTTCTACGTGTAATAAAAAAGTTTCAAATCAAGAGAGCTGTATGGGTACACACAGAAAAGCTTACGTCACTAGCAATAACAGGCACTGTTATAAAAGCAGATTAACCATCTTTTGGTCAACGTCTGCAAAAAAATTGTGTACAGAGGCCTGCCTAGTAAATGCTTCCTTGCAGCTGAGGACTGTGCATGGGAGCACGGCAGCTCCCAGTTTCTCCTTGGCCACAAGGAAAAGCCATGTGCTGGGGAAGGTCAAGAAGACTGCCATCAAAGTGGAGCCTCATAAACCTCCAGCTGGATGGGCACAGCAACCACGAAGCCAGAACCCCATGTCATGTCGAGAACAATTCCTGCAAGTTCAAGGGCATCAGCCGTGACTTTATGACAAATAGAACCACTGCATTTGTCAGAGTAATAAAAAAAAACCAAAACCCCAAATGCACTGTAGTCTCAGTCTCCAAAGAATAGTGTGGCATGGCTGAACAAGGCCAGGCAGAGAAGCATCATGCTGAAACACAAGAGCACTGCCCAGGCACCCTGCTCCCAGTGCTAGCACCACAACCATGCCGGCCACGTACACCTTCCTGGGGTGGTTGTATTGCAGGGTTGTGTCTCCCTCGCAGGGAACACCAAATGCCAGAGGGGACCATCCAGGGAACCTCTGTTGGTGCCATGTCCCCACCACGCAGCACCTCTCCTGCCTGGGTAATTTAAAGTCAGTGTCTCCACACGCCATTCCCTGTGGACCTCCATGTGCTTTAACAGAGACAGCAAGTGGTGATGCCCCCAACACCTCCAGCCAGGGCACGGTCTGTCTGTCTCTTGCAACCCCAGATAACGTGGTTTGAGCAGTGACCACTCCTGCTCAGCGGGCTGCATCCGGCAGCTGTTCAAGTGAAGCCAATTTACTTGGCTGACGAGAAGCTCCCAGATTAACCTGGATCAGCTCCGGGTGTCGAGAAACAGTAACAAGCAGCTAGAGGGAGGATCTCTAAACACCTGCCTCTTCATGGGTGACCAGGACATGCCTGAAGCTGCAGAGAAGTGACAGCGCTCATCCAGGGTCATGTCAGAGATGGGACAGAACCAGAGTGGCTGCAGTCCCCAGACACAGCCTCCTCCTCTCAGACCACCTTGCTTACTAGTTGCCTGCATTTTACAGTGCAGGAAAGCATACACATTATGTAAGTGTTAATTATATAGTATAAAGGGCTCCCACTTCTGATTTAAGGAGAGCATTAATACATTATTCACGACTTCAGCACTTACACTTTGCGGTTTGGATTATTGCTTTGATTTTTGAGGCACCCCTCTTTCCCTCTGACCCTCCCATTCTGCAAAATAGTTCCTAGTTATAATTTTGATTACAATTTGCAAGCACTGGTTTGTGGAGGAATAATTATGGTGGTGGAGGCTGAGAAAAAATCTGGTGGATGACCAGTGCTTGTTTAGAAGCACAGGACAGCAAGGGGAAGTGTCAGAGTCTTCTTCTCAGCAAGACTCTCTTAAGCAGCAGAAGTCTTAGGCTGCTTCTTTCTCAAAGGGCATCAAATAAATCCCTAATCACTGAACAGCTACAGCTTAATCTTAAATGGCCACATGCTATTTTAAAAATAAATTAAAAATTAATAAAAATTCAAACCAAAAGCAGAGCACCTAAGAAACCACACAGGCTGGGAGGACAGAAAGGGCCATTAGTTTCACTGCAGAGTTCTCATTGAACACTGATGCCTGCAAACTGTCCCAGCTGTCACAGGGCACAGCCAGCAGGCAGGTACGTAACCACTTACCACAGAAAGTTGTAGAAATCACCATTACATAAATTGCAGAGGGCTGTGTGTATAGAGGAATTCTATTTAANATAAATAAATAAAAATTAAGGTCTAAAGCAGGGATGACTTGCCATATCTGCCTCACCAGATGCATAATAGGGGACAATAAACATGATTCTGCTGTGTCAGCTCTGTCACCAAAGGTGTTCCTTTTGAGAGTTCACTGGTAAACATACAAGCAAAACCCAAATCTTTCTAAATTTAAAAGGATGTGAGCTTGTTGGGGATTAAAAAAAAATAAATCTTCTTAAAGCTCTTCAAAGAGCCATGGAAAGGAGATTTTGTTAAACACATGATTCTCACCATCTTCTTATTTGTGCTACAGTGTGCGTAGGGCAAACATTTAAGGTGCTTTGCCTGTGAGTGGATGCAGCCCGACATGAGCTACAGCAGTGTGCATTCCCTGAACTGAAGTAACCCTGCACAGGCAGGGATCCAGTCAGACATCTTAGGGGTTACTAGGATTCATATTTAACGAGGAGAAACACTGACTCTCACTAATATAAAAACAAAACTCGTCAAAGGCAGATGTCTCTGTGTGCTTAAGTTCAGTTGGATAATATGTGGTTGGGATTGCGTTGCCACGGGGTTTAATAAGAGGAAGTCTCTTATCTCCCTTGGCTAAGCAAAAACAACATGTCTTTTTTTTTTTCCTCATAGAGAAATGAGAAAAATAGCACACACACTACACAGTCTCTGCTCTAGTGTAAGGGGCAGGAAAAAAAAGTTCCTGACATGATGCAAGTCCTAGCAGTGTAAGAAAGGTTAATAGCAGCCACTGAACTTCCAGTAGTGCATAACTCTACCATACCTGCATCAATAAGGTGATTTCATTTCTTTTCAAGTTTATTGCTCCATGATCAAATCAAAGACTTGGAAATGAGAAGGAGTTTGGAGGTAGAGGCCACTAATTCCCCCAGCCATTCACCTTGGCTAAGCAGAGTGGTGCAGCTGTGCAGCACACACAAGGGTACCGAAGCTTGTAGACACAGCACCACAATAATCACTTCAACTGGACTGATTTTCATTTGCAGTCCAGATGGACAGGATACACAGCGAGAAGAAAAGCCTCCACACCTTCTCCTGCTGCAGGGGAGTCCATGGAACAGCATCTCAGCCTGACCTTGCACTGGGCTGGCTGCTCTCACATGTGACACCAACCAGGCACCTGGGGCTTCCTGCATCTTCATCTACAACACCACTGCCTGTGGTCCCTTAGAAGGTAACAAGTCTTCCACTAGCTTAAGCTATAAAATACTAAGCAAATGATAACTCTACTGTGGCATATCTATAGAAAGCAATGAGGAAAATCACATCTCCTCCCCTGAAATATGAAACCCAAGCACTCAGGAAAAGGCCAGTCACGTCACAGATTATGAAAAGAAAGCAGGTACAGTAGCATCCAACCACTTCACTGAAGAAAAAAACTAAGTGCAAGATTGCAGTTTGGCATCTCACCCTCAATAAGGTCTCTGTGAAGCAGCACTATCCTTAAGAAAAGGAGCTGGAGGAAAGCAAAAGTGATTCCTAATGGAACAGAGGGGCAGGATGTGACTCTGGGTGACACCACGGGTCAAAGCCAACCTCTTCTGAGTCCACAGGATGCCCAGTGAGGCAATCACAGCAAGCTCAGGTGGGTCTCTCTTGGGACAGTGCCACATGTACAAAGGACCAAAGGAAGAAAGAAGCAGTACACTTGGTGAGGAAAGGGTACAAACAAGAGGAGGCTGCATTCATGCCTTCCTCTTTTAGGAGAGCATGATGACGAGATGACAACATATGTAACCTCACGACACAAAAGCAGAAAAATTCTAAGGACAGATTTCCCAAAAAAGAAGGGTAGAAGGGAGCAGAAAGGAGAATTTGAAATTGTCCCTCTCTTCAGAGAAACGCACAAATAGTTCAGGGGAAAAAAATACACAATTTAGTAGTCAGGATGAACAGGAAAAGAGGCTCAGCAATGACTGGTGCAGATCCTCAGCAGTGATACTCCTCCCTTCACTGCAAAGGGAGGGCCCTGAGCTGGATGGCAGGATGCTGCTCTCTCTTCCCAGAGCCCCAAAGTGCACAGTGAGGTTCACTACAAAACCTCTCACCAGCTGAAGTCTGCACACCATGCAGGAGGAGTAGGCACACACAGGCAGTGAGCAGCCTGTGGCAAAACTATGCAAAGAAACTCGAGTTATTGGATGCCAGATGCTACTTTGGGAAAGACAACTCAGCTTTTTTCCAGTCTTGTAAGAAGCACAGTAACAACAGTGGAGTTTCTGCTCAGTCATAAAGCACCCAAGCAAATGCTCTTTGCCCTGACACACAGTAAGAAAGCCAGAGCTGGAGAGACAACCTGTCCTGATGAGCAAGCAGGGGCAACGAGTGTGTGCACAGACACAAAGACAGGGTGCAAAGTGAGTTTGGTAACACCACGAGGTGAGCCAATGCTTTGCTGGGATCAATCTACGCCCCCCAGTACCCAGCAGGAAAGCACTGCTGTCATGAATTAAGTCACTGTCACCACAAACCACCTCACTGCCAGCTCTGTGCTGAAGAAACCTCATGTGGCAGGCAAACCACCTGATTTCCTAAGCCAGCAGAGCCAGGGTGCTGGCCTTTTTCTTTCCTCTCTCCACCACTCCCACCCCAAAACACAACAATGCTCTGAAACTCTCATTCAAGAAGGGAAACACCCACTGTGTCTACAGGATGTGAGAGGCGAGAGGGACGTGGCTGAGCTGGAGGAGGTGCAGCAATGTGCCTCCAACTGCTGTGCTCTTTAAGGCATAGCATGACATGACCTAAAGCTCACAGCAGACAGTGGAAAAAACGTAGAATAAGGTAATCATTCAGGTGGAAAAGACCTCAAAGATCACCGGGTCCAACCATTGACCTAACACTGCCAACTCCACCACTAAACCATGTCCCTAAATGCCACATCTACATGACTTTTAAATACCTCCAGGGTTGGTGACTCAACCATTTCCCTCGGCAGCCTGTTCCAATGCTTGGCAACCTTTCAGTGAAGATAATTTTCCTAATATCCAATCTAAGATCATGCATATTGATGGGGGATCTGGCTGTGAAGCATCCTACCCACCACCCACTTTATCCGTTCTGTCTCCAGGGAATGCAGCCTTTTCCACAGGGCACGGCTCTGAGGCATGAAAGCAAAAGGTATGAGGTTATGAATCACAACAGTCTGCAAAATTTTTAAGTGTAACACTAAATTAACCCTGCTATTTTTCTAGAAAGTATCTCCACCGTTTTTGAATGTTCAGAACAGAAAAAACCTTAAAAGTTAAACCCCAAACCTAGAAAAGAGGCTGCAACATCCATACACCACTGCTTTAGGGATCCTAGTCATGCTGCCTGGTGCTCGTGGTTGTAGATGCTTTCAGGTTCTTGTCATTAGGAGAAACCCTAAAAATACCCCAAATATCAAACTGTGCGCAGGAGTTTCTCCAGCACAGCTCTGTGAGCCACGGACCACAGTTTTAATTCAGTCTCAGCTTCTCCCTCCTCAAATTGCCTCCTTTAGCACTCCAGACACACACAGTTGACAACATCAGAAGGGACAGCAAAGCGAACAGCAGCGCAGCCACGTGTACCAGGAGAAGTTTGCATTTCACCTGAGCTCCTGGCCTGCTAGAAGGCAGAAAAAGATAATATAACTTAGCTGGAATAATTTTTTTTCATCCTTTACTTGTTCTTTCTCCCTGGGCAGATGAATGCATCAAGAGCTGTGTAAAATCTTCTGGAGCAGCACCTTCCAGTATGAGGTGGGTTAACCTCAAGGTCACCTTCTTAAAAAGTATGCAATCCAAACCTCCAAAGTCAGTATGTCCTCTTAAAGACATTTGTATATATCTATATATTAATTACATTGTTCTCTCTCTGTCCTCGTATCTGAGTTTAGGAAGAAGAAAAGGCCAGTTCAGTAGAAAGCACCCCCCTCCCCGTCCCATTAACCTGCTTTTATTTCCCCTGGCTACCAGCACACAAAGAGAAATCGGTAGCAAATCACGCCCTGAGTGCCTGCAGGAGGGGTTGAGAGGGGGGGCAGCGTTTCTTCCTGCCGAAACCCGGCAGCCCCACCACGCTGAACATTTGTGTTCCTTGACAGTGGGCCAGAGAGTGGGGAAGTGGAGCCTGAGCTCAAGCCAGCCCAGCTAGTTGGACACCCTTGGTACCCCAGCACGGAGCCGAGGGCTCGCCCCACCATCACCCCACAGAGCCGTGCTCCGCCTTGGCTCCTCGCTCAGTCAGGGTTATGTTCTTCCCATGAACCGCCGTTTGTGTCCCCACGTGGAAAGCCAACAGGAGGACACGCCAGCCTTCCCAAAAACCACGCTCGGCGAGGAGGAGGGAACAATGTCGGAGTGTCTTCAGTGAGCTGGAAGCAATCCCAGCTTCCAGCTACACAATGACACGCAGGAAGGAGTTTTGAAAGTTTCCCAGTCACAGAGGACTCCTGTGTGCCAGGCTCGGAGATGTCTGGACATAAGAATGGCCTTTACAGCATAAGGATGCTAGAGGACTACAGAACTCCACACACAGACTGGTCCTGGCCAAGTGGGGAATGGTGGCTCAGCCTTAGCTTTTTCTTTCTTGGCATTGGGTGCTAATTGAGTAATCCAGATCCTTAAGCTAATTGAGGTCAGGGGCTTCAGCACAAAACAGCCTCAGAAATGCCAGACTTCTGTGGGAATGAGAGTGTCTGCTTGTCCAGACCCAGATATTGGAGCTGAAGTGCAACTGTATGTTGGAAAGGGATGACAGGAGGAGATTGTGCTTGATGGGATGCACACAGTGGTGCAAAATTATGTCTCATGCAGCTTTCAATATGATCTGCATGTTTTGTAACAAGCTCCAAGGCAGATAAAGCAAAACAAAAGAGAAAACAAACTACATGCAGGGCATGCAACGTGAATGCATGGATGCTCATGAAGATGTTGCCCATTGGTTCACCTGGATGCCCTGCCACGCCTCCCTCCAGTCAGCCACAGATCTTCTCAAACTTGAAAAGCTGATAACCCCCCCAAAACTGGTGGAGAAAGGGTGAAGGTGTCAGTGCAGACACCTTCAGGGCGCAGGAGGAAGAACACTGAATGCTGAGCCCCAGTGACAGATTTACTGGATTCAACAGTGGACATAAAGCAACATAAAAAGGGCACCAGTGATTCTTCTCCATGGTGCTTACACACCTGCAGGCCTACAAAGGCCACGGAGGAGAAATTATAAACCTTTCACAATACTGATCCCATTCCTGTTTCTTGATGATTCTGAGGATGAAGTAATCATTGCTCCATAGAAAGCATGTCAGATTATTTGCAGAGGTGTGCCTCACACAGACTTTGTTACCGTGACTGCCTCCTAAAGTTGTGCCATGGAAACAATCTATAAAAACAATCAAACCAATGATTTAATACCTATACACAGTAACACAGAACTAAAATATCAAGCTTGTCATTATTCATTGCACCCACTAGGCAAAATGCCAGTAAGGAAAACAGGGCGTAGAAATAGGGTGACAGGGAACCATGCAGAGTGTTTGATTGGATGAGGGATTCAGGAGGATAAAAACAAGCAATAATCAAACTGTTCAAAATTTAACCACCAGCTCAATGGGGAAAAAACTTCTAGATTCAACAGCATTTCCAAGAGCATTCCAGTTTTGAGGAGTGGACCCGGGAGGTGAAACCTGATCCAAGCACAGGGAATGATAAAAACGGAAGCAACAATCTCTGTGCTTTTTTTGGATGGTGGATTCATGCTACTGTGTGACCCTTGCTCCCTGATAGTATAAAATTGGCCTGCAGCAGATAAATACACAGGCAAACCTCTGCTCCAGAATGAAGATTTGAGACCATCATACACACTTAGGTATGAGTAAAAAGAGTACACACAGTGCTGATCTGGCTGTAGGCTCCAAAACAATCCCACAAAACATACCAGTAAGTACTTTAAAAACTGGGGCACAGGGAGACTTGCATGGGCAGCTCAGGCTTTCTCCTACAAATCCCAGGGATTAACCAAATCAAGTAGGCACTGATGATAAACAGCAGCACCGTGACGAGGCTGATACTCCGCCAGTACTTTCTATTTTTAAGAGACATTCTGAACAGTGTGTTGTGTTGAAGAGCTGCTAGACAAAAAGATTCTGCTGATATAAATTCATCCGTCTCTGCTCACAGAGCTGACGTCTCCAGACACTATCTTTGGGACGATAAGATGCATATGGAAGAGGAATCGTAAGCTGTCAGTGCAGCTCGCGCCCATATGGAATAATCAGATAGGAAAAAACGCGGAGCGCTCGTGCTGCCAAATGCCTCATGTACATACAAACCCCTGTCAGACCACAACTCCATGTCATACACATCAGGAAGCTGACAAGTTGCTTTTCTGCAGAGCTTTTAGTACCTCCAAGGAACAGAAATCAAAAACACAAATACTTTTTTCCTTTAAAGCAGTGGTACAGAGGTCTCCTCTGATTGCAAGAATTCCTAACGCCCCCTGAAACAAAAGGCAAGGCTGTGATTTTCAAGCAGGCTTTGCCTGAAACTTGAGATAACTGTCTGAAAAGAGGCCTCAGCAGAGGAGAAAGAAATGCTGCAGCACATCTTGGAGCAAGAAGACGGTGTTAGAATGATTTAGTGGAAGTATCACAGATGATCTAAGGAAACAGAAGTCCTCGGCCTCGTAGGTGAGAGATGGTATCGTTCAACCCTCCCGGTGTGAAAGCCAAGGCTTGATCAAGAAGCGTTTGAAATAACTGGAAGGGCTCAAGCACAAGATGATTAAAAAGCCTCATGAAGCCAGAGAAAAGGCTTTAGGCTCAGTAGGACTGGAAAGAGGACATGGAAGGGGGTCACGTTCAGGTTGCAAGAGCAAGTTTCAGAGATAAGATCAAAGACAGAAGCAAGTTTATCAGGCAATTTCCTTCCAACCTATGGACAACCAATATCCGAGATATCTGCCCAGTTTCTAAGTTTCAGTTTCTTTTTGACAAATTTGAGTGCACAGCTGGGCAATACAGAGGGTCACCATCCTTGCACACAGCTCCTCAATAAAGATACTTTACTCTACACACAGACACACGGGGGCAGGGGGAAGGGAAAGTCAAAAATGGATGGAGAAGCATGTCAAACCACAGCCAGGTCCAAGTGCTCTCAGATTAAAAAGAAATGCAAAACACCTCAGGCTTAGAGGTGGCTTTTGCAGAGTTTCCGTCCACCAGCAATGCTTTCAGAACTTTTACTGACAACAGCTCTGAGTGGAAATTGTCCAAATACCTCTTAACTCCACAAGCTGGTGTCTGAGGACTGTTCGACCCCTGAAACTTTATTTCAGCCTTTAAGCCATGGCTTCCTTTTCTGCAGCACTGCTTTGCACCAGAGAACCCCGAAACAATTAAAATAAAACACGGCAGGGTGTTTTTTTGGCAACCTTTACCAAGAGATGCCTCCAGGATGTGTTGGGAACACATCTGTGCTATCTGCCAGCGGTACCAGCCCCTCTGCCCTCACCCAGGCCACATGCTGTGCCTTGCTCAATGCTGTGATTTCAGGAGAGCAGCCAGCACAGAGGACAGCGGGCAGCGCTGGTAGCGCAGTCCCCATTGATTGTGAAAGAGCACTGTAAACACAGCGAGAGATAAGGGAAAGAGCTCTACAAAGGACTGCCGGGAAGCCATAGACAGAGAGCCAAAACCTGCACTGCCACTGCTGTCAAAACCATAGGAAAAGTGGGGCTGGTCAGAAGAAAGGTTGCAAAGGGCAGTCAGGTACCACTGGTACCAATAACATCTACTTTAGCACTTAATTCTGCAGTGGCTCTGGTGTTTTATATACGGGGGTGAAATCTCTTGCAGACACAGCGTCCTTCCCCTCCTGTGTGTTGTGGGGCTGGGATGTACCTCACCAACATCACGCGTACCTCATCCCACACGTCACAAGAGGGGAACAATTCAAACATTTCCCTAGGGTGGTCCTTAGGGGAAGGGTGCTCATCACTGACTCGAGTGGAAGAGCTGCATCTGACCATTTTAGCTTAGATGGTATTACCACTGGAAAATTCCTGCCCTGTTAGAAACACAGACTGTTTTAAAACAACTAATATGAGTTGTTCCCAGCTAAGACTATCCTCCCTGAGAGAGGTTCACACTTTTCCATACTTTTATCTGCTTAGAAGGAGGAAAAAAGAGGAGTAAGGTAGTCATTTCACATGCTATGGGCAGTAGGTTTGACAGCAAACCTGTTGAGCTGGCCTTGCATGTATGAAAGCAAAACTTGCCCATTTTACAGTTCATTTTCAATACCAAATTAAGATTTGCCTTTGTCACAACACCCTGCAATTCAGTGGCACCGAGATGGAACCACACTTGGTCTTATTTGTGCAAATAGAACAAACAAAGCAACCAAATATAAGGTTCCTAAGTTAACACCCAGTGTGTATCCAACAGCACACTGCTTCCAGCTTGGCAGAAAGGTGAGTAACCTTTATGCTAGCCAAGCCTGGGCAGGGGAGGGAGGGCACTGACCAGCAGTGACCTCAAGTGAGCCTGGAGCCAGCCCTCGGCCGAGCGCCTCCGCAGGACTGCGACTGACGGACCCACACGGAAGCAGAGGGGAACAGCAGAGCTATAAATATCAGGGAGTCAAAGGATAAGTCTGATGGCAAAAGAAACAGCCTCTTTTTATGCTGCAGCCCAAAGAGGTTGGTGTTTCCCCCTCCTCCCCAGCCTGGTGAAGCAACGGGAACGGCAGCTCTGTGGGACTGGCAGCGTGTGGTGAGCCCCAGGGATTTAGGGCAGGAAGGCTGCCACACACAGCAAAAGCAGAGTTGATCAATTAGCTGTTCAGTAACCCGTTAAAAACCCGTTCAGCTGTGAACAGCTTGGACAGCTGTTGCAGCTAAATTTGCACAGGAGCTCAAGCACGTTACCTGAAACGCCTGCAAAAGCAGAGCAAAAAATAGCCACACGTAAGGAAAAGGACATTTGCCAGTTCCTCCCCTTCATCTGCATCCATACCCCTATGGCATGAACTGCTCCCAGGTGTGGCCTTGCTCACTGAGATGATCACCACAAAGAGCAGAAGGGCATCACTGTGCCCTTTAACTACATATTTTAACTATAGTCCCACACTCTGTGGCAGACGTGGGGCCAGGACAGACAGACAGCCTCTATAGCCATGAGGGTTCCTTCCAGATAGCCTCAGTCAGAGGGACTCCAAGACACTCTGCACAGGCAGGAAAAACCAAAACCATTATCTGTGACTGCAAACACAGTCCATTCAGGAACCACAATATTCTCAGCCATCCTTAGCACAGATGACAACCTAATCCCAAATGTATTTTTCCATAGGAAATGCTTTTTAAATTATATTTTTATACACAGTTGAGCTTCTGGAACATGCACACAGGTGAGGCACATGCAGGGTAAATGCATTTCTCTTACTCACTGGCCTCTAGTAACTTTGCCACGGGCACTGGAAATGACAACTTGGTGCTGCCTGCACAAACCCCCAGCAGCAGGGATGGAAAGGAGGTCAGCAGCACTCAGCCTCACCAGCAGTGACCCAGCAGTTTAAAAACACTCATGCCATTTGAAAATGCTACACAGCTTGATCAGGACATGGATATGCTGCGTATGCCAGGGGAGAGATGAAACAGTTTATAGACAAGAAAACATCCTTTTTTGACCACAGCCCTTCTTATTTCTCTGTTGTTGACATGATGTCCACCCTGCTCTCAGCACCTTGTAGGGCATTTCAGAACCCAGGCCCAAGGTGAGGGAAAGGACCATGATAAGAAAGGATGTCTCCAGTAGGTCTCACCTTCCCTCAGCAAAGCCACCATGCTTTTTATTCCTCGATAAATCAGTGGGGATTCCCAGCTGTTATTCAAAGAATGCACAGACTCTCTGTAAAATAATAATGAAAAAAACCTGAAAGTGAAAAAGGTACTGAGTTCCTATTTTTAAGCACTGTTATTAATAATGTGCCATGGTTCTTGTCTCCATCACCATATCATATAATAGTGTGGAGAAACTGCTGCAGCATACTGTAATTACTTCAGTAAGGACACCATGCCTCTCTCTGTCATCTTACACCTGCATCACAGCGAAGAACAATGTGACTTAAAAATAAGTTACATGCACACTGGAATCTATGCCCTATCACCTCTTCTCTGCTCTTCTGGCCAAGCCTTGAAATCATGATTTGGGCAAGACTCCCAGAGAAACACTAATTGGAGACTGAAGAAGCAGGGTCCTCCTAACAATGCAGCTGTAAGGAAACACATCAAGTCTCACCTCCATCAAGAAGCATGCAGCTAAATCTGTAAAACTCAGACTGCCTCCTAAACGTCCCTGTTTAACTGCTGGAGACCTGTGCTCACAGTGAGACAGACCAGCACTTGGTTGCAGAGACAGTGCCTCCTCTAGGGAACAGGGACTGACCAAGTTTCTGCTTGCACCTTGTCAGGAACTTAGATGTTCACAGTCCCTTGGTTTTTCTTTTCTAGTAAGAACAGCAGCAGCATCTTTTGCCTTCAGGAACGGTCCTATTACTCTTTTCAAGACAAGGCTAGAAAACCCACCCTTCCTGAAGTGTGTACTGCAAGTTGCCAACTCACAGAAAATTCACAAAGCATTAAATATTTCTGTTTACAGGATGGAGCCCTATGTGTAGCTACATACTCTGTCTTCTACAGTCATGTGGCACAAGCTTTCTGAAAGGCAGGATGAGGTTATAGTCCTGTGACCTCTGCTTGTGATTCAGCATCACTTAATAATTCAGCAATTTGTTACCATAAATCAGCCAACCCATTTAATCTTTGCCCCATGGAACACAGCAAACCTCGCAGGATCTGCAGTTGTAAACTGGCAGCTCTGGTTTACCAAAACACCTGCAATCTGCAACAGGAATCCAGTGACATGAACTGCCTGTGCAGATCAGACCAGCAGGCCTGCACTGAAAGTATGTGGCCATTAAGTGCTGCCAGATGTATCAATTACACACGCTGGCAGAAAAAGTAATATATGAACCAATGTTTCCCCCACTAATCTGTTTCATTTTAGTCAAGCTTTATGGCACAAGTAACAGTGGCAGGGTATGGTTATAANAAAAAAAGAAAGAAAAAAAGGTTTACTTTATATGGATAAACCAGCCTTGAAGTGTATTATTCTTCCAGCCATATTCTCAGCTTTAAATCAGATAAAAATGACTGGCTAGATAAAGCTTCTCAAATGTTCAAGGAATATGCTGAGGCAGTTGTTCAAAGCTAACACAATGCCTATATCTCAATTTGAAACAGAAAATCACTGGGAAGGCTACTCAGGGGTGATTTCAAGGGTCTGTCCTCTACCCCTGTGCCATGTCTGAGGAAGGAAAGCTGTGGGGGCTGTGGCAGACCCACCAGAGACACAGCTATCAACCAAGAGGGACCAAACAGCTCAGTGCATTCCCTTCTGAGATCTCCTGCAGAGTACATGGCCCCAGACGCTTTTCCTAAGAGTCTGGACACAGGGATGGTGCACACCCTTCACAGTCTTGCTGTAAGTCTGCTTTTGATCTCTCCTGCAAAGACCCAGGAGTTGCAAAGTGCCTTGTGCCGGTGTTACGTCCTCCTGCAAGAGGAGTGGGTGATGCCCATACAGAGGGTCCATATGAAGCAGAAGTTTGAAAATGGAATTTAATTAATGTATTATTTCATTAATTTGAAACTGACATCAGCTGTTCCCCCAGCAGCAGTCCTGAAAGGGGCTGGAACCTCCGTCCAAGATGGGTGCAGTGCTGCAGAGGAGCCCTAATCCCCAGGGAGATGGGCATGCTCTTCAGCACTGAGGTCCACAGTATTCATCTGATTTTGCACAGACACAGAAACGGGCTAAATTCTGAACAGGAGTAAATCAGTAGAGTTTCATTTCACTGGAAAACTACATAACAGAGTGTATGACCTAAGAAGATCTTGCTGCTTTCCCCTACCAGATGGTATGTAAAAGGCAGTTTAAGTCTCCCAGTATTCTCCTGTAAGCAATACATTGTTGGTCTCATGGAGGTGGAGGACAATAAAAACCAACAAAAAAGCCAACCCTGAAACCAACAGCTCTTCCATCACCCCTTCTATTTTGTCCCCTGAGGTATTAGAAAGCGTAAATTAATGGTGGCTTTACACGCATCTTTATTTCTACTGCTCATTAAAATCCCTCTGTGAAGTGCACATAGATGATATCATCCAACAATTCCTTTTTTCTCAAGTTGCAGGAGGCAGGATTTCCTCTCTATTACATAAGGAGAAGAGCGTGTATTTGTTCTTTTGCCATTTAAGACTTATTAACGCGGTCAGGTTACTCGAGCCAGGCCCTCTTTCCTGATCTTTTATTGCAGGGGAATTATTCTTGGCAGGGCTCCAGCCTCGTATTAACCCGGTGGAGAAAAACCAAGTGGCTGTAAAAAGAACGAGACATAAACCAGACCCACCTCGGGGCTTTGCCCAACCACTGAGAACTGCAGTGACAGAGTAGAAATAACAAATCCAAGCTGGTGCTCAGCCTCCAAAGCAGGCATCACGAGTACTACAATGCAGTGCTACAGTGTCTGTTTGGTGGTGCGGTCCTTTTCTGCCATCCCCACCAGAAATGTGGCAACAAGCCAGCAGGCAAGGGTACCACACCACACCCCTTCCCAAGAACAGCATCCAGCCCCAGTAAAGAATTGCTTCTCATAACTACCCCACCTTTTGGCCCTGACTAGGACACTGAAGAGGAAAGAAAAACCCCCACCCTGTTATTTAACATAGGGAAGTGATGGGAAAGTGGTTCTCCTGCCTCAGCGCCGAGTGCAGGGACCTGAACAAGATGAATTTTTCCTCACCTCTTAATAGGAAGAGGCTGCTTCAGAGACTTGTCTTTTTATTATGTGACAAGAGGATGTTCTTAGAGTGACCTGGGGTAGGTAGGCCTAGGAAGAAGAGTTTCCAAGTAAAGTGGCCCAGCAAGGGTTATTCCAGGGATTGCCTGCCTACCCACTGCCACCCAGGAGACAATCTTGGGCTGAGGTTTATCTACCCTTCGCCCATCTGGAACACCAACTGAAGTCTCAGACACAGAAATGGAGGTTAACTTCTTCCCTTTGAGAGATGTCTATGCTTCTATGTAACCCAAGCAAAAACAGCTAACCAGTTACAAAGCTGGGGGAGAAAGAGGGTCTGATGTGTTCCTAAAAATTGCTGTCCACGAAACGAAGCCAAGAAAGAAAAAGTGCAAATTACAAACCTTCTGTTGGTGTCTGCATATCTACAACCATGCAAGAAATAATTTTTTTATAGTCAAAAGAATCAACCACTGAGGGATGCAGAAGAGACCCAGTGCTGGAGGTTTTCATGGTGCTAGATAATTTCAGCCAGGCTCCCTTTCCCCTGTGACTGCAAACACAATGATATGCTGAGGTCACTTTCAGCATGCTGAGGTCACTTTCAGCTTGGGCTCTTCTATGGTTCTGTAGTTTTTGCAACCAGTGTTAATGCTTTATTACTTGTACTTTTGCATCTAAAATATGTAACCACACCAAGACACTGACCAAAGCAAGAAGCAGAGGAAAAGAACATCCTAAACTGCTTGATATTTGGAAGGAAACAGAGCTGGGCTCTGTGGACCTTGAGACCCTACCACCATCCAGATACACAGCACCCCTCCTTTAGAGACAGTGCAAGTTCTGCCTTTTAAGCCCTCTATGAGTTTTCTTTTACTCAAATGTAAGAAAAACTGACATAGTTAAGAGGCCTTCACAAAATTACTGCTTAGTATTATAGAGCACAACAAAAACCAGGAAACCTCTGCTGCAAACCATGTTGTGAAAGGGGCACAACTGATCACTGCCTTCAGCTACTACCAAGCTTTCAATCCAGCAGTCCAACCAGAGCAGACACCTTGAGAGTGCCCTGAGCATCGGTCGGTGTCACACACGCCTGCATCACCCTTCCTGGTGCAGTCACAGAGCTGGCACCCCACCATTCAACAGCCAGAGAAAGGGGTCACAGGATGCTGTGGGTGTCAGAAGCTCAGTTTATGGCAAGGAGGGACAGGCCTGAGGCAGGCATGGATAAGGAGTGGAAAGAGAGCCCTTCCCTATGGACTTGGGGTATGGACCAGCCCTGGGGTATCTCCACCAACATTGGCCAAAGGAAACATCCCTGGTGGTGTTCCTTATCCTCCCCACAAAAACAATTGTTGCTTTTGCCCTGAACTTGCTTGCCCTTTTGATCATGCTACCCTTGCCCTACCTTTGTTTTATTTTTGTAATGAGAAGAAGCAGTTGGTTTCTTCATTCCATCCAAGAATGGGGAGGACATGGAGGCCAGCTGGAGGGGATGATCCACAACCCTGAGACAGGCCAACTCTGACCCCCTGTCAATAACCCCAGATTTGCTGAATAACACTTATAGGAAACATCACAGGTTTGAGCAAATTCACCACAGATTTGATACTTCAATTCAGTTATGTGTCACGCTCACCTCCTCGTTCATCATGTTAAGCTCTTCTAAAATTACCCTCTAGTCCTCTGAATGAAAACACCTCGCTCCTGCACTTCAAACACTGTGATAAACATAGATCCTTGTAATATGAGAAAAGAGGGTGAGGACCTTGCTGTATTTCATTTTTGTACTGCAGCAATGAATTTCAAAATAGCTTAGCAGTAGTAGTCATGCTTACTGATTTAGTACACACTCCCCCTTCAGAAATTTAGCACTTCTGGGAACAAGCATGAAGATTTCAGGTTGTTTTTCTTTTTCTTTCCACCCCCCCCCTCCTCCCTTCAGCAGATTACAATGCAACGTTTTAATTCTTTTTGTTTATCTTAAATGAAGATTTGGTCCTCTTTCCTTCCTGCACAACTGGTCCCTCGGTGCAAAGGACATAAAGGACTGGAAGACAGGAGGACCTTCATCCTCTAGCCACACCTGGGAATGAGCAGCTCCTTTCCCTGTTGCTAACACCTGAAAGAACAAGCCCAAGGGGTTTTAAAACCAGTTGCTTTGGGCTGGTAATGAAAAAAACCAAAACCAAAATAAAACACGCAGACAAACAAACAAAAACGCAAACCCCAAAGCAGCCTTTTAACTGGCATAAAAGGCCTCAGTATGTCAAATTAAGATTCTTTATGGGCCTTTACACAGTTTTGCTAATCTTCTTGACCTGCTCTGCTTTATTTCTGGACTTAAAAAGCTAGATGAGGCAGGCCCTCTAAGAGAAGCACTGCAAAAGGACAGTACTCCAGCTCCTGAGAGCATCCCAGACTTCCTGACACCACCCTGGACTCGAAGGGACCAGCACATAAGGTGTTCCCCATGTACCTGAGGGCAGGTGTGCACAAAGTACATCAGCAAGCAGGTGCCCATTAGCACAACTCGTGAGAGCATCTACCTACTGCCAGACCAAACACCCCTCAGATCCTCCAGGGCAACAGCTTGGCTCATAGCTGGAGACCTCAGCAACACACATGGGACACTGTGAACACAAACTCCACGGATTTGTGAGGCTGAAGTGCCAGTGAGCACCATGCAGCAGTTTATTCTTGCTTGCAGAAGCGAGAGATGAATTCCTCCAGCTGACTACCAAAGTTGGTTTATCTGGGCAAGGATTAGTTTGCTTTTAATCAGTTCCCAGGGTACACAACTGGAGCTGGGAGGGAGACCACGGAGCTCACGCACAGAAAGAAGGTGGTTTCTGGCCTCAACTGAGGCTGCTTTACAGCTGCAAAGCTCCACTGACCTCAGCAATGCTCACACAAGCAAGAGGAAATTCCTCCCTGAGGTGCTGAGTACGGCTTTTCCCAACGCATACTTTTTTCCTGCATCTTGTCAATTTTTTTCTGATCCCTCATTTATTTTCCCAGGAAAGTTTTGCAGGCTTGTCTGTGGATACACGTTACTCTCATTTCTTTCCAGCCTCTCACGTTATCACAGATAGGATCAAGTGCAGCGAACAATTGCATCGTACTCTCCCCATGTGATTGATGACACTTATACGTGCAATAAAACAGAACAAAAACAAGTACTTAAATCAGGCTCCTTTGAAACTTCAAAGTATCAGGGAGACCTTTCACAGCACCCAGCACAACTGACTGCCTGTTTGCTAAGTTGGACAAAACAAAATACCGGCGCAGTTAATGTGTAAAAATAAAACAAACTGCAGGGACTACTCTCTGCCTACACAGTGACCTGCTTGGGCTAAGGCAAGTTTATTTTATAAGTCACTCTTTCTGCCTAGCTTTTGTAATAGCTGGACTACTTTGTTTGGTTCTTTCCCCCCAAAATGCTGAGGATGCAGAAGTGAGAGTTAACACTTTACTGGATGAGGTCCTTAAAAGTCCCTAATACATATAAATCACCAAAGTCACTTTTCTTCCAAAACTGGATTATTACAATAATCCTAAATCTAGTAATAACCTGAGTTTTCTTCCCCAGCAGGTCTGTCTGACTCTGCCCCCCACCCTGATGCCAAATCCCACCAGACTTCTTCTTAGGTCCACTCCAATCAACGACCTGTTCACAAAAATTAAAAAAGAGTGGAGATGAAGAGGGACATCGAGGATACCCGAACTAGGGAAGTAGAATACTGAAAGATGTTAGGCTGAAGGTATCAGCATAACAATCTCAATACTCCCACTGGACTATCATCTCCATTTTGGCTATCAGTGATGGCTGTGAGATGACAGATGTTTCGAAGCAGTGCACAGCAGAGGTATCCCCAACCACAAGTACTGTAATGCAGCACAGGATGTCACATCACTGTCACCATCCTTCTTGCACGCCTGACCTCTGCAACTGCACTGACAAGTCATTCAGCATATTACTGGAAAAAGACAGAGCTCACAGCACACCAGAGTTAAGAGCTCATCAGCGCTTCTCCTCCCCACAATATCCTTTTTCCAGAAGTCCAAGAGTCTCCTGCCTCTATTCATTTCCAGCTGGAAGTCTGAATGGCAGTCAGAGACAGAAGTTACTTCACCAATGCTGTAAACTAAATGCCAGATCAGCTGGGACAGATTTGACACATGGAAAGGAAAGGGTGGGAGTTATTTCAAAATTCTTATTGCATTCTTAGATTGCTGTATCAAGTAGAAAGTTTAGCAAGACAGACACCCTCAGCACTCTTGCCCAATTACAAAAAACAAAACCTAAACTCTCAGTTTTTCATTAACACCAGAAGTACCATCCCAGTTGACCACACCACTGACAGATCCTGCTCCGTGCCCACAGCCTCAGTGCAGTCAGGGGCCCACCTGGCACAGGGACAGCAAATCTCCTCCAGGCAGCTGCCCCATGTCTTGCACCCCAAGGATGAGCAGCTCCTCCAGCTCAGCAGATGCCCCATGATCACTCATTAACAAGCTGTGTCACCCTTGCAGGATGAGCTGTGGCATTCCACGCCTGTTACACAGCCCTGCTGCTGCCCACCAGCTTCTGACAGGAAAGGCAGACTTGTTCAAAAGGCTCTTGATGCAGAAACAATCCTTGACCAAGCATTAACAGGTCTAACTGACTGCAACAGCTCAGACTTCTTCCCAGCACAGATGTGTGTACACAGGTACCTACTCAAAAGGTCTGCTGCCCATCAAGGTTTACAGCAGCCTTGTCAAGGGACAGTCACTACAGTCCCAGTGTTATGACTCAAACAGGGTTCCATGCAAGAAGTAGGAAACATTTAGTAATCCTGGAAAGGAGTCCCCCTAGGATCAAGGCAGGGCTCTAAAGTGCCCAAAACTCAAAGGCATTAATGCACAATCCTGCACGGAGCTGGGCCTGCAGGTCGGGTGCTGCCTCTTACCTGTTCTCCAGCAGCGTCATGCACACGACCTCCCGCACGCCTGGGTTGTTGGCTTTCTCCATGGAGCAGCTTTGCAGGTTCCAGGTAGCCACTCTCAGAACGGGTCTGCCATCTCTCACCCCCCCGAACATCTCCACAGAGGGGCGAGTGGATATGATCTGGGTTGGACCCCCGGGAGGAAAGTCCAAGTCCTCGCTCTGGAGGCTCAGAGAAGTGGGGCTGGGGTGAGGCTTGGCCATGAAGTTGAGACCACCGTTGGTGTTTGTCGAAGGGGGCCTGGAGCGCTCTGCAAAAATCTGATGCCTGATTTTGTCCAGAAAGGAGGAATTGATGCAGTCCATCCTCACCAGGTCCTCGATACTTTTGAAGGGCCCGTGCTCCTTACGGTAGTCCACGATGCTGTTGGCGATCTTCTCAGTGACGCCGCGGATGCTCATGAGCTGAGCCGGGGTGGCGGTATTGATATTGATCTTGGTGGCAGAGAGGTGGTGCTCAGAGGCCAAGTCCCTGCGCAGCGAGCTGGGCGAGTGCTGCGCCGAGCTGCCCTTGCTGCTCACGCAGATCTCGAACTTCACCTGCTCCAGCTTGGCCGCCCCCACCCCGCTCACCAGCGCCAGGTCCTCCACTTTCTTGAAGCCGCCGATGTACTCGCGGTACTCCACGATGTTCTGGGCCACCACCCGGGTGACCCCGGGGAGGGTCATCAGCTCCTCCTCCGTGGCCGTGTTGATGTTGAGCCTCTCCTGGTTGACGAGGATGTTGCTGAAGTTGCACGCCGCGCTGAACTTGCGGCTGTGGCACAGGTCGGCCGGGTCGCGGGGGATGGAGCGGTGGCAGCCCAGGCTGCCCCCCATCTCACCACCACCACCACGACCACCCCCACGGGCCGGAGCCGGGGCAGCAGCAACGGGGCGCTGCCCGCCCGCGACTCATGGACCTCCCGCGGGAGGCACCTGCGGACACGGACACGGACACGCACCGCACTCTCGCCCAGCGGAGGGGCCCCCGCCCTTCCTCCTCCTCCTCTTCTTCTTCTTCCTCCTCCTCCTTCTCCTCCTCCGGGGGTCCCGCCGCTCCTCCGGCGCCGGAGAAGCTACAGCAGCCGCTGCCCTCCCCGCCCGGCCCCGCCGCGCTCCC
>VXAU01006175.1:1244095-1277472 GCA_013399695.1 Formicarius rufipectus | reverse complement strand
GCTCCGTCCCCCCGGCCGCTCCGTCCCGCCGCTCCGTCCCGACCTCCGGCGGCCGGCGAGGGGAAGGAGGTGGGTTGACCTTCTGCTTCGCTCCCCCCTCCTGGGCACAGGAGGACGAAGAATGTCCCCAGTGCTGTCCCCTGGCCGCTAAGGGGAGGCTTCTCCCTTTTCCAGGTGAAAGCTCGCCGAGGTCTCAGGTGCTCAGGCGCTCCCTGCAGCTTACCTGTCTCAGAAGTTCCCTGGGCTCGCCTCCTGTGCAGCTGACAGGGGAAAAGAAGCATGTTTCCAAACCTCATGAAAGCCTCCTCAATCATCTCAACGGGCTTTTTTTTTTGTGTTCTTCCAGGGCACTGTGCTTTCATAAATCTGGCTGAAGGCTGCTTTTGTTTTTTTTTACTTTGTTGGTTTTTTTTTTAATTCTTTAACATCTCGAGCAATTGTGAGAGTGTTCACCGAACTGAAACTCACCCCTGAATGATGCTTATGGAGGCACTAGGTCTGCATACTAGGGCTGCCTCAGCCCATGGTCCCTGGTCGGCTGAGTACCTAGCATTTCCCTGAGTAACATCATTCTGCACAGAAATTGTGCCTGTGTATCATCCATGTGCCTGAGCTTTAACATAGTTTGGCCATGCTGGTGAAACTACTGAAGTGTTTACCCAGCTTCTTCTGCAGCCAGTCCCTCGCTGTGCTGTGTGCAATGCTATCTGTAGCCAAATTAGCTCATCTGAAACTAGCTTGGCTGTGCCCACACAGGAGTGACTGCAATGTCAATGAATCCAAAATATAATCGGTGGGTGTAATTGAAAGGAAGTGGGAGGAAAGCTGAAAGAAAGAGCAACATATGCTTACAGATGCCAGCTACACTCCCTGATGCTGCCTAGTGCTGACGGTATAAATATATATTTCTTTTAGCTGGACAAAACATGGTACACATATTTTCAACACCAAGGCTCTTGGTTGGCCTGCTAACGAAAAAGGAAATAGCTTGCAAGAGCAGCTTATACATGTATTTGTCATGGCAAGCTAATGGAAACTATTTGAGTCCACCTGAAATAAAAAGTTGGATTTGTTCATCTTGGTGAAGGAGAACGTGATGTGCATGAGGGAGTGCAGGCTGCAATGAGGGTTCAGGCTGCACAGGACACTGGTGCTTTAACACTGGCTCTAGATACTCCTCTGCAGATCACACATTTCACTTCTCCTGAGCAATAGAGTTAGACAATTATCATTACGGGAATGGGTAGTGGCTGCATTAGGGTATTGGCTCTCTGCTGACTGCTGGAGTGGAGAAAGTGCTCGCTGAGGTGATTAAATGCTTCCATGTCTGCTGGAAAGTGCTCTGTGCTCTGTGATAACAGCGGCCAATGCAGCAGAAGTCATGCTGGGCCTATTCCTGCTGGGACAGAGCTGGAAACAATTAACCATTGAAAAGAGTATTCTCTTCGAAGCAGTATTAGTACGGTAATAGCTCCACAAGCTGTTATCTCAATGGAGAGCATGCTCTTTTGCTTTCTACAGGAGGTTGTTTTGAATTGATGCAGGCTCATTAAATAAGTTTTGAAGCTGAAAATCCCCAAAATCCAGGTGAGGCATCGTCTATATTGCAGGCAGCACTACATTTTCCGTGTTTAAGAGAGAGGGCAGGAGCATCTCCTGAAAGAAAATAACAGATGTCCCTCTCGTCCAGAACTTTCTGTTGTCAACAACTACTCAGTATTTCTTGAATCTGCAGCTCCAAAATAACTTGTGTAACTGGATACAGCTGGAGAAGTGAAGCTTAGAGGGATGCAACAAATGTCCCATCACCTAATCTAGAGTATAATCCCATGTTAATGTGAACTGCAGGGAGGAGAACTGGAGGAGGGGGAGGAGTGGTGGTGGTGTTATTATCCATTAGCTGTTTACTCTTATTTTCTTTGTCAACAATTACAGGGAACTTATTAAGATCTGAGTCAACCTTTGAAATATCTTGGTATTTTGGGGAAGTGTCAAAAGATATGAAAAGGTACAGGTTTGGTTTATATTTTAAAATGTGAAAAGAAAAGAAAAAAGGAAAAGAAAAGGAAAGAAAAGAAAAGAAAAGAAAAGAAAAGAAAAGAAAAGAAAAGAAAAGAAAAGAAAAGAAAAGAAAAGAAAAGAAAAGAAAAGAAAAGAAAAGAAAAGAAAAGAAAAGATGCATCAACGGGCCTGACATCTGTGTTAGGCAATCCATTAATACCAGAAAGCTAAAAATGTGGTTCAGTTAGTAAATAATTGGAAAAACAGTGTTGAAATTATTGCCAGGCAGTGTAGGCAACAGAAAATAAATCTTGTGAAACCCAGGTAAATACCAGATTTTGTCTTGGATCCAATCCTGAGCTCAGTGCATTTAAATTTATTCAAGAAGAGACTGAGCATGGTGTTCACTGGCTGGCAGGTAGCCTCTGTGGTCTGCTTGGCACTTATCATGGTAAGGGGCCACAAATCCAGGATTCCTGTGTCTCCATCAGCCCCAACAGCTTAGCGGGCTCTAGAATGCCATGGGTGGATATTCCTCAGGCTCCACATCTTGCTGGCTGCTGGCCAGGGCTGGCTTAAAAACCTCTCAGCAACAGCAAAATTTTTGCCAATCTGAGGGTGCAAATCTGGGGAGGACCTCACAGGGTTGGGTGGGCTCCAGCAGCGAGAGGAGAGGGGGAACACCTGCAAAAGGCCCTTTGGAGCAGCCATCACTCATCATGCAAAGTCTTTGTGTTGCACTGCAGAGTGTTGCAAAATGAGCAGTGCTAGGGAACAACTGGTTTATCGCTGCCTGGTGGCCATCAGCTGGGCTTGGGCTTGCTTTGCCACTGTCTACAGCCCTCCCAGACTGAGCATCTCACACCCTGACCCCCCAGACAGATAGGGAAACAGGTTTCTGGATGGCTGACTGGCACCAGGACAAGCAGCCAGACACAAGAAGTGCAAGAGTGGGGTATTGTCACCTGCTTGCCAGCTCTGGAGGGCTCAGACTCCTCTTCCCTGCAGGAACTCTTCAGAGAGGAAAGAACAGAACTAAACTTCTTCCATCAGAATGAGGTTCTGCAGCACTTAAAGCCTTTAAATGCAATTTTTAATAATGGCATGGAGTTGCTCAAACCTGTAACGATGGAATGGTGGCAGATGCTGGTGAGGAACGTCTTTTGGCTTAATTCACACAGAGAATCAGCCCGCAGGCCAATGGATTTTAAAGGCATAACTTTTTAGCATGTTAAGATGATCTTAAAAAAATCTAATAATCTATTTTTACATCTTTCAGCATCCACATCTACACTGCAGAGGCTCTAAACAAATAAACTCTGTTTTGTGATGAGGACTAGAAGGAGCCAGGAGATGTTGCTCAACAGAAAAACAGATCTTGCCTTCAGTCCTCAGGCAGCAATTGCAGTTCCTACCAGCTCACCATGTGATAGCAGCCCCTTTTTCAGCTCTTACTTGCTTAGCCTTTGGGAGCCGGGGCTTGGCACTCACACTTCTTGGGGCTGCACTTTCAGGCCTGCTGCACTGGGGTCTTAATGGCCAGGACTCGAAAAGGCAGCTGATTAACTGCAGTGGCCTGTATTTTTATTTGAAGGAGTTATTACAATAATTGTTTTCCTTCTGCAAGGACATCTTCAGTAACACTTGTAACAGATGCCTGAGGCAGAAGACAGACAGTGTTTTTATGAAGACAAGTAATAACAAGTAGGAGTTAGCAATTTCATGAGCAGTGGGACTTAGAAGTTGATTTCTGGTGGCTCTTTCCTTTGTTGTTTTTCTGATCTATATTATTAAAACTGAGATCTCTCAGTCTCTCAATGGGATCACTAATTTGGATAGTTCTGTTCTATATAGCCATTAGTATTTGTGGCTCTTTTAGAAACTCTATATTTTTGAGACATTTAACCTTTGTCAAATCTGCTTGAAATTAGCACAAAATCTTATAAAATCCATGGTAGGGGATGAGGAGCAGAGTAGCAGGGCACACAGTCACATGACTTTTTCCTTAGGAATCCAATGTCTATGATGTGTCTTTTTCCTGTAAGGACTTCTATATGGCTGCCAAACTTGTTTCCAAAAAAAAATGATGTCACCAGTGCTGTGTTGCCAGGTTGTGTCACATCCTACAGAAAAAGAAAATCAGAAAAGTGAGCAGAAGTGACTCATTCTCATACCTTGGTTAGGACTTCACTTTGGCTGGTGTAGAGTCTGAAGCCCAGACCTCTCCCAGCCATAGGAGACCTCAACCTCTGGCTCACCAGTGCACTGTAGGACAGCTCATCCCGGAGGGAAACGAGAGAAACCCAAGCCAGGGAAAATGTTCCCCAACAGAGCTTGGGATGCGTTTTCCAGTTTCCACAGACAGCAGGGGGGATTTGAGTCTCATATCCCACATCTGAGATGGTACTTAATTACTCAGATACCCGCTGGGTCGCAAGGTTGGAAATTAATTTTAAAATCCAGTCCTTCCTTGACCCCACACTTACTGAAGCTTGCCTGCTCCAAACCTCCAGTGGCGTAGTCTTCTGAACTTCCCAGATGAGAAACATGGGAGACAGTGGACCTGTGTCCCAAATAATGTTTTCTTTGAGGCCTACTCTGGCAATCCTCTAATAAAAATTCTATGTGAATATGGCACAGAGTCAGAACTGACCACTTGTGGGCTAAGTGTCTAAGCTCTCACCCTGGGCAGGGTTCCACCCAAAGGCAAGCATCAAGTGGATTTTTGTGAAAAAGATACGGGCAATGAGATTTTAGGCACCTTGAGAGCCAAGCAGGAGGAGAGGAAATATAAAACAATATGCCTGAAAGGGTTGTTCAGTACAGCTTTCAGCATTCACAAAGTGCTTTGGTTTCAGCGATTGGACCACCAGCCTCTCAAACATTGCCTTTCATATACAGGCCTCTATTCTTCTTTGGGTGATAGAGAGATTTGGTGGCAGATAGGGACTTAAAATGCAAGGAAGTCAGCTCACTAATTTGTAGTGAAACACAGACTTCACAGACAATGTGCTTCATTAGCCCTTGCTAAACATTTGAGTTGCAAAAGCAGTACAACTTGTTGGTGTATAGTGCCAGAATAACAATAAATGTTGAGACCTATCTCCTGACCATCATGCTGTTTCACTGCATAAATTATTATTTTGCATTATTTGTCATTTTACCCTTTACTTGTAGTTACTAGGTTACCACAATTAATTTTCTTGTTAACAAATTTTAGAGGAATTAAAAAAAAAAAGTCATGTTTACCTTTTACTTTTCAAAGTGTTTAATGGCCATTAGTTAACTGTTGCATACAGCTTTTTAATTCTGCAGTGACTCTGCAGTTCCTGTAGAAGCCAATGCAGTTCTGCCCAGACTTACATATTACTTAAAATTTCTGCTGTTTCAGGGGTTTGCTCTTGGGTTTTGGATGTTTTTTGCTGTTATAAAACTCAAGAGGTTCCTCTCTACTTCTCATTCACATGAACAGTTGTGCTTCAGGCCTTGAAATTATTCAGATAGGCAAAACCTGTACTCTTAGTTCTCCTACTTTTTTGAGATGTAAGGAAAGGTCAATCAGGTCTCTCTGTGGTTACTTGTCCCAAGTTTGCTTCCCTTTCATCCATAAATTTCTGTTTGCTAAGAAGAAAATAAACCACAAAGTAGAGTCAAACTTTCCCTTAGCCCCAAATTCTCGGAGGTCTGCAGAGGATAGAGCCTCACTATAAAGCCCTCTAGACCCCTGTTGATCATCAGGTCACTGGTTTATGAAACAGTAAATATTTTGATTAAGACTTTTCACACAAAACATAACATATTGCATAAATGAACATCTCTGCAATACTCTCATGAGAAAATTTGTTTCTCACATTTTGAGTCCTGCACCAACAATTAAAATGGTTTAATGGCCTCAACCACTCCCAGCAGACTTTGAACTTCTCCAAGGAGCCTCCCTGACAAGGAGCACAAGTTGCCCAGTTATTGCAACACTGTCTGTGAAGGTTTGTTCCAATTCCCATGAAGACAGAGGAAGGATACCCAGAATGATTCAAAAGGCTGCTCTGCTGATTTACCTGACCAGACAGACCTGCAGTGTTGGTGGAATTGACCCGTGTGGTTCTCCATCTGACAGTCAGGTTTGTTGAAATGAGGGCATGAAGAAGGAAGGAAGTCAGGACAGGGAGAAGGTCTTCTTCTAGAGCCAGGTCCTCTAGGATGGCTGCTTGGAGGAGACAGGTGAGATCAGAGCAGCAGCATCTGGGGGAATGGGCAGCACAGCATCTGAGCAATACTGGACCTGCAGAGGACAAACAAGTCCCTAAGCACCTGGAGTTGGACAGCACTGAGCTATTGAAAACAAAACAGGAGTGACCATTAATGACCCATTAAACCTAGATTTGATCCCTGGAAAGATCCTGGCACAAAAACAGATATTAAGTTCTTGGAGAAATATTAGGTGTTTAAAAAACCAAACTCACTTATTTCTCTGAGGAGGGACTGGCTTAAGGGACAGGACGGAAGTAGCTGATTAATGTCAGAGGGTGTGGAAGAGCATATACTCACAAAGCCAGCCACTGACCCAGAGAACCTGAAAGGACTTGGGCCTGTGGGATCAAAATTCAAAACAGTGTTCACAGACCAGAGGGACATTCTAAAACTGATGAGTTTTGGTAGGAACCTGGGGAGGAGAAATCCACAGCATCCATTCAAACTGAGGGACACCTGAGCCACAGAAGGGGCAGGAAAGGCTCAAAAAAGTAAATATGAGTCAGAAGGGAGGGCCCTTAGGTAGAGACCAAAGTCTGTTTCTAGCTGATCTCATGAATCCCAACACCATGATTAGGAAGATAGTTATGCAATGACACAGTTAGAGTCAAGAACATGATGCTTAGAGCCATGTCAAAGTATTAGTGAACTGCTGTCAGATGGTGTACAAGTTGCAAAAACCAAACAGTTCTCCCAAAACAAACCCACAGCCTTGAAGTGCTCACTGTCTTAAGACTAGATCCCAGCCCTTGCTTATGCCAAGCAATATGCACTGTAATAATTGGAAACACGGGGACTGTGAAGTACAGTTGGACAGGAGTAAAGCTTGCACAGCCTGGGCTAAGGAGTTTTCTGCCTAAATAAAGGCTTAAATTACATAAGATCTGGAGTGTTCTTTTTACTGTGTGTGACATTTTGGCTGAGGTCACATCCACAGCTCCAAACCAAAAAACGTGTGCTTTGGAGAGGCCGTGAGGCTAAAGAGCTGTCTCCACCTTATGCAAACCTTTGGGTTATGTCAGCAGCACAAGGTCGCCACACTCTGCAGGATGTCACTCCTGTTCACCTGGTGTGCTCATTACTGTGACTCACCACGAAAACAACACAGCAGATACTGGTTGGCTGTAATTTCTGTGCAAACATGGTTCTGAGTATTGTGGGATGTCTGTTTTTCCTGCGATGGATTCTCAGACTTCGCTGGTGGTTCAGGAATGACTCCAGTACCTCCTGCTTCAAAAGCAATCTCCCTTCCTGAAATCAGATTTAAATTCTTCTCCCTAGTGTCCTGAAGCATGCAGTTAATTCTGATTTCATACCACATATAGCCATGTCACACACACATACACTCCTGCCAGCCAGTAATCAAGCCACATTCTTCCCATGTTAGTCATGGAGTGTGTGTCCTTTAACCTATGCAGTTTTAATTATGGGACATGGGGTGCTCCTCCCATGACTCAGGAGATGTTCTTGTCACCTGACACTGCTGGGCATCCCGGTCCTGGTACCTACAAAGTGGTGTCAGGGGATGCTGCTATCCCACCAGCGTGACTCTTGAGTCAGGACAGAAGGAATATGGACACTCAGTGGGGTCAGTAAACTCTGGGAAGTGGTTGGATGAATGACTCACTTAAGCTGACTAAGATCCCCTCCCAAAGGTGCTGGTTGCTCACTCTGACTGTTTCTCATGCATGCACACATGAAAATTGTGGCAATCAAATGCCCTTGGGAAGGAAAACACTGCTCCTTCAGTTTATACACCATACTGCCATCCCAAACTGAGTGGGAACTCATTCCACACTTAGTGTAGGGCTGATGTTCCACGGTGATGTTCCATGAGCTGGTGCCTTGGGTTTCTGACTCTCAGGTACCTGTTTTGGACAGGCCAATTCCCTTGGCCTGCCAGACATCCAGCATTCCTTGGCAAAGCGACCAGGCTGCCTGCATACAATTCACCTCTTAGCCCATTAGATTTGCCAGGTATGGCTTACCCAAAAGCAGGCAGTTGCTGTTATGTGCACTCTCCCCTTCATGCTACACAGGGATGGGGAGGCTGATTTCCACCAAATCAAGACATCACTCATGCTGCTTATTTTTCCCCCTGCATTTCACTGCTTGCAGTGATTATTCCTACTAGCACAGAACAGTAGAGTTTTAGAAAGACAGGTTAAAAGAGAACCCAGCATGGTCTTTATTTATTTTAGAGAACTTTGATACATAATTATCTATCATACCAATAGGGGTTTGCAGGGTTCTAATGGCTGCTGGCCCAGTTCTGCAAGGTCTTTGGACCTGAGCCTGCCTTTTGCCTGCTGTGCATGAGGATCTGCCATCTGCCCTCATTGAATCCAACCCTCTCTAGTGTGATTATAAGGAGCTGCAGAGTAGGGGATTGCCCAGTGTGAGGAAGGGTATCAGCACGTGGCCTGCACGTGGTGTGTTTGAGACAGGCAGCCATGCACAGTTGGCAGGGACAATAAATTGTATTGAATCGATCTTGAGACCATCTGGTTCTGAAAGGGCTAATTCTACCAAAGACAAACACTCGAGGGTTCTCACCACTTTTGTGGTGGTTTGAAAATAAAGGGGAAGAAGTTTTGCTCTGTCTGCATCCTTTTGTCCTCAAAACTTTTAGATAAGACAACACAAACTTTCAGATCCCCTTCGGGTTTAAGCTAGTCGTTGTTTAAGGCACAGTGATAACTCTGTATCACAAGAGCAAATCATGAAAGAAACATTCTTAGGGGAGAAATCGTTGGAATCAGGGAAGACACTGTGTTTTATCCTTAATGTCCTTCATTAAGCTCTGAATTTCATTTGGGTTTGCTGAGCAGAGGCAAGTACCATGTGGGGTGCACTGCTCAGGTAAAGCATTTCGCTCACTGCAGGATCATAAGCTGAAGTAAATACCCAGAGACAAGTTCTCTGAGGTCTTTGCAAGCCCCTCAGCAGTGACAGGGACATTCTTCCCCACATATTTCAGGAAGGATTGGACATCCCCAGGAGATCAGGCCATGCATGGTGCATGAAAGCAAAAAAAAGGCAAGGCACAAATTGATGTTACCTTGAACTAAGTGGGGAAAAAACACAATAGAAACAACCCAACCAACCAACCAAACATAAAAACAAAAACCCAACCAAAACAAAAACCCAAAAGAAATTGAAACAAAAACAAAAAAACAAACAAACAAACAAAACCAAAACAAAACAAAAAACCCCAAACAACAAAAAACAAAACAAAACAACACCCCACCCTAAATCCACAAAAAAATAAAAGAATACCCACACCAATAATAAACAACCTCTTGTTATACAAACATCAAGACAGGCCTCTCTCTCATGTTCCAGGAATTTCACAATGCTTTCTCTAACTCACATTTTTAAATCAAAGTGTTCAAAAATATTGCATGAAGTACTTTCCATTTCCAGAACTGTAACAATCAGTAAAAAGTCAATTATAATCTTGATTTTAAATTGGACATTTGTGATGACAAACAATTGTTCCCAGCTCATTGTTCAAAACAAACCAAACCCAAAACTTTGAAGGATTTTTTGTTTTTCAAAATGGCTTGAAAAATCTGCAATGTTTGAGCAATCCATGTCATCAAAGGAAACAGCTGCAAAGGGGTTCACCTCACTGTAGCATGTCACTTTGTAGGGCCAAATATTTAATGCTCATACATTCTAATCTTTAGACAAAGCATGGGGGCTGCTCACAGGTGGGATATCCAATACCCTCCTTGCTGCCTCCCAATCAGCCTGTGACTTCATTTAGCAGCTCCCTGGCTCACATGATGCCATCACAAGAGGCTCACAGTCAGGCCCATTTAATATCCATCAGCAAATTATCCAGGAGAAGCCCTTTTCTTTGCTTCCCACCTCCTGTTCCACCTACTCACCTTGCCTTGGCATCCACCCCTGCCCTTTAGAGCTGTTTATGACCTGGAGCTGGAAGTGGCAGAGCAGCAGCAGCAGAGTGGCTGAGCTGGGTGAGGAGGATGAGGTGGCAGAAGGCTTTCTCCCAGAAGCCCAGCATTCTCACAGTTTTATCTGCTCTTCGCAGCTCTTCTCATAAGGCTTTGCCAGCTCACTGCTGTGGGGGTTTTGCTCTCCCTGTCAACCAAGAAATCCTTGCCCATGCCTCTGAAGTATAAGCTGCGTTAAGATTCAAACTCAGTACTTGACTTGCTGAGATAGAGAAGAGGATCCTTTTTGTCTGGGTGCAAGAGGAGAAAATCCGTCACTCCTAATCATGGTCTAGTGATTAAGAGTAATAAAACTAATTTTAATAATGTTAAACTCTTGAGATATATTCAATTTCAGCAGAAAATTTTGAGCAATGTTTCCCCCGCAAACATCCCCAGGAGAGTGGTGCAGCCCAAGGGCAGGAGTCCAAAGAAGCTGAGGAATTGCCATCCCTGCAGATCTTTGAAACACAGCTCTGTGTGGTCCCAAGCAGTTTTGACCAGGAGGTCAGACTAGAGGATCTCCCTTTCCATCAAAATTGTGCTGCAGCTTTGTAGAAAATTGTGGTCTTGGACTTGTTGCCTTGTAAATAGGAACTGGTGGAGCATTTAGTGGGCTGCAGACAGCACAGCTATGAGAGGGAGAGGAAGGGAACAGAAAATGGGTTGTGTAGCTTTGGTAGATTCATATACAATTTTTTTTCAGATTTGAGGGAATAACTATTTCATTTTAAACTGATGAAGGAGCTTACATTTGTATGTTATCTTTGATAGTTAAAGAAGATATGTGATCTAAGCTGGATAAAAAAAAAAGGAAGTGAACAAAAATCCTCATCCATCTGCACTCAAATAATTGATTGGTTTCTGATTCTGCAGGAATAGGTGCAGTGGTTTGTTAATACTGTACAAAGAAAATCCCCAAGTCCTGATTCAAAGCTCTGTTGAATTGGTGCAGCAGAGAGACTTCCTAGTTAAGGAGAGGCTGGAGAAGGAGAAACAAGGCAGCCTTCAGCCAGCAACATCACAGAGCTGTTATTCTGCTGTCACTCTGCATGATATATGGGGTTCATTTTAAGAGAGAAAAAAATGTTTGGCTTCTTTTGCCAAATAGGGAGAAGTTCGATCACTCCAGAACAATGGAAGCAAAGGGAACTCAAGGGAATTATTCATCTTGTAAATGGAATTTGATTTTCTAATGCAAAGAGCAGGCTTTAATTACTGAAAAATGAAACAATAGAACCCTTCCTTACTAAAAGGTTTCAGGGCTTTTTGTTGCTATGATTACTATGTGAAGGGGACACACAGTGCTTAGAAGTTCTAGCAGTTATAGAAAGTTTTGACTTCAGCCAGCTACTCTGGAAAAGTTACCATAATTGAAAATGGGAATGTTTTCCTTTAACTTAACTTGTTTGTCTTAAGGACCAAACACAGATTCCATTGTATGAGCATAGTCATTGTGTGATAAACTACATTGGCACAGAAAGAGGCAGATATCTCTGCATCAGGAAAGGAGCCCTTTCTTCATTAGAGAGCATAGCCCAGAAGAGAATTAACACCAGTGGATGTCCACCTCCCACGGTGAATGGGGTCTGCCACCTCACAGAAGAAAATAATATCAAATTTACTATCAAATTTATTTAGTGCCAAATACTAAAGTCATCTTATAATTCTTTTCAGTACTGGATGAAACAATCCTTGCTAGCTTGTGGTCACTACGCTCATTAGCATCTAAAATAAATAATTTTTATTATTTTATTGGATCTATTATGACTAATTGCATTAATAGGGTAGCCTAGGACTCAATGCACATGAGAAGATGCAACACTCTGGTCAGGTTTTCAGGTTTAAAATGTCCACAGCTACACCCTCATCACATGCTGACAACACGCATGCTGATCCCTGGCATCACTTTTGGAAATAGAGATTCCAAAATGCAGTAATTTTGAAATTTAGATTAATCAAAAATGAGTAATCTAAAGGAAAATGAGAAATTCTCACACTACTGTGAGGCTGAGTATGAAAAAAAAATGCATGCTGTGTTTGTCAGAGGCTGCAGTCAAAGTAGCACTTAATTACATTAACATTTAATGCTTAAAAATGTCAGGAAAAGACTGGGTGGGAGGTGGAGGGAAATTAGAACTCAGAATAGAGACAGATGAGATGCACACAAGTTTAAATGCTTGATTTGGATTCCCAGTGAAGAACTTATCATCGTTATTCTTGCCTCATGCCAGATCATAAACAAAAACTCAGTGTGTTCAATCTTAAAACGCCCCAATCTCCAGCTTTCTAAACTAGTTGGAGCTAATCAAATTTAACTACCACTTCAAATTATTTTTTTCTCCCTGGAACATTGTTTCGTAATGAAATTGTGATGGGAATAAAACAGATCTTGCTCCGCTGAGGTCTCAGGGCTATCAGCCACGCTCCATTTAACCGTAGCAGTTGTCTGAGAGGGAGATTCAATCTTTCTGTGGGGAGGAGATGCACTCAGAGCTGACTTGGCAACTAATGCTGTGCCTGCACAACAAGGAGCAAGTCTAGAGAGCTACTGCTCCTGGTCAGCACCTGGTTTCCTGAGCCGTGTAGCTCAGGTGTTTGCACTTTTGGGAGATGGGTGATCTGTCAGACTGAGAAGAGGCTGAACATACAGTCAGTGCATCCAGCTGAGAGAACACAGAGACAGTCCCTGCTAATGGAAGAAGTCCTCTGCTGCTTTTCTTTTAATCATGAGATTTGTCCAATCAGCAGCTGCACAGAAAGACTGATTCTGGTTATCTGCGTCATAAAGGCCAGGTGGGGTATTTTTCAAGGCTCTTCTTGAGAAATAGTTTGGGAGGGTTTGTTTGTTTGTTTTTAAATAATTATCCCCTCAAATACTAGTGAGGATTCCTACAAAGTATAAGTTGTGCAGTCTTAGAAAGCCCAGTCAAAGACTGTGCCTTTGTGTTACCTTCTGAATGATGGTCCAGTGGGATCACATTGCCAAGAGTTTTCATAGCAAAGTGAAATTACACGTGGAAGAGAATGTTCATAAAACACGTTCATTTTTAATGAAGACATTAGACACTCAAACCTTCGTCTCTTCACTTCTGTGCCCAGACTACTGCCTCTGTAATGACCCCCAAGCCTGGGAGCCTTGGCAGAACAGAGATGCCTCAGTGTCTCTCCCTTAGTGAGAATGCAGGTTTTTGGTCTCTTCACTTAAGAAATTATTTGAGAGTAATGGATAATAATGAAACTAATCTGCCTGGAAGATCTGAGCACAAATGTTTTTGAGCGGGGCCAAGGACTGTATGGCTTTGATGAGTCTTCTCACCATACATAAAACCCAAAGAATGTTCTCTCTCAGACTGTGGGAAGCAGGGCAGTGGCCAGAGGACTGAGGAAGATAAAGCAAGGGATGATGGACCTCTGAATATAACCCGAGGGGTCACAGGGCATTTCATCTCCTCTCCTTTCTTCTAACAATAAGGCTCAGACATACTAGATAGGTCTCCTGTATTTTCAGGATAGCACATTCAGGGAAGAAATCCTTTGGGAAACTGCCAGTGAAGGCATTTTCCTGGAGACTTCTCATGATCCCAGGTCACAGAACAGAAAGCTCAAAGGTACTTGCTCTGCCACAATCCAAAAGAAGCAGGTCTGAAAAAATGGAAAACTAACAATGTGGGATTGAAAGTAATTTACTGAGGTCCTTTCCCCACTCTTTCTAATCAGAGTGCCTCCAGAACATCAAAGGAAACTTTCCTTGTAGCATCTCTGTTACAGCCGGAAGTGCCATCAACCTAATTTTACAACTGAAAAGCTGGGAAATAAAATGAAATGCCTGAAGTCACAGAACCTGATCTGTCCCAGGCTTTCCCCTTGACCCTGCAATATATGAGACATACAGACAAACCTGTAACATCACATCAGACAGGACAGAAAATTGGGAGAGCAATTTGTTTGGAGAAACATCACCCATAGACTGCATTTATCCTGCCTGAGTCAAAGCAAATATTTCCTTCCACCTGTGCCCTCTCCTACCAGATCACCAGTTTTGCAGGACAGTATCCACAGGCAGGAATTTCTGTATGCACGTGATAATCAAACATTGCTGCACTGTAATGGCTTTTGGCATGGACATGTATTGCATTTGAATCCTTGCTCATGATGGTTTTATTTCTGAACTGTGAAATCTTGGCCACCTGACTCTTAATATATTAACAAGATAGAATTATATACCATAAGGCTTCTTAGATAAAAAGCTTAGCTATGCAAGGGCTTCTTATCATCCCTTTTATCCTTCACTATGTCAGAATGAATTGTGGCATCTAATTTCAGCTAAAACCCCTCTTCAATACTTAATGCCCAACAGATAGGATAATATTTATTTTATTTTGGGGTTAAATTTTAGATGAGGTGACAGGCAACAGAATGAAGCACAGACAGTGCAAAACGGTCTCCTGCAGTGTAACAAATGGCAGAGAACAAAGGAGTAATGCAGAGACAATTAAAAATGCAATCTAGCCCTGGAAGGTGGTATCCTATATCCCCGTGACTAAGTAGTCAAGATCAGTCCTCAGCTATGTTTCTGCAGGATGCTGCTCACATCTAACTGCACTGCAGAGTGTGAGGGGAACCAGTCCAAACAAGGAGAACTTTGGTCTAGTTCTGTGGCAGAAGTTATTTTTCTATACAACACCCTTCCCTTCCTGTGCCACTATTCATGAAGTCATTCAAAGTCAGGCAGTGCAGCTGAGTAAGTTGGAAGGCCTTGTCTTAGATGACACCAACACTCTCCATGCAATAAAGCTTCCAAGCAGCTTCTCATCTTGCAGTGTTATGCATAGCCCCACTGGCTTTACTGGCTTAGGGGTCCTGCATGCACCCCTGTGTTTCTTGGGCTGGAAGAAGAACTCTTCAGATGTCTCCACTTTCCTGGCTTCTAAGATTCTGCTTGGCCTCAGCAACATGACCTACAGACTTACAGGAGCTGGGATTTTCAGCAGTGTCCTTTAAGCTAAGCAATGCTCACAGCAGTTGTTGTGCAGCTACAAAAGGCAGTGAGAGCAGGGGGACAGAACACCAGATAAATAAGTAACAGTTTTAAAACTACCATGGTGACAGAGCAGGGAAAACATTATACCTCCTCCTAGCATAGACTGCAGATTGGAAAAGACATTCAGCAAAGTCCATTTCAAAAACACACGAGGACAAAGATGGGCCTAACTCCCAGTTTCAGATCTGTTACCAACATTGTGTAGTCTTAACTCTGACAGCAATTAAGTTATCACACCAAGGCACTTTAATTAGGCATACAACTGAGCACTGTAATTCACACTGTCAAAGCTATTTTTGTTCACTTGGAGCTGTTTTTACAGACTGACATAATTGGACAACAGGTATGACAAGCCTTTATTGTGATCTTATCTTCTCCGAGACTGAGATTTTGTTGTAGGAGAGGTAGAAACACAGAGCTCTGCCAAACAACCCAGCTTGGAGAAAGTCTACCTTACCCAGGGAAACCAGGAGGCCACATTTTTCTTCCTCTGAAGCTAACACCAGTCCCACCAAAGACAAGAACAGTAGTGATGCTTCATACTGGAAATTTCCTGGAAACTGGTTACAAACCAAAGGCATGAGCAACAAGGGGGAAGAAAGAGGAAAAAAAAAAAAGAAAAAAAGTAATACAGCAAGTTTTTAATGTAAATATTCACCTTTCTGCAAGCCCTTGCTTGAGGCACCTGGCTTTTGTTTTCCAAATTCACCTTAAAAAAGTCCACCTGCAGACCTGATCATACAGAGCTGCACATCATCAGGGCACACACGTTGTGACATCCACCCCTTCACCACTGAAGAAGAACATGCATGAGGTTTCCAGAGAAGCTGTGGATGCCCCAACCCTGGTAGTGTTAAAGACCAGGCTGGATGGGGCTCTGAGCAACTTAGTGGAAGCTGTTTCTGCCCATGGCATGTGGGTTAAAATTAGGTGATCTTTTAGAGTCCCATCCAACCCAAACTATTCTGTGATTCTGTGGTAGCCCACACTCAGTTTTGCTGAGCCAAGTAATACCCCAAAAGAACAGAGTTTGTCTGTACTTCATAATTTATAATTAGTATGCCTAAGTAGTAACTTTTTCATAGTGCCTCCCACCTGACAGGCAGACTGACTTCTTGTATTGTCCTTGTCATGGAAATCATTAAGATTCAGCCTCACCTCACTGAACTGGCAATTCTAACAGAGAAAATAAACCAAAAATTCTGCAACCACAAAAGGCTACAAACTCTGCTGCTTGGAATAATAGACTACATAGGCACAAGGTGACTAAAATAAAATTAAATATTTACTTTCTCCTGACTTCAGCCTGGTCTGCACTAAGAAAACCTCTGCAAACCCAGCTTTGCTCTTGACTGCTGAGGCTTAAAAACCACATTGATTAGAGATGACCCGTGCCGAGTTAGAAAACCTGATGCTTAAAAAAGGCAGCAAGTAGTTCGCATCCCGTGTCACTAGGAGATGTTTTCCCCGTAGCGCACTAATGAGCTGGCAGAGCTTTGGCTTTCAGTGGGAGCTCCTCATCTCCCTGAGACTGCCTGACAAGCTGCCCCGGGCACAGGCTACTTCTTTTTCATCCTTCCTGCGGTGTTCAGCCCTGGCTAGGAATAGCAGAGGCTGCTATAAGGTGAATAAGGAAACAGAAAAATCCCCACTGTGCTGCCGACACAGGCAGAGCTCATTGGTTTGTGACAAACAAGGTGATAATAACTCTTCCAGTCCTGATGGGGAATCACTGAAATGTCAAGGCTGATAGCTGCCCTTTCCCTTCTGACGTGATCATTAGCCCCTGGGAAGGAAATAAATTACTGAGCCACTTAACACCTCATTACGAGTTAAAACTATACATTCAGCAGCTTCAAGTCGAGTCTTAAAGCAGCTTGGGTGTTTAACAGCAAGCTGCGAAGTTAGCTCTGATGGTATACAGCACCATTGCCTTAAGGGAAGATTTTCCTTTGAATGTCTCCAAATCCCAGGCAAATAATTTCCCCCCCTGCTCCCTGCTTAGTTGTGTTGGTTGGGGAGGTATAGTTTGTCTGTATTTATAAATAACTCACTTTGTTTACCAATTATTTTAAATATTCTCAGGAAAGGGAAAGAAGAAAAACTCTGGGAATGCTGCAATTGCCTGTCTGCCCTCATTAGCCCAGTAATTACTGCACTGTAATTCAATTATTTCTCGTACTCAAGATAAGAAGACTGCAGAGGCAATAATAGCTTAAGAAGTTTCATCTTCTCTCTTCTTTTTTTTTTTCCTTGTATTTTTTGTTCTTTTCTCCGAGGCTGTTCTTCCCTTCCTCTGCATCATTTCTCCTTCCTCATTATGATATGCTGGTACCTTGCTGCTGTGCATTGAATCTGAGCTATAAATAGTTCTCTTCCTTTCTTTTTTGCAGGTTTAGATAGTTTTAAAACCCAGAACAGTTGGCATTTGCAGGGTGCGTACACTGTGAAAGCTAAATACGATTGAAATTGTTTTATTCAAGTTAATAAAATCTGCAAACACAATGTGACCTATTACTGGAAACGAAGACACTTTAATACCCAAATCCATGAAGACTCAAGACTGCAGCAAAGCAGATGCTTTGAACTATAAACCAGTTTTTGACGGTCTTTGGGAGCAGGAGACAGAAACATAGATCCACACAGATCTTCCTACCAGAAATCATCATCATGGCTGGACTTCGCGAACGAAGACTTGGGAGGGTTTTACCCATGCTTGCTGCAAGCGCTGATGGTTGATAAGGCCAGTGCGAGATAGGCAAGTCCGGTTGCAAAAGGCACAGCAGAAAGTCTCCGTAGGTGGTACTATCAGGGCACAGTTCTTTCGGCGTTGCCTTTTCTCCTCCAGACTGATTCAAGCATGGTTCTGATGTTCCAACATCAGATGTTCCAACAGTGTCAGTTTGAATACACCTTTGGAGGCAGGTGTTTGCCTTTGTCTCTTTGTCATGGTTTGACCGCATCGGAAGATGCCCGTTGGCCGCGGTTCGCCAACGGGGTGAAGGGTGGAGATGAGCTTTGGTTAGGCCACCTTTTCTAGGCCCCTTTCCATGTGGAGCAAGCAGTGCTCTCCTTNGAGGTCCTCAGGATGTAGGTTTGGTTAGAGTGTCCTTTTCTTAGATGGATGGCCTTACAGGGCTAAGTGAGCTCCATCTGCCCGGGTTTGGAGTTAGAGTTGTCCTTCTCCTAGGATGGTTGCCGAGCAGCTGACAAACCCATCCTGCCCGAGGACACACTTTGTCTGACCCTTCAGTTGAGACCTGACCAGCATGGGAGACCCTGCCAGAGGCATAAACCACTGCCAGTATAGCTCACAACCTCATAAGGGCACACAAGCTTCTCCCCCACGACAAGGGGGTGTCCGTGGAGAAGTACCAGAAATACCAGTGGTGCAAAATAGCTGTGTAGGGTGAAAGTTTCTGGTCGAGGCCACCATCCTCCTTCCTGGGGCAAAAAGTAGCTGTCCACATGGGCTGCTCCACAGAGGTGTGGTGTTTTAGGCTGAACACCACCTGTCCTCCTCGTGGGTTTGCTGTGACCAGAGGCACAACCACAGTGGTGCACCCCTGAGGGAGAGGGTGCAGAGCTCCTCCTCAGTGTGGTTTCACTGTGATGTCTCATCTCTCCTCTCCCATAACCCCATGGCTTTGGTTTGGGTATGAAAACACAGTTGTCATCCACCACAGGGTGTTTTTCCATCACCCACAGGATTCCCTGGCTCATGAGGGTGTCATTTGTTCTCCATTCAGCTTCACAGGAAGGTTGGATCATCTTCAAAGACAAAGTTCTTTTGCTAAGAGGGTCTTCTTTGGCTGACGGGTCCATGAACAGATTTGAGTCAAAGAAAGGTGACTTTATCCTCCTAATAAGAAGGGGGTGGGGTGGTGGTGTTTTGATACAGCTCCTCCTTTTTAAAACAGCAAGCCTTAGTGTAAACTTGGTGGATGCAATTTCCTCAGCCAGGGCATGTTGGGCCAAATTGGTTTAGAATTGTATCTTTAGCTCAGTTGTAAAGCTAAAATGAATAATCCTTCCACTGCTTGACCCAAAACTGCATTTCAGAGTTTAAGAGCTTTCCTTACTTGGGGAAGAGTTGTATATTCTCCTCCTGCCACATGCACTTCCACTTAACTTGTTAGAGCAACAGTGTGTGCCAGAATCTTGCTTCTTCAACCAAATGGAAGCCACCATCCTTTCTCTGCTTGACATTCAAGCCCATGTCACTTAATTTACCGTTTGAGAAGCTCCAGTGACCTCTGTGCATGCCTGAGCCCGGCACAACACCCAGGTGCTGAGACTGGACCTGTGAAGGGCCATGAACCAGAGGAGATTGAGCATCAGGATCCACAGGGCAGCTCCAAATTGGAGAAAATAGCTCTGGTTTCACCCACACCAGCAGCATGTAAGGATCTGCAAACTTTGCTCAGATTTCTCAAATTATCCATGTGTTTATCTTCTTCATAAGCATGGCCCTTATCAGAGAAGCCAAGATGTTTTTGGAACTGGGCAGGAAGGGGGAACTTCCTATCGGGTCTTACGGATGTCTCCCAGATGGGAACAATGTGCATTTTGTTGGCCCATCAGGGCTTTTTGATTGGTCAAATGGCAGCAGTCTTACCTCTTGTGAACACTCCAGAACCAAATTGGTGGGGGAAGAAGAGAAAGATAAACTGTGGGGGGGATAAAAAGAGAGCCTGGGAGGCCTCTCCAGCTCCCGAAAGGGAATAAGAACTGATTTATAATAATCAGTCTCAAAGCCAAATCTCCCATTAGCCTCTCTCTCCCCAGAGGCTTTTCTGGGGGGTTATTTTTAACTCCCGTCACTGTCATGAATGGATAACCCATGTCCTCACAGGCAGCTCTACCAGCCCCACCAAGAGGGCACGGGGGAAGTGTAACCCAGAAGAGGAAGAGGGGATAGTGGTCTCTGCTGAGCTTGGCTTAAGCAGGCTGAGTCACCATGAGGGATGACCAAAAGGGGATGGAAATATCTTTTTGAGAAAGTTTTCAGGAACTCCAGGGATGCTCTGAGACAGCCTCTGTGTGTCTGCATGCATCACCAAAGTCTGTCTGAGCCAGTGCACGTGTCTGTGGGTGTGATGTGAAGTTCTCCTCAGTGCCATGTGTTTTCTTAAGGAAAGGACTGGATCTTGTTAGCATCCTGCAGTTGTCCTCTGACACCGTGTTTCCAGAAGGATTTGACAGCCAGCCTCAGGAATGGGAATGGCTTCCCTTGCAAAGGAACAAGAGGAGCAAATGCCTGCTGCTGCCCTTGGTGTGGGGCAGTCAGTGCTGTCCAGCTCCTTGCCTTCAGTCCTGCCTTGGCAACAGAGAAGGAAATTATTCTTCATGTTCTGAGGCCTCAAACATCGACTTACTTTGCAGATTTTCCTTCATGCTTGGCAGCAAGCACCGAGGCGTGGTGTGACAAGGAGAAACTCCTGTGACAGCAGCCTGTGCCTTTGAAGTGTCGAAACCTGCTTTTCCCTGTCTGTCACCGGTGACTTTCTGGATGACCTTGACATTCAGCAGTGTGACATCCATTAAACCCCTCTGACTGGTTTGCTACAGCAATGCCATTTCCAGATTTACTGCAAGGAAATCAGAGAAGTCCAACAAGGCATTCTTCCCAGGGAGGGGAATGGCCAAAGCGGGATTGCTGCTGATTTTCCTGTGCATGGACTGTCTCCACTTAATATATCCCCAGCTGTCTTGTCAGTACTGCCAGTGCCTCCCCTCCAATGAGAGGCTGTAGCATTTGCAGTACATCCAGCAATGTTGTAGAGCAGCAGGATTATCCTGTAGGGGTGGGGGAGTTTCTCTGACCTCATTTCAGATCCCCTCAGGTATTATGCCTTGGGAAATCTGGCTTAGATTCACGAATTTCTATGTGTGGAATAAAAAAAAGGTGAACAGGAAGAAAATAATGCAGGGGGGGAAATGGTAGTCAGCCAATGAAGAAAACAATATAAAAATTACCATGAAATTAGAAGCCGAGCAGGAAAGAGAAACAGTCTAATAAACCCCTAACAGCCTGCACCTTGTGGAAATGTATTGGCTCCCAGAAGGAAAAGGGAAGATTACAGCAGATCATCATCTGCTCTCTCACTAGAGCATGCTTTCAATCTAGATCAGTGGACCACTCTAGAAACCCTAATGTAACATTTTGAAAGGTTGGTAGATTTGCAAACCTTTTCAAAAACCATACTGAGCAGTTTGTAAAGCCCTGTGTTCCTCAACATCCACTTTCAGTACCAGAATTTTGGGAGACCACAGCAAATGAAGCCTTGCTCTCACCATAGAAGACTCCTTTTTTTCTTCTTTAATGATATTTTTTAGAGTCTTCCTGAGACTATTACTTTCTCAAGATGTTCCTGACCCAGAGCAATGCTGGCTGCTTAAGCTGCCCTCAAGTCACAAGTACCTTCTGGGCAGTCCTTCACCCCCACCAGGGGATGCAAAGCACAGACAGGCAGGTTTCTCAGGTGGAAAACTGAGTCATGGGGAAGTGAAACACCTTGCCTGAAAATACTCAGCTGGTCAGGAAGAGAACTGGATGTCCAATCCCAGGCTTTTCAAGACCAGGACAGTGTTTTGTGCTCTGAAATGGAACTTGCTTTCGAAGAGCCAGCCTACTCATCCCTCTGCTTGGGACCCTTTGGCAGCACAGCCCTTCCCATCTCACACCAACGCCTGGGCCACACAGCCCATGCAGGGAGGGAGAGAACCTCAGGCCTGCTTCTTTCTCCCAAACCCACAGTCTTGCCTCCAGTGATTCCCTGGCACAAAACCCCTCTCATCCTCCAAAAAAAAAAAAAAATCCTATTTTATGTTCCTGGATAGCAGGAAACCAGCATGCTGCCCAAATCAACAGCATGGTACAGCACCAGCTAAGTAGGCAGCCAGCTCCTAAGAGGGGAGGTGCCCTGTGGATGTAGTGGGATGTGCTGCTCAGGACTGCTGGTGGCTTTTGGCAAGGCTACGATGCCAGGTTTTGGTGGTTCCCCAAAGCTCCTTCTCTGAGGACTCAGCTGAGAAGATCCCTCTCCTTCTGTTCAAAGACATTCATTAAATTCCCATTTGAAAATGTCTTTGGATGTAATTCAGCATTATCTGTAAACATGGATTACTGACTTTGTGAATATTTTATCATTTCTATTAGTCATCTTTATTTTTAGAAACAGAGGGCATGAAACATTGAAGTCATTTTGCTTCAATTCTGCCATGCAAAAGACCTTTTTCTCCAAAACATATTTTGTTAGAGCCTTGTGTTTCTGATGAAAGAAACTGGAGTGAAGTTAAAAGGGAGATCTGTCTGGTCTCTGAGAGTTGCCTGAAATATGGGTCTGCCTGGGCAGATGATAGCATATAAAGTTTCATTTAGGCAGGTAAGAAATTCTCCTCTCCAGATCCACCCCCAGCACTGACTGTCCTAAATACTTCCCTTTTCACACAGTTAATTTCCCCAGGGCTTACCCCTTTCCTAGATAAAAGCATACCTTTTAATTTGAAGCCATACAACATTTGTGCTCCACTGTATTTGAAGTCCTACTTGCTTTTCTGATGATCCATGGTGCTCTGATGGCTGAATCCTGCAGCCACCCTTATGCATGCCCAAGGGCTCCTGGTGCTTGCTTCAGCCCCAGGGATGCTACTCAAATACAATTTATCATGTTTTAAAAGATTATATTTTATGGGGAGTTATAAAATTCAGCACTGACTTTTCTGCAGTTGGTGACCTCCTCAGAGGGCTTTTTTAAATTTCTCTCCCCTCCACCCCAGAGTCATTGCTTCAGTAACTAGGGTTTGATTCCTCAAGGTTTTGTTCTCCTAATGCTGTTCAGCATCCCCACACTCCTGGTTGTATCAAGCATGCAGATGTCATAAGGTCCACCAAAACCTGCCTGATTGACATTCCCCCAAAACAGGCATTGCTCCTGTTCTTGTTAGCATTTTGCCTCCTGAACTTTTGAGATATGGAAGGTCCCAGTGGGAACAGGAAACCTGCTTTCCAAAAGGGGAAAAGAACCCAACACCACTAAAGTTATCCTAAAAGCCATTAATCACAGATCTGAGAACGGGCTCAGCACAGAGTTGTGGTGGCAGCAGCAAACACTGTCAATGCCCCTGCTCTGGAGAGGAATGGAGACTTCCCAACAGTGATACTCTGGGTGGGGCTAGACTCTTTTGGCAACACGTGGCTGTACATTTTCAGTACATCCTGCTAATTTCCAGCTGGTCCCTGGGCTGTAAATGAAATTTTGGAGCCAGTGTGATTTGTACCCTGGCTGTTCAAAAGCACGGTGCCACCACAGGCAGGCTGGAACCCATTAGGTTGCCTTTTTTCCCTTACAATATAATTACTCACAGCTGCTGGGAGCACACATATTCTGACTTCCAAATATAGAAAGCTGGGTATCTTCCACCTCACTCCTGTTTTTCCACAGCTTGCTTTATATCTTCCAGACATACATTCTTCTTGAGCATTACGTGCGTTTCTGAACCCAACTGAAAGACCCAGGAGGTCCGTGATGGAAAGTCACCACTTCTTAAGCTCAGTGTGTGTCAAGTGAAGGAAGACTCCAGACACTGCCAGTTATTCCCCTGGAGTGTTCCTGTTCCTTTCATTTGGCACTGGCAGCCCAGAGAAAGTGTCTGAAAGGGAAAATGTTTGACATAGAGACAAAGGGAAATTTAAAAAAACCAAAATCACTGCGTTACAAATCTTTGCCCAACCTGGCAGATTTTCTCCTTTTTAAAACTCTTTATGGCTTACACTGTTTTAAAGGGAACCTGATTCACAAACTGTGCAATCACAGCTGATTTTAAGACTCATGTTCAGCCTGTAAACCTTAACCTCAAGGCACAGCACGAAGGGATCAAAGATAGTCCATCGATATGGGGATGTGAAGATTGCCTGCCATGCGTTTCTCACTCCTGCAGCTCCAAGGCCCAGACTCAGACTCAGAAATGGGCCAAAAGGTGCAAAGCCCTAACCTGCAGATGTCCTTACAGCCCTTTTTCTATGAAGCCACCTCTAGTGACCTCCCAAGGCAGACATTGGTCCCTTTGTGCTACTACAGCAGCCAGACAAGAAGAGGGGAAATAATGTGGTCACTGAGGCCAACACTGTGGGGCAGATGCTGTGGCACCAATGCCCCAGCCCTCTCCCTGCTCTCCTGTGCACATTTTTGCAGTCACAAGAGATATAGGACGAGAAAGCTACTCCAGTTTTTTTTGTCCTTAATCTCCTGAGACTGCCCTATGCATCCATGAACTAGATTTTACAAATTCCCCTACAGAAACTACACAAAAATTATCCCAGTGTTTAATGAGATGCCTGAGTGCTGCTGTCCCATCAGAGCTGAAAAGTATTTACTGGCTTTGCTGCACTCAAATTTACTCCCCGAATTCATACAAAAAGTCCAGTTTCAAGCCATTTGGTTTACCTGGTCAAAGTCATGGGGTCAGTTCTTCCAGCCCCTGTCACTCCAAATCTCTGCCAGCAAAGGTCAGTTTGATAAGAGAGTTTCTCTATGATGTTCTTTTCATCACAGTTTTGCTGGTAGTCCAAAACATTCATGTGTCAGCCTTGAATTAAAATAAACAAACAAATCAACCACAACGAAAAAGTCACACAAGAAAAACAAACCCTACACTGAGGGGCTGTCATGGTGAAAGGCTCAGCTCTCTAAGTAAGTTTTGCCACTTATCTTTGGGTTTAATTTTAATGATAAACCTTTTACTCTTATTATTGTGGAAGAATATGTATTCTTTGTGCTTTAGAGCAGCCCATGGTTTATCTTAACCCCCTTCCAAAACAACACAGACTGGAAAAAACCCATCCCAAGTACACACCAAAGTAAGCCTATGTAGGTACCTGTGTAACTATGTGAATCACTTCCCTCCAAAGATAAATCTGAGAAATGCTCTAAATAAGGTCCTGAACGAAAGTGCAAAGCTTATGCAATATGAGTGGATGAAAAGGTTTGGATCATATAAGACTTGGGACAAAAGGACACAATAAATACACACTTCAAGCTCAATTTGCTGCCTGCAGAAAGGGACAGAACTGCCCTAGAGCTGAAGGATCAGTAGCTGCACACACGAGAGATTTGGGCCAGGGGGTACATTTTAACAGTGACTTTCTAGCTGCAAAGACCAAAGTGTGTTTCATGATTCAGCTGCCCATAAGGACATCCCAGCCCACCCCAGTGCTTCTCTCTCCCTCTCAGCCCAAAGCAGGAGGAAGGCGCCGCAGCCTCCTGTGTCCAGCTCCTGCAGTTCTGGGTCCAGCACTGCTCAGGCCTGCAAGGGAGTAGGAATTTCGGTTCTTTCCCTTCAGGGCATGCTTATTTTGTCCACCTCATGTTCATCAGTGCTTTTTCTTTTTTTTTAAAGAGGGAAAGACCAAAGATCTTTCTTATTTTTATCCAAAGTTTATTAATTCATTGAATATTCCGTTGCTGACCCGGAGATGAGCTCAGTTGTTCAGAGCATGGTGCTGATAATGCCCAGGTCGTGGGTTCAATCCTTGTATGGGCCCTTCACTTAAGAGTTGGAATCCTTATGAATATTTTGTGATTGAATTTTCCTTGTTGGTTTTCATTGGGACCTTTCAGTAATTCTTCAAATATTATGAAAAAAAAAAGTTCTCTTTTGTTTGGTTGGTTGGCTTTGGGGTGGGGCGGGTTATGGTTGTTTGCTATTTGGCTTTTGTTCTTAATTAAGTCTGCTCACCCCTTAACATTTCAGTTTCCACCCTTGGCAAACCTGAATCCTTGTCCTCAACCATAGCCCACAACAACTGTCAGAGACCACCCTACCTGAGGCAGTGGAGTGATCCTTCTCCCCAAACTGTGGCAGCATAAACATCTCACCAGAAACTTTTCACTCCTTGAAACAAGGTCCTTTCTAAATTACAGGAGAAAAAGTTCAAGGACAAAGCCTCTGACATGGCAAAGTGTTGCTTTGATCAGCCTGCCATCTCAAAGCTTTTTCTCTCCAAAACTGTCCACTGGAGTATTTTAGAGCCCCCATATACCACATGGGACTCTGTCCTGGTAGGAGGCTCAGGTGGGACCAGTAAGCCCTGCAACATTTGGCCCAAGGTTATGTTTTCCAGATGCACGTGACAGTCCTTTTTGTGCCTGTGGGACTGTCCTGACCCTTACCTTTCATCTCATCATCTCAGCACAATGAAAGTAAGAAGGATCTAACAGAGCAGCAGCTGCTATATTGGCCCCACTGAAACCATCTGGAAGACCTTGATCAAAATTCATTGCCTTGTCCTGCTTAAAAGGAGAAAGTATCAGAGAAAACACCTGTTCCCAATTCCTACATCTGCTCCATGACCTTAGTAAAGGCATTTCACTTTTTATTGCCTCGGTGTCCACATCTGTGAAGATAAATGTTAAAGAAACACATGGCTTATGAACACAGAGAGCTGTAGGAAACTGAAATATCCCAACAGGGGAACACCAGTGGTATCAGTCAGCAAACAGAGGCTGAACAAGAACTGTCTCTGCACAACTGCAGTGCTGCTACGTTATTTTCCTTCTCTTCCCTGCATTTTCTCTCCCAGGCAGTTGCACTTCCACAGGGGAAGTTTGCAGCCCTCCCCTCTCCCAGAGAGAAATCACATGTCTCCAGCAGCAGCCCAGAGCTGCAAGAGGCAGGATGCTCATATTTCACTCTGTGCCTATGTGACCTTTAAAAATACAACTTGCCTGGGATGGGAAAAAGGTAAAGGAGGAACGTGGTCAACCTCAAGCCCAGGTTTTCACAGCACTTTGTGGGGTACACTTGGTGGCCACCGAGCATGGAAGGGCCACCAAGGCAAGTGACAAGGACAGTGGTGCTGTGTGCCCACAGCTGGAGGGACACCCCGAGGGGGCAGAGCACAGACACCCTCCCTGCCTTCCAGAGCGTGCAGGTCACCGGGCAGACCTGCCGTGACTGACAGCCCCGTTCTAAAAGAGGATCAGCAATGGGTGGGATGGCATCAGGCAGAAATCTCTGAGCAGGAAGAGGGAACATTCAATCATATACTGAAGCAGAGCCAGCCTAGGGACCTGGATTTGCAGCTAATAACATCACCTATGACTAACCCCCTCGCTGCACAGGAAAGGTTTTAGCAGAGAAATCCACCACGTTGTGAGATTTTCATCCCTTGGCTTCTCCTCTGTGTTCAGCAGCAGTGGATAAAAATAGGAAGGAGGTGTAAGAGAGCTCATTAGCACTGGTAACTTCAGCTAAAATCAATTAGGACAAGCAACAACAGCTTCATTCACTTAAAGCAACAGTTTTTAGGAAAAAAACTTGACTCAAGGACTGCCTAAGGAGGGAAAACAGGAGGATAAGCAGCCTGTAATGCTTCTGATGTCCTCCAAGACACACTCGGGGAATTGTCATAACCAGGCACGTGGCCCAGTGCACAATTCCAAGTGGTATCATCTATTTCAGCAGAAGTTACAATGCTTTTGAGAATCCCAGCAGCCGCTGGGTTTTGTGTGAGTGAAAGGTACTCAAGTCTTAGAAAAGCTGTCCTATGACCACGGGCTCCTGGTTTTTTTATATTTTCTATTGAGTACCGTAAGAATTAATCTGGGAAAGTTTCTGTCTGGATGGTGCTCAAGATGTGATAAGCAGAACACTTAGACACCAACTGGCTATTTTATTTCAATGCATCTGAGGAGAAGGATGTTAATAAAAATTAATTGCATTTTGCTGTGGTTCAGTGCATATCCATTTAACCAGAAATGCAGGAGAAATTTTAATTCAACGAGCACAACATTTTCCACTTACCCAAAAAATCCTCTTTCGCACTACATGAGAAATTTTGGAATAAGACTTACAACAAGTTGAGTGTTTTCACAAATTATTTTGAGGATTTTGAAAGGAGACATTTTTCAGAAGCAAGATGTTGCATGAAAAATTCAAGTCGTCTCTAATTGAATCCAGCAGTGGGCTGATACAAAACCTTGGAAAGAGCATGCCAAATATGCCTATCCTATTATTTTTTTTTCAGTTTATTGCTAACACATTTAAGAAATGGAAAGCAAGCAATTACAGCAGTTGTATCTGACAAACAAGATTGTAAGACGCAAATTAACAATGCCTGTTTCTGGGATTCTACATCCTTCTTATGCCATTTTACAATGCAGGGGAAGTGCTGCTTGTGCAATGCTGGCACTGAAATATTAAAACTCACCCAGTGGAAAATCGACTTGTCTCATCTTTCAGCTTTGGTTCTGGATTAGGCACGAGGGGGAGCAGCTAATTTTCCTGGCAGGGCCAGTGTGGAGAGCAGATGAGAGCCATGAACTACCCAGACAACACCTGTGTGTACCCTGTCCTTGGACTTGCTGATAGGCACTCACATCAGAAATGGGGCAGCCCGAAAACAGGGGCGATGCTGGCAGCCAGTCAGGGGTGTGGGCACAAGGAGAACAAGGCAAGCCCATCATCAAAATGAACACAGCAAGATGCAGATGGGTAAATGCGTGCCAAAACTGTGTGCAGATCAACCCTGATCTTATCAGGGGACAAGAGCTGTGGCTCCCTGGTCTGTTGGGGCCACAGTGACACTGGCCAAAAAAACATTTGATTGAATTTTGCCTTGGTGACCTGATTACCTGGCTGCAGCCCAGCTTTTGACATCTTATCAGCATTTTGAGTCAGAAGGGAAATGCTGTCACCCATGAACAAAAGAAAAACCAAAAAAAAACCCAGGGGGACAGATTGATTTGGACAGGCATTAAACATAATAATAGTAGAATTAAAAGTGTCTTAAAAGTGCTCTATTACAGGGACCAGGGGCTTTCATATTTAATGGAAGTGCTTCTATATTTTCTCAGTGATAAACAGGCAGATGCTGGGTCTGGACTACCCTGTGATTTCCAGCTTAATTTCAATGTTTTACTGTTGCCTTCAGCTGGTAAAGAGATAAAGTCATCAGGCAAGCACCGGGATCCTTATTTTCAACAATGGGTGTTAGATCAGGTTTGTAGCAGAACAAAACAAAACAAAAGGTCCTCAGAGTGTTTCCTTGCAAGGAAATAAAGCTGACAAAGAAAACCAATGCAAATTTTAGTGCCCACCCCAGTGCAGATGATACCTCTGCCCTGGTACTGACTACTATGTCTGCAGCAGGGCTGGATGTGGGGCATCCACAATCCCCAGCCCCTGTTTCAGGCACTGCTGTATGACTATTTGGCCAAAGCCAAGAATCCAAGTCCCCAGGGCACATGATTTCTATAGCTCAGACAGTGGGTCTTAAGGAAAACTTCTGGAAAAATTTTCAATTTCCTATAGCATCTCACTCTGTTCTCACTGGGACTAAACTCCTCTGGTTCACAGCTCCCTGCAGGTGACATTGCATATACCAGTAAGTTTTTGCCCTCAGATAAGATCTTGGTATAAGCCATCTCTTTTTGCTGCTTGCTGAGGGCCCTGGTGCTGTTCCAACATCCTACTGTGACACACACAATAAATATTTAAGGAGTAATTTAGTACTGTCTGGGGAGTTTCCTTGGATCCTGTGAAAAGGACTCCAGTCTTACTGTATTTGCTGTTTGATTACAAATGGGTGTCTGCCTGTCTCCTGAGGGATGCCTTTGCCTCTGCTGCAGGGACCTCTGCACAGTCTGTGCCCCACACCACTCCTGGGGCTCCTTGTTTCACTTTTTTCTAACACAAACACCAGAGAGTATCTGAAAAGCGGGTTCAGCGCAGCTGGGGGAACATTTGTGTGTCCTTTTTCTTTTGTATTTTCCCCCTTGCCTCCCCAGTTATTGTAATTTCTCTGGTTAAAAGTATCAGGGACACTCCAGTGAACAAGGTGTGCTGCCACAGAACAGACATCAGTGGGGAATACCGAAGTGCCCAGATAAAGCCCCAGTGGGCCCTTCCCTCACAGTGTTTAATGCAATTGGAGACCTCATTTTCAGAATGTCCAGAGATAAAGAGTTGTGAGTGCCAAGTTTCCTCCAGCACATGCCCTGTAGGACACCATTAATCTCGCTTTCTATGCGATCTGCTTCACTTACCTACATTAAATTTTCCTCCTGATTTTTGCAAGCACTATACAGGGTACAAAATAAGAGGCTATTTTGAGAACAATGGATCTGTTGTGCTGGATTTATAGATCAGTACTGATATGAGCACTGAGAAGTACCAAATTCAGAAGCCAATTATTGTTAGATGATGTGTGCATACACAGCTACACTTTGCTCCTATCATTTATAAAATCCTTATGAGACATTTTTATCTGTAGGTGTGTCTATATATAGTTCTCTGAATGTATTTGTCTATTTGGCACCTCCATTAATCTCACCTTAAAAACATAGTATGCAGCTCCAAATGTATTTTTTTTTATCCTCCTACCCACATCTCCTTCCCTTTTGCTTCACCTGCCTGTCCTCATTGCCCAGGTTCTCTCATTCCCTTCCTGCTTGCCAGGCTCTTGTCTATTCACCTCTCATGCCCCTTTGCATACAACTCTCAGGGGTGCTATGAGCCCAAAAGCAGCCACAGAAGAATGGGAAAATAAAGATATTTCCTCCTGCAGCTAACCTGCTTCTCCCTGGTAGGGGCAAAACACAAGTTCTTCCCCCTGGTTTAGAAACCATAGGGAAAACTACATTTTGCTACAGGGATTTTTCCCCCTGTGTACAAAGCACATATTCTCAGAAAGGCCAACCAAAGCAGACCAGACACGGATGAAGTCTCTAAGCCAAGCCAAAAATACAGCCGAGCCAAACAAGCCCCCAAATTCAACAACAACACAAGGAACAGTTACATTATTTTTTTCCCATCACGATAACTTTGAAGTGCCTTCCATAACTTTTAATAAAGAACACAGATCAACCTGCGTGGGTGAACTGAAGAGAAAGAACACGTCTATTACTGGCAGGCAGCTTTGACTTCAACTGTAGAAGAGCTTGCATCTCTCAGCATCCCCCCAAAGAGTCACCAAGGGTTCAGAGAAGGGGGGCAGTGAAACAGCTCTGGATTTGCCCGTGCTTGCCTGTGACTAACTCACCATAGAATTTCCACTGCTCCCCATCCTGCACCAGTGGTGATGGGGGTACGTGGTCTCCCCTTCTGCCATCCTTTCCATGTCATCCTCTTCAGGCACCCCAAAAGCCACATGCCAGGGAGAAGCAGCGTGTGTAGGAGGACACAACGCAGCTCCAGCCTTTGCTTCTGAAACTAAAACTTGGCAAGCTTTAAATGTAACAGGCCCTTGCTGGCAGAGTGCAGGCAGAGCCAGCTGTGCCCTAGGATGAAGTCCTGGCACTTGATGGTAACAGATACCAGTAAACCTTCTGTGTGGCTCACTGGGAGGGCTGGCATAGCTCAGCAGGCCAGGAGGAAAAGGTCTGCCTCCTGGCTAGAATTAGCAAGTAATTCAGCATGAGAGGAATGTGTCAGTGGACCAAAGCAGCTGGTGCCTCTGCTCTATAAGCAGTTCAAAGGTTTTGTTTCAGATGAGGTCTGGTCTGGTCCCCCAGACTGTCTCTGTCACAAGGGCTGAGAATTGGTCTGGGCCACCGAAGATGGGGCAGGACTTCTTTGAATATGCATGTGGAGGCAGCTTCTGGTTTGCTTTCCTCCCCAGGTGCCTGGGTCATGTATGCCAAAGCACTCTGCAGATACATCCAGCCCTCAACATTCCGACACATCACTGTTTCTGAACCACCAGGTGAGTGGGAGGGGAGGAGGCACCAACTCAGACTCTCAGCCTTCCATTTCTGTGCTGGAGGAAAATGAGTATCAAGTATAAAGACAGCAGTGCTAGCTCTGTCCTGTTGCTGATACACAGCTCAGGCAGCTAATGGTGCCTGCAGCCCCAGCTGAAGTGCTGGCATGGATCTGCCCTCTCCTGAGAGCTGGTCCCTCGGTGCCATTATCTCCCAGATAGAGCAGGACTTGTTGGGATGGCTCTGCAGCTCCTCACAGGCAGGAGACCACTGACCTCACTGGTACAGAGATGGGGACTGCTGCAGACCATCTCATCCTTAAACTGGGAATGGGAGAAGGAGAAAGGAAAAGCAGTGGAACTGCACACCACTTTACAAACCTGGGGTTTGCTGTTGACTTTTACCAGGGAAATGTCGTGGCTCTGGAAAGCCTCACACTGGAGGTGACAAATGGGCACATTCATCACAGCTTGTGGCATTGCTTGACCTTTGGGAGAGGCTTCAGGGGTTTCTCTTTCTTATTTTCTTTTTTTTTTTTTCCCTTTTCCTCCTTGCTTATCTGCATGGGAGGGTTTTAATTAGCTCCAAAAAGTCATTAAGAAACAAAGCAGGCCAAATTCATCCAGGGGATAAGTCTCACAGAGTCAGACACACTGTTCTCAAGGGGCCAATATTCTCTTTCCTGCCTTTCAGGACCATGTTGTGAAACATGCAGAGCAACAAATAGATGTTTTGACTGGAAATAGATTTCACCAAGGAAACATTTCCCAATTTTACCACCCGTTTGACCTGGGACTAAACCAGTAGCAGTCGTGGCTCCCCATCAGCTGCAGAGCAAAGCAGGGACCAAGCAAATTCTTGCAGCAGTTTACATAGCTGAAGCCCCAGATGGCCACAGCCACCCATGGCTATTAATATCGACTATAATGTGATCATTTCTCAAGCAACCAGTCTATTTATTAGCCTTATTATCATTACTGCCAGCTGCAGGGCATTTTGAATCCCTCGTGCATTGCAGATGTGGCCTGACCGAGAAGCACAATGGTGCAAACACAGCTGATGAGCTGCCCTCTTTGTGCAATTTTAGCACTTGGAGAGCTGATGGCTGGTGGTCTGCCCTCTTGGCTCCTCACAGAAATGACCCACAGCGGCCACTCTTTGTTGCTGGTAGCAAAAGAGATGGTGCTGCTTGAATTATCTGGGTTAGTCCCCTCAGGTATTGTTCTTGGCCTTCTCAGCACACACTCTGCAAGCAGAGTTTGTAAGTCAGAGTGGCAGAGCTGCTCCCAGCAGAGGGGAGGCTCCAGTGCACTGGTGGGTTTTTATAGACTGAACTCTTGCAAAATAATTTATTCTGCATGTTGGAGAATAAACGAGGAGAAGGGAAAGGGAAGAGGAGAGAGGAGGGAAGGGAAG
>VXAU01006175.1:1212960-1243964 GCA_013399695.1 Formicarius rufipectus | reverse complement strand
AGAGAAGAGAGAAGAGAGAAGAGAGAAGAGAGAAGAGAGAAGAGAGAAGAGAAGAGATAAGAGAAGAGGAAGAAGAAGAAGAAGAGAAGAGAAGAGGAAGAAGAAGAAGAAGAGAAGAAGAAGAGAAGAAGAAGAAGAGAAGAAGAAGAGAAGAAGAAGAGAAAAGAGAGAAGAGAAGATGAGGCAGCATCAGCTTAATGTAGTACCTCAAGGGGATCAATCCCTGCTTGAAAGCCATCTTCAAACTTTATTCTTTCAAATCCTTATCATATAAAAAGGCAGCAACGGGTTGGGTGGGTATTTTGCTACATGCTTTTGGTAAAATGCTGCCCTTGACTTCTATTCCTGTTTTAGTGTCATCTACAAAAGGTTCTTTTGTTCCACCTGCCTCTTAGTCCTCTTCACTGGCATTAGGAGGACAAAGGTAGGGCAAAAAGCTTTGGTAGGACAATTCCCACGTTTCAGACCAGTTTTTCTGCCGTCGTGGTTCTGCACTGGGAGGGGTGCAATGTGGGACAGGCAAAACCCATCCCTTGTTACAGTGCCAAAAGCTCTCTCCATGGTGGCCGAGAGCAGCTGGTGCCCAGCCACACAACAGGGGACAGTGCTCCCAGCAGCCAGGCTGCTCCAGGCACCCGGCCTCAAAAAGTACTGGAGAAGGCAAAACAACCACCTTATATCCACACCTTCATCCTAAAGGCTGCCCACCTATGAATTTTGCAGTCTTTCACAGTTTGGGGGAGAAGCCAAAAAGCAGACTTAGAATAGAAACTCAACTACAGCCTTCAGCATAGTTCAGCAGCTCTAATCCTATAATAAACTCAAAGCACACGTGAGTCTGAAAAACAGTGTGGTGAATTCTCTATTCCTGTCTGCAGTATTTTTAGCAACCAGAGTCATTTTTAGCCTGTGCTATTTTTTTTTTTCTTTTTTTCTCCTCTTTCAGTGTAAGGATGTTGTGAAAATACAGGCATTGCTCGCAGTGAGTCGATTCAGACAGTCATGCCTGACATTTCAAAACAAGAAATGTTCAGCAATCAATTTCCTGGCATGCTATGAAATGCAAACATGTGAAACTGTTACCTATAGCAAACATTTCTCCATTTAATGCATCGCAGGACCATGGTGAGTAAATCAGTGGAAGAGGAGGAGAAAAGGCAGAGTTTATGTTCTGCAGATAGCTTAAGGGAAAGGAATCCTAAATCTTGAGCAAATGTTTGGTTTTGCACTGTGGCAAAAATGTTTGTTTCCTTTGCATGGGGTGATTACAATGCAATCTGCATTTTTGTTTAAAAATACTTCTCCTGCTGCCTGGGCTGCAGTGTAAACAGGATGGACTGAAATGTCAGCCCGTCCACAGCTCTGCCCTGCAGTCACACACAGGGAACCTACACACTCACACTCAAATCTGACCTGCTTGCCCCAAATAAATCTTCATTAGCCTCACAGAGTCATCATTGCCTGATTACAGTTCACCAGGCCTGGGGGAACACAGGGATGGACTAGATGGTCATAGTTGATGGCTCCAGAGGCAAAGGCTGGGGATGAGCCTGGGGGATACACATCTGGAGCCAAGCTGTGTGGGAAGGGGACCTCAGGGAGAAGCTCAAATCTTGCCATCCCTGTTACCTCCTCTCACCATGCCACTGGATTAAATCCATCCTGGCTGGCTCTCAGCACTTATGTGCCTTTGCAGGATTAGTTGACACAGGGCTGGTCCATTCTGTAGGTAACTCCTCACTGCAAATGTCAGAGATATTTGTCTCTGAGTGCTACTCATATAGGTACAAACTTCAGCAATAGCTAGGGAAGGTCATGTTTGTGACCTTTTCTCAAAAAAAAGAGAAAGAGAAAGAAAAAGAAAGAGAAAGAAAGAAAGAAAGAAAGAAAGAAAGAAAGAAAGAAAGAAAGAAAGAAAGAAAGAAAGAAAGAAAGAAAGAAAGAAAGAAAGAAAGAAAGAAAGAAAGAAAGAAAGAAAGAAAGAAAGAAAGACAGGGATCCTGCTAACCCCTCAGGCACAAGCACTCTGTTTGCCAGCTTCTAGGCAACAATTAAAGGACTAGCAGTGTCCCAGAATCAAGTAAATTACAATTTGCACAGAGAAATGCTGCCAGCACTGGATTCAGCCTTTCTTTTCTGCTTTCCTCCATCAAAAGTTGCCCACATGTAATCTTCTTTAAAAGACAAAGACGTGTGATCTACACACGTAGCCTGTGGTGTTTTATAGTCAATATTCAACGGACTGTCTGTGGCAAGGCCACCACTCTTTGGGTGGCACCAGTGTCTGGTCTGCAAGAACTAACATTTTCCTTGCCCATAACCATGAGCTTCATACAACACACATTGCTCACTGTAAGCATCTTCCCCATAACAACTCCTGCAACAGGTCTTCAGTAAAAAAAATTCTTTCCTTTGTGTTTTCCTGATCCAACACAGCACCGAACACAAGGTTGCCTTTAAGGAGGCCTGTGATCAAGAGACTGAAACCAAGAGGGCTGCAGTGGCCTCCCTGCAGACAGGGTCTCTGGGTTTCCAAAGGTCCCTAATCAGGTTTCTTAGAAATAAATGTTTCTTGGAGCCTATTCTGGACACTAAACACAACCCTACCTACTTTGACTAATAAAACTTGGGTCTGTGAAGGTGCTCTAGTGCTTCAGCATTCCAAGATGTCAGCCAGTGCAGGGGTTACACAAAGGTCAACAATCCCCAAATCCTTTCCAGCACCTCAAAGGGATGACAAGAACAGCAGCAGGTGGCTCTGATGGGTGCAACCTCGTTAAACTGACTCATCATCCCACAAGCTCGTGTGTCTGCAGGTATTCTGCAATGATCACATTTCTGGTCTCCTGTGATGGTGCCCAAACAAGGTAGAACTGGAAGAAGAGTTTGGGGAAACCCATTGCACTCAACTGCCACATCTGTACAAATTTCCCAGCAGACCAGCCTAGGTTTTCTGGGAAAGTCATTTGCCATTACCTGGGCTGTGGAAAAATATTTGTCAGCATATCACAACTATTACAAGGACTGAGGATGAAACTAATTGCTTAGAAAATTACCTGACAAAATTAAATAAGGACATTTGTTGCAACTCAGTGAGCATAAACTGCCTCTTAAATGAACAGTCTTCTATTTTGTTTGCTTCTTTCTGGTTAATGAATGACCAAATAGGCTTGTTTTTCAATATGTAGCCAACAACTATCATCATCTTGAATCAGGTTTTTGCTCTCTGTATTTCAGTCCAGAAACTGATGACAAATGTAAGGCTACTGCTGATTTTCTTACAGGTGGTTGAAATTCCTTTACAGAAGAGGTTTATCACTGAGACATTCTTGGTGTCTCTCCTCTCTAAAGCTGCCTTATACTCCAGTGGTGTGAGGATCTGCCTGACTGATCTGTTATACTGTCTGCAGCTTGGTTATGTATACAACAGTGGTTTGTAAAATACACAGGCACCTGCTAAAATACAGCACATAGTGAAGAAGGTGAAGAGGAGCAAAACCCACAGTGAAACAGCTGTAACAACAACAAAAATCTAGGTGCAGGTGGGACACAGATTCCACATGAAGCCTGAGAGCCCTCCTGACTTGCCTCTGCTGGCACAGAGTGGGAAAGAGCACCCACAGACACTGTTAACAACCCTGTGCTGGGGTCACAAATTTGACTATTCATGCCTTGTCCAAATGGCAAGTGTGGCAATGTAGGACTGTTCCTGGAATTACCTGTTCTCCCAGTGACCAAGATGTTTAGGTTTTGTTTTTTCCTGAGAATTTTAAGGTGTGCACAGATGTCCCCTACAGACACAGATGCCCCATCGTCCACTGAAGATTTATCTGCTCTGGTAAGCACTGTGTGAAGGTTGAGGAAAGCCAGCTGGGATGGCTAGGATGTCTTGGTGAGCTGGCAGGTCAGGAAGTGCACTTGGACTTCTGCTGACAGGTTTTTTTCTGAGCTGACAGGTGCTAGAAACATAAGATGAGGAGATGGCAGCAAGCAGGAGCAACTGACCAAGCACAGTGTTTACTGCTAAGAAACAAAATACTACAGGGTAGGTAAACCTAAACACATGAAAACTCCAAACCTTTTAACTTCCATTGAGATCAAAGATGAATTTTAACAAAAAAACCCACAACCCAGTCAGATTTTGTGTTGGTGTTACTAGCAAAGAAGTGAGGTCGTATTTCTCCCACTCAACCCAGCCTGGAGTACATCTATACGTGACAGGAGTTGCACTATGTCAGACTTTTGGGTTGGGGCCATCCAAAAATCCAAGAACTCCATAGGGAGTGTGGAAGATCTGTGCAACAATGCAACACATACTGTCTGAAATCTCTGCTGCCTCCCTGGTTGACAGGTGGCAGCCCAGCAGTGGGACCTTGGTCCCCATGACCGCTGTGGGAGAGCATCAACACTTGCTCATCACCCCTGTGTTTCTGGCCCTCCTGCTTGCAGAACAGTGCTTGAAAAGATGCTCTTCCCACCATCCCAGACAGAGCCAGACATTTGCTACTGCTTTTTTGTTTTGTTTTGCTGAGATTAAGATGTTTTTATGGTTTAAATACCAACTCCCAGTTTCAGGCAAAGATGGGCTGCCTCACGACTCTGAACTCTGGGAGCTGGTAAGGCGGTGAAGGTGAAGGAGCTGGCAGCTAACTCTGAGAAATCAGGCTGCCTTTTCCCCTCCTCCCCTCCCACTCGTTCCCTGCACCAGATGTCAACTGGGACATGCCAAAATGCCTGCCAACCTCCCAACTCCCTGCCTCCTGGTTTATGGCAGAGCCTTACTCCACCTTCCCAGAACTATCTGCCAGCAGGTCTTCTCCAGACAGCCTGAAAAGTCATCTGTGCTTGTTACTTTCCATCCTCCTCCTCCATGCCCCTCTGATATATCGTAGAGGTGACTTTTGGGGATGTGGATAGTAGATATGCAAAGAGTGTGCTAAACACATGCTAAATGAAAATTGTAGCAGAGAGGAATAGCCCCAGAGGAGCTATAGCAACAGGAGAATATTAATCATTTCCAATTAAATAAAGCCCAGTAAAATTCTGGCTTCCTGGCAAAGCAGCAGGGTTTCCCCTTTTCTCCTTCCTGCTCCAGGCGTTGCACAGTGGGGTTGGTTTCCTACCAGTAGGAGTGCCGTGCTAAAGGACGCCTTCAGACCATCCCCATCCCACAGGAAGGTGGGCAGGTTCAACACCTGCAACAGGGCAACCCACCACTGTGGCAGCCTGACACCTGTTGGGAAGATTTTGGCCAAACTGTGAGCTCCCCATGCTCTTTGGGCACAGAGAGCCTCAGTTCTGTGCAGAGCCTGCTCAGCCCCACCAGCCCTGCAGCATCCAGGGCTGAGCTCTTGCCACACTGCACGAAGAGGAGCACAGGAGCCCACCAGCCTCGGGTCCCATGACTGTGGGGACCACAGGTTTCTCACTGCTCTGAGACTGGGAAGGCTTGAATTGCTTTCTGTGATGATCAGAGATGCCTACAATGAGGAGAGCCTTAAAGGAGTGGGGTTTTTCAAAACTCTTGGGGATTGGCCTAACACTGTCTCCGGGAAGGTCAGCTGGAGTTGTACACCTGACCCTGGTGGGACCAGGAAATGCTTTGTTCTTTCCAAACCCTTTCCTTGAGCTTAGAAACATGCTACCTACCTGTCTTAATACCCCCGAATATGGGGCACTCTGCACAGTGTGGCCCTCAGAGGATGGGGATTTATTCCTTTCCTCCAAGGCAGGGAGAAGTTTAACTGCTGAATTCCTCTGGAACCAAAGCCTGGATTGAAGCTTTGGCTTGTGAAACAACCCGAACCCATTACTGGGAATACCAGCAAGGGAAAAGCTGAGTTTGACAGTCTGTGGCTGAGGATCTTTAGCTCCTTTGCACTTTTGTTTTAAGGGAACAAGCCAGACTATGTGCACAGCTCTGAAGAGACTATGGAAGAATGAAACCTGAGCACACTAGTGTTCTGCCCACAGGGAGGGCAAAACCAAACCTAACGGGCAGAGTCAGGGGCAAAAGTCCATCTCTGAGCTTACCTGAGATGGAGGTTATGCTAAGGCACCTCCCAGCATTTTGTCTGGGTTTCCTACTCACTCTCAATTAAGCTGAAGGTCCAAGCCAGGATGCCGATACAGGACTAAGAAACAGCGTCCCCACCAGATGTCAGACAGTGACAGAATTGCACAGAAGAGTCCAGCACTTTCTCTCTTGGTATCATCACTGCTGCCTAAAAACAAAGTTTCCCTGCACCCTAAAGGCAATTTTCATAGTTTACTGCCATACAACCTATCTCCACCTCCAGCTCCTTCAGCCTTTCTTGCCACACAGTTTTATCCACCCAGCAGCATCTCTGCCACCCCAAACCAAAGGAGCCAAGTGGCCCCACTCTCTGCCGCAGCCTCTGCAGTGAGGACTTCCCACCAACCTGTCACTGAGATGGAATTACTAAAGGGCACCTCCTGGATATATGGAGGCTGAATTTAGCCTAGGAGATCAATGTTTCAATCACTATTGTTAGGGATTGGTTTTAATCATCATCATTATTATTATTAAAGATCATAACTTGTGAAGATAAAAAAAGACTGGAGCGAGATTTTGAGCAGGAAACATGTTCAGGAGAGACATCTCTCTGTCAGCTGCAGAGGGAACCTGGGTATGCCCTGTACCTGAAGGCAGCCTGAGACAAATATCTGGCAAACATTTGCACAGAATGAGCAACAGCTAGATTCACTCACACATCTAAGGTCTTCCAACACAAACCACCATCACACTGAAGAAGTATCATGTATGCTGTTTGTTCATAAGATATCTAAATCCATCACAAGGAGAAAAACCAGAGAGAGAGGGAGAAACCCTGTCTGTGCTTTGCCTTTCTGTGTAGAAGGAGGTAGCACAGCCTCACTCCTAGGGTTGCTTTTACAGCAGCTCAAGGGCTTTGCAAAGTGGCACTCCTGCCCAGCACAAGCCCAGTTCCAGCCATGCAGGGACACAGTGCATGGGCAGAAAGGCCCTTCATGCACAGCTCTTCCTTCTGCCAAGAGCAAATCACCACGTTGGAGAGTCACTCTGAGCAAGGAGGGAATGTTAAATGGATTACACCCAATTCCCCCCACCTCTACCCCTCCATGCAGCTGCTGATGGAGAAGAGCAAGGACAAAGTGGGACATGCAGAGGGGCTGTGGCAGCTTCAGAGGGAGCTTGGCACTGGTTGCTGTGCCTGCAATCTCTGCCAACCTCCACAGCTTGGCCTTCGCATTTCAAAGAGAGTAGTCATTCCAGATGATGCCATTTTGGGGGGTGCCCAGCATAAACACTACAAAAAGAGTAAAGTTTCAAGGGGTTCTTAATATTTGGAGAAAGCCTCCAGACAGCTTCCCACATGGAAAACTGCAGTGTTTTCCCTTTTCTTACTTCATTCTCACTCCTGGCTGCCCAGCAAGATCATGCAAGGAACAGATGCCCAGAAAAAAATGAAAACAGTTCAAAAAACACATATAAAAATAGCAGCATGGCCATTTTGCAATGCAGAGAGCACAGCTATGTGAGGAATACATTTTCAATGCCAGCAAAAAACCTTGGACAATCCTGTTCATTGAGAAGCATCAATACCCTGCCCTGCTCTCCTGCTCCCATGACAGGCAACAGCTGCTCTGGCTTTAGAGCAGCAGCCAGCAGAGGGGTCCATCCAGTGGAGTAGAGAGACACGGGAGAGAGTTTAGTGACCCCTGAGCAGCAGCTTTCCTGCCTGCTTTGGCTTCCCCATCTGTGAAATGCTCCTCTCCTTTCCAGCAGCACCTCTGAGCTCAGCTGCTGCAGAGCTGCTCACAGCCAGGAGCTGTGGAGGGTCACCACAGCAGCAGTGACCATGCAGGTGGGTCTGCTGAGCTCCTGACTTACTTCTCAGACAGTGTTTTTGAAGTAAGGGCTCCCAAAACACAAGCTTGCTAAACCTTGCCATGGGCATCTGGCTTCTCTCACGGCTTTAGTCAGCTTAGAAGGGCCTTTGCTTCCCCATATCATGTTTACAAATCCAATATCTCACTGCTTCTGATCCAGCCCACTGGGAAGCACAAGCTGCCCAAACTCTGCCAGCTATGCTCAGAAACAACCTCTTGCAGGCAAAGCCAGCAGCTCTGCTTTTTGTGTCTGGCTGTTATGGGTTTTGCCAGTCATGTGCCAGCTTCTTGCAGGGCTGAACTTTCCCTACATAAACACTAAATAATCCTCTGGCTAGTCACCAAATGGCACATTTATCTCATGAGCAGCCCATGCAGCTGAACAGTGATTCTGCTTTAGACCAAGAACAACCTCCCAGGTGATTGCAAGAGCTTCAGTTCTCTGTTTACTGTACCTTAAGCATGAGTATGTAAGGGGTAGGAAGCACATCCCCAGCAAGCCCCAGGGTGCTAATGACGTCCTGGGCAATCACCTTCATGCTCCCTGCCTCAGTCCCTGATGGGGAACATGGCCCAACACCTGGAGTCTGGTCCTGGAGAGAGGGGACAGCATGGGCTGGCTCTTGCTGTCTCTGTGGGTACCAGACTGCCAGATGCACCATTGCGTTAAATCTGCGTTTTTTACTCTCTTAAAACCATTCAAGTTCTTCTTCTCTGAAGCAGCACTTTGGGATCCCATTCTGTTTCCCACTCTATTGGAATAGTAAATCACACATCATGGTGCTGGCTGGACACCAGCAGTTCTGCTTAGGAAGGGGGGTTGCAATACTCCCTTGAGAAATGCCTCTCTCTTTTCCTAGAAAGGTTTCTAAAAGCCCCCAAACTGGGTTTTGTCTGGAATGATTGAGGGCATGATGTGAGTCAACAAATGAGAGTGAAAGAAGTAAAATGAGATTTGTCCAGGCAAAGCCAAAGCAGGAAGACAGGAACAAAGGGCTTGGGAGGGGACTCAGGGTGGGGGAAAGAAGGGGGAATAAAGAGAAACCCTCACATCAGAGCCTAAATTGGTAAATGAGGCACAAAGAACAGGGGAGAAGAACAACTAGCCTGTTGCTGCTAATCCAGTCACAGTTTTCAAAGCAGGACCGTGAGTCACCAGCCCCATCAAGGCTGGAATAGAAACCCCAGCTTTCAAGAGCATCCTTTTTTTGGCAAGGCTGAGGGCTCGTATTTGTGGCACGTGGAAGGCTGGAGTCAGGTGCTGCAGGTACATGCACGTGGTATGGAGCCTGCAGAAAGGCTGCCTGGCCGGACCTCTCACCTGCACAGAGGGATGCTCTAGGGAAGTGGGGCTCTCCTGCCTGTCCAGGCCTTGCTATTACCCTGCTGGGCAATGTGCCAGGCTGGGGCTGTGGTCTGCATGTTGGGGTTTCAGTCTGGCAAGAAAAAAATCCGGGACTTTTTCTGGGGCTTTTGACGTGGTGGGTGCTCACGTCGTTTCCTTCTTGCCCCAGGAAGACACAGCACATTCTGAGCTCCCCCTCAGACAGTGGTTTGGGCTGTTCCCACAGCCCTGAGTCACGGTGGAGGTTCTGATCCTCCCACTGGTGGCATGGGGAGCTCTGTGCATTCCCCTGCACCGTCAGGGCTATCCCACAGGAGCCAGCAACACCTCCCAAATTCTTCTTTGCCCATCACAGGCACTTGCAGGGAGCAAAGGGGTGCAGCTTCCACCACGCTTTGGCACACCAGGAGGGAAGTTGAGCCTCCGTGTGTTGTTCCATGTGGGAAACCTAAAAACACACAGGGCCCAACACTGCAGACAGCACAAGGAGGAGCCTGCAAAGATGCTGCCACCACACTGCTTTTGTGAACCCAAAAAGAAGCTGAACTGGATGGCTGAGAGGGTTTTACAGGCTTTGGATTGGTTTCTCCCCTGCCATGCACCAGAGGCTTCGGGTCCACGAGCAGGGAAGAGGAGAAGTTCTACCTGGCACCGTGCGAAGCAGGAATTTTGGCTTGCTCCAAGAGAAAGCAAGAGGTCTGGCTCCAGTTTTCACACAGCCTGGGCTGCTCGTTGTTGTGGCAGGCAGGGGGTGTGTGCATATGGATGTGGAAGTGTAGGCGTTTGAGAAAGCAGCCACCACAGGGAAACGAAACCTAAAAGATGCACTGAAGATATTTTTGGGAGGCCCAACATCCCCTTGTCATGCAAATCAATTGAGCAGCCCAGCAATGGTCATAGGAGGGAACCTTCCACTTTTCAGCCACCAAACTGGGCTCTGCAGCATGGCTGGGATGCACAGGGGCTGCCAACCTGGCAAACGTGCCCTTTGATAGCCAGCAAGCTGTACTGCACCACCAGAGCTGCAGGGATCACCACCCAGCAGGGTCTGCCAGCTTCAGGTGGCCCCCTCATTTCGTGAGCTCTGCTGGTTGTAAACTGGAAGCAAACAGGAGACTTAACCTGCATTCTCTGAGGTGCTGTTGAGCTCTTTTTGGGGTGAAAGAACAGGACATCTCACTGGTTCTAAGGCTGCCTGACCTCTTGGAAGTGGTTATAGTGCTCAGCATTATGCATCTATAAAGAGTGATACTTTATAGTGATACCCCTCTGCTAGCTGATACTTCCATCTCATTGATAAAGATGTTTCACTTGGTCTCTCCCTGTAGGTCTCAGAAAAAAACCTGACCAGAGTATCCCTACACACTTGCCAGAGGTTTTATTCCTGTCCTGGAGAATGGAATAAAAGAGATTTCCTCCAAACTTTAAAGGAGGGTCACAAGACCCAGAAGGAATCGGCCTTGGCTGGGGAACAGGCAGAGAGATCCTCCAGTCATGGCTTTGGCTCAAGTCTCTCCTGATTGCAAGTGCATGATGGCGCTGTTTGCTGCCATCTCCAGAGCATCTTTATCTAGAATAAAACCCAACTGTTACAGAGCCAATGGAGGCAGGTTGCCACCCAGCCCCGTCCCCACCTAGGACTACAGGACCCAGCTCTCTGTGCCCCACTGCTGCAGGGCAGGCACGGAGGCAGGGCTCCTGCTGCCCGGGGAATGGGCAGGCCTGGGAGATGAGCTTTTGTTTTAGAAGTCACCCCATGTGTCAGGAGAGATAAAGGGTTCATTGACTCATTTAACAGGGCAAATCCAAGCTCATCTTGCATCACGCACAGCCGGCCAAAAGCAGGTGGAAGCAAGAGTGGCGAGGCTGACATTTATTGTCCAACTTTGTACAAATGACCCCTCTGAGAGACGTGGCTGTAAATTGCTTAAACAAATGCAAAGTTCAGACAACTGCAAAGAATTTGTCTCCCTTGCCAAAGGAAATTACAAAACAGCAGTGCTTTGTGAAGAGCAACTCTGCGCAGCTCGCTCCTAAGAGAGGTGACAAGGTGCCCGGAGCCAGTGGGCATGGAAGATGTGGAAAGACTCTGGTCCTTGCCCAGACAAGGCTTGCTGGAGCAGGGGCTTGTTTTGCTGTTATTGCTCCTGGGAACAGATACAAGGTCATCTGGAGCCCTGCATGTGTTTTGTAGGGAGGGGAACAGCAGAGGTCCCCTGGGCACAGCAGGTGAGGCAGTGTTTGATCACAGCCTCACTGAGCAGGTTCGAGGGCAGCTCATTCCATCACCCCCTCGGTCAAGAAGTGACTCACCTCGGCACAGGGGCTTTCAAAGTCCCTTGACCTCAAATCAGAAGCAAATTCCCACACAGTGATCCCAAAGTACTTCAAGGAAAGGGCCAGTAACCTGGCCAGTATCTCCCAGTAAAACAACCTGCATGTGCTCTCATTCCCCAGTGGGCATTGCAAGTTTTACCATTGCAATGTTTGAATAAAAGACAAACTGCTGCTCTCCTCTCTCTCCATTAAAGCTGGGAAAGAGGAACTTTTTTTCTCTCTCCATGACACCACCAGCAGCTGGTAGTTCTTTTTCTTCCAAAAGCAGCTTAAAACAATCACCCAAACACAGTGTCCAGGAGGTGTGCACAATCCTAGTAAGTGAAAACCTTGGTAGCTGAAGGATCACAGCCATCAACACCAGCACAACTGCTTGTGTCCAAAGGCTCAGACCAGTAAGAGAATCTCTTGTGCTGAGCACGGCAGGCTTGCCCTGTGGTTTACACAAGTGTCATGGAATGCATGGCAAGAAGACATGACCATGGCAAGAAGACATGACCATGCCTTCCCCACACAATCTATCTAGAGATAAGAGACAAGGAACACAGATAACTTTCATCCCAAAATCTCACCCACCCCTCACCATTCAAACCACTAGGCTGCAAGCTGTTCTTTTACTGGTTTAATGGGTGAAAATAAATAAGGAAGCCTCCAGAGAACAAAAAGGCACTAGGAGTTTGCACAGACACATGAACCAGCTCCGCCAGGTCCAGGTGAAGTGGTGGCTTCCTGAGTCCAGCTGCACATAAATATGCATCCAGGTACACAGCTTCTTGCACTCCCCTCACTCAGGAGTGCTGACAAACCCTCTTCAAATGCTCCTGCAGCCAAATTGCATTCCTAGGCTCCCATTCATCTCCAAATGTTGTTTCCTGAACAACTATTTTCAGCCCCTTTTGCGGGGAGAAAATTGTCACCCTTTATCTCTTTCTGAAATGGTTTCCGGGGCAGCCACAAAGCACCTCACCACACCACCCTCCCTCCTGAGAGCTGCCCAGACAAACCCTTTTGCAGTTCGCCACCAGACCCCATAACCTACTTCTGTTTTGGTTTCCACTTCAGGGAGCACAACTTCCAGGCATATTTAGGAGGTAAAACTTGCTGTGTGAGGAGCTTTAACACAACAGCTTACAGCCCCCACTCTCTGCAGGATGAATTATCTGCCAACCCTGCTCTTGGATGCCTAGACTTCTGAAGTCCCTCAAACAGCAGCATAGTCAACAGACTGGAAACTTACCTACAACACAAAACCAACCTCAAATATCTTTTCTTTTCTCTCCTGGGAGAGGACCTTCAGGTCCCTGTATAACCTTCCCCCACAACTGGCAGCTGCTGGGGATTAAGCCCCAGCTGCTGGAGGTCAGCAGTGACTCACTATTACTGCTCCAGGAAGGTGCTGAGATCTCTGTGCCAGGAGGAGATGGATGCCCTGAGCCAGGAAACAGTAGAGGAGCACCCTGGGCTTGTCAGGGTGGGATGGGATGTGATTTCTCTGCATCACAAGTCTGTTCATCCCCTCTCTAGCCCCTGGAGAAAAGCCCATCAGCAGGCAAGGTTAGCCTGTGTTAGCTGATCAGTAAAATCAGGTAGAGGCAAAGGCAAATCGTGACTGACACCACGATGCTCAGAGAGATCCACATGCTGGGCTGGGAGCAGGGCTGCTCTACTGCTGCCCTCACAAGTTGAGGAGGTATTTGAATCCCCTGTCATGCCAGGGAAGGATGTACATGGGCTTCCTAATGGGGCAGGGCCCCTCTAGAAAGGGAGAGCAGAAGCAGGGGGTACTGGCAGAGGGGGAAGGCAAGGCTTGCTATTGCCTGCCAGTGGAGGGAAAGCAGGAACATCATCCTGCCGTGGGATGCTGCCTGGTGTGCTCCCTTCCAACCCTCATTTCTAAAGGTTTTGTGGAGCCTCTGCCTCGCTCAGATCAGAAAAGTTGATGTACCAGGCTTGGGAATGCCACCCGTTTCCCACTGCTGAGCGGGTGGGCTAATTAAACAGGATGTGCTGTTAAATGGTAATGAAGTTGCACCGTCTGGAGCTGCTGATGGCCTTCCAGCAGGGCCCAACACATGGTAAAATTGTGATTGCTTTTCCCCTTCCCCCTGGAGAGAGCATCCTCACGGAGCACCCCCTGCTGCTGGCAGTGACTGAGGACCAGTGCTGCTGCTCCTGCCACCAGCCCTGCTCTGGCTCGCTGTCCCTTCCAGGCCAGTGGGGATGGAGATTTGGGGACATTGACAGTTTCAGAAGGATGATTTGAACTCTAAGCGAGGTCTGACATGAGGAAAGCAGTGATTGGCCTACTGAGGATTCAAGCTAAGGCTTCATTCAAGCTAAGCATGGGCACACAAGAGTGAAGCACCCCACATCAGTGACTGTGCCAGAGCCCCCCATCCCACACCTCCCCACAGCCAGGAAAGGGCTTGGTCACTGCTTTGCATCTGCTTGCATGGCCATGCTGACCGAAGCTGCAACATCAACCAAGAAGGAAGTCAACAGGAACACAGAGGAAGAAGCAGAAATTCCAGTAAACACCACTGGCTGCTGCTGCTGCTAAAAATAAACGGGAAGGATTCTGCTTCCTAATTTGCTATTCCTTCCTGTGACTTCCCATCCGCTGGGCTCATGCCTGCGCTGTGAGAGCAGCTCCCTGGGACGGACAGCTTCCCACAGCAGCTGTTACCAGAGGGCAGCCAGCTGACACTGCTCAGCATGTAGATGGAGCTTGGTAAAGTTATTTGGCTCCCCCTGTTCGTGCAAGCTGGTTGAGATAACAGGGACAAGCACCTCTGAGAGACCTCACACCGAAGCACGGGGCAAAGCTGTGCTGCCCTCTGGCTCTCCCCCCATATCTCAGCTGCCTCCGCTGGGCAGAGAGACCTTTCTCCCTGCACGAGTTGCAGGCAGCTCAGCTCCTGAGGGGGTGATGGAGAGCAGCAGAAGCACTCCTGGGAGCTGGGCATCCTGCAGTAGCACTGGCCATGCCCCCAGCCCGCTGAAGGGGGGCTGCACTCCTGCTGGGTGATCATCAGCAGTGGAGAGCAACCCCAGTACTCAGCCCAAAGGCAGGTGACCCAAGCTACATCTTGCTTCACCCGATGGTTATCTGGCAACTGGATTTCAAAGGCATTTTTCACAGGCTGTTGCCTCCCTGAGGTAGAAAGTCAAAATCCAGAGTTGCCAAGGGCATGGCATTCATCATGTTCCCTCGACTGCAGCCCTACTGTCTTCCCTCGCTGGGGAAAGGGCCATGCTCTTCTTCCAGGAGTTAACGAGGAGTTATCTACTAATAGCTCAGCCTTCCCATGCTTCTCATGGCTCCACACTCCATGTCAGGTCTGGGGAAGCAATCCCAGGAGATGCAGCAGCATCCCTGAGGGTTCCATAACAGCCAGTGTGGGGCAGCACTGGCAAGAGACAATCCTCTTGCTGACATCCAGACCACTGAGGTCTCATCACAGCACAGCTGCTGCAGAGCTTATTTGGCCAAGCACCTCCCAAAGCCTTCTGCATTTATGCAGAGGAGAAGCCCAGCTGCTGCAGGGCTCTGGGCAGCCAGAGCAAGCATTTGCAGGAAGCCAGACCTCCCCACAGTGGGGTCTCTGCTCTATCTGTGGGACTCGTCCTCCTCAGTGCAGGTGCCCAGGCTCTCTGTCACATGCAGCCCCTGGCCAAGGGCTGCTGCCCGAAGGTGCTGCCTGCAGCCAGGATGCCTGAGGGACAGGAGGAGCTGAGGCTGCACACAACCTGTTTGCCTGAGACAGCTCCTGCAACTCGCTGGAATGGGAGCACATGGGTGTCTTGCCTGCTCTTACCTCCCTGCTTATTTCATCCTCCTGCCATCTTAATTTTTTGTAGGTTTAGAAAGTAGTTACAGCGGAGATAAACAAGGATGAAACTCGTGGCTTACAAAAGAGTGTCATACCACAGCAAGGATATCCCACAGCTCTCTGCGTTTCCCATGCAAAAGACTGTCCTAAACTTTGTTTGCATATAATGGGCATAGCATCCCTAATTTTCCCTTGTTTTAGGGAACGATCCAGGAATTTACAGCCTTTGCATTTTCTGAGCATCTTTCTTTTCAGGCAGGGCAAGCTCCTCCTCACTCCAAGCATCTCATGGATGGGGATGTGCTGCTTCATGAAAGTTGAGCAACTCTGGGACGGCAGAGATTGCCCTCCTCACCTTGTCCCATGAAGAAAAAAATTCATCTTTGCCCCCAGTGTATCATTTCATTGGGAATTTCCCTTTGTTTTATGGATGGAGTTTGTTCAGTCCATTTCTGACCATTAAAATGCCCTTTCTCATATAAAACATTGGTGACCTTGACCAGCAGGGGCTGGTCCTGCCCCGACCCTGCTCTACTCCCAGCCAGCTTCATGGTTTCAGGGAATTCTCTTTTGTTTTGTTTGTTTGGTTGTTTTTTTTTTCTTTTTGGCCATGAAGATCATCTCTTTGGATTCATTAAGGCAAAAAGAAAGTTGGGAAAAGTGCATCTTCCAGAATCCAACCCCCGAGCAGCACTGCTTCCCTCCAAACCCTAACCCCACACCTCCATTTCAGCGCAAAGCCAGGAGGAAGACTTAATTGCTGACAGCACTACCAAGAAACCCAACTCATCCAAAACCATTGTGCTGTTTTTAGCATCTTCCCTCCAGGAATCTCACAAGTGTGTGACTAAGGATGTATTTTTACCCTCCACCCTCGGCATTCCAGGAGGGACATCTGGTGCCTCCACAGTGTGAGCCAGTCACTGGTGGCTGCCATGAGGCAGGAACAGCAGCCAAACCTGCTGCCAGATTTGCCAACTCCCAGCTCCCAACAGCCTGGGACCCCGCGGCTGAACCAGCCATGGTGTTTAGTCTTTGGGGTCAGAGTGCTTGAAATCCTCCCCCACTGCTTCTGTAAACAACAGCAGAGGTTAGGAGAGACAGCAAATGTGGGGTAAGGATAAAAACAATACAAAATCATGGCTGTTTTTTTTTGGTTGGTTGGTTGGTTTTTTCAGATAAACAATATGTGGAGGTTGGCCACAGCTCTCCAGCTGTGCAGAGCCTTTTCCCAGACACACCCAAACCCTCATACCCAAAGTCTTGAGGGCCCAGGCAGATGCAGAGCTGGCCAATGAAACATCAAATGAGAGGCAGGGGATTGGACCTGTCTGCGCTCTGCCCTCCAAACCCAGCCTCCCTGTCCCCACACCCCTTGTGTGACAGGGAAAACCATGCACTGTGGGGGTCCCTGCAGGGCCAATCCCCCCTAGACAAGTCACTGGACCCTCATGTGCATTCCCCTCACCTGAGTCAGGTTTCAGGCAGAAAAACCTCCACAGGATCTGCACCATGTCCAGATCAGCATTCAGGAATGAGCAGGGTTTTGCATGCTTGGAAGAGGCAGGTGGGCACATGTGGAAGCTGCTACACCTCCCACTGACCATGACTTTCTTAGGCCAAGCCTTTGGAGTAATGATATCCACCAGCAATTATGAACCTACTAAATCCCTTTGGAGATAACTTGCTCTGGCAATAGAGAAGGAGGCCATTGAAACAGAGTGAGACACATGACAGCAGTACCCAGGCTTAATAAAGAGGGGGAGATACCTTCAGCTGACTCCCCACATGGGCAGGAGAGACATCACTGGGACTTGGATTTGGCCAAGGCAATAGCTACCAAGGATGGGGAATCCATTCTCTGGGCAATCTGTTCTGTGTCTCTTTCCCCTCACAACAAAGAATTTCTTCCTGATATCTAATCCAAGCCTACGCTCTGTCAGTTTAAAATCATTACCCCATGTCCCAGCTCTACATGCCCAAGGTAGGCAGCACTTCATGCACAGCTTATTTGTCAACTTCTTGCCATCTGTAGGCAGCCCGAGTTCAAAAGTCCCCCTGCACACCTTTTGCTTTGTAAGGAGGCACTGCCTGGCCCAGGTCGGCCACCAGCTCATTCCAACTGATGTGCAGGGGAAGAGAGGGATGTTCTGGCTTTCTTGAGAAGCAACACAATAAAGCCAAGGTCTGTGAAAACCCCTGAGGTTTAAATGAGCTTGAATTCTTTTATGACAAAGCAATGATTCTCAGGAAAAGGATGCAGCCTCCTCTGGACAAAGCCAAATGCCAGCAAGGCTGTGGCAGGAAGGATGATGCTCGACTGCAGGGGTGATGACATATTTGTCTGGAGAACAAGGACCTTTCCAGTCTTCGGGATGTATTAATATCTCTATTTTTAAGAGATCAGTGAGAGCCGCTCAAAGAGCTCAGCTTGAACCAGCGGGGAGTTAATACCCCTGCCAGAAATCCCTCCTCTGGGAAATGAGCCCTCCGTGAAAGCGCAGCACGCCACCCTTTCACGGCAGGCAGAGGGGCGGCTGAGCCGTGTGCGGGGCTGGGGCACCACAGGCACGGCAGCGGCGCCCAGAGACACGGTGCTGTGTGGGAGGCTGGAGCTGGGGTGGCTGCTCCTGTCTCCGGGACATCTGGGAGACATGGGGTGCTCTGAACGAGCCTGGAGCTGGGGTGGTGGGGCGGTTTTCACCCGTGTCCACCCAAACCTCCAGACCCCTCCTTTCCCAGAGGGAAAGGAAAAGGTGAAAAGGCAAAAAACCAGCTGAGGGATAATGGCAAAGCAAACTCAGAGTGGCTAAAATACTTAAATTTATTACTAACAAGATAAGAACTAAAACTAAAAGTAATAAAATTAAAAAGTGAGAAAGAAATCATTCTTAAAAGCACTTTTCACCTCCCACTCCTCTCTCTCCCGCAGTTCCAGGGAGCAGGGAATGGGGGTTTTGCAGGTGGGTGTTGTTGCTGTCATTGCTCTTGTCCTGTGGGTCACTCCATGGGGTGCAGGGGGGTCTCTGCACCCCGATGGGCTCCGTGGGCTGCAGGGGCACAGCTGCTCCCCCACGGTCCTCCCCACGGGCTGCAGGGGGGCCACAGCTCTGAGTCCTTCCCCTGCTCCCGTGGGGTCCCTCCCACGGGGGACAGTCCTCGATGGACTCTCCAACGTGAGTCCACACCCCGGGCAACCCTTCTACTGGGGGGAAAACCTGCTCCAGGTGGGGCTCCTTCTCCACGGGTCACGGCCGCTGCTCCTGTCTCCGGGACCCCGGGAGCCGTGGCAGGAATGGCAGCGCCGGGACCCCGAATTAGGTCAGCAGAGCGGTAACATCTGGCCACGCCGCTGCCTTTCCAGGGGAATTAAGGCACAGGCGCCGCTCCGACACTGTGATGTAAACACCCCTGAACATCTGTGCTCTCCCCGCAGCTGAGGGTCTGGGGGGTGCTCCAGGGACACTCACCTATCCCACGGTCCCAGCCGTGGCCTCAGGCTGCCCGGAGGGCACTGCCCTCCCCGGGGCCGGCTGCTGGGTCAGGCACCTGTGAGCCACTGCAGCACCAGGGCAGGGATTGCAGCAGCAAACATGAGCAAACACGCCCAGGAAACAAAGCACCAGTCAGGCTGACTGGGAGCCACTCAGGAGCTCAGCGAACCCGGCTCGGTGATGGGATGAGGGCATGGCCGGGGGGAACATCAGCTGCTGACGGACATTCCCGTGCACCATGCAAAACCAGGGCCAGCTCTTTATACCCCATATACAAACACGGAGTGTCTCTACTTAAATGCACGTAAATAAAGGCACACAGGACACTGCTCTTAATTAGCATTTCAAGCAGTGACAAAACTCCTCACTTCTCAGTCACGAGATACCTTTTTAAGGCAATTAGGTTTTCTGTGTGGTTTTTATTAATTATTTTAACTTCAGGGCAGCAGGAAGCAAGTCAGGTGGTCCCTGCAGTGTTCCTGCCAGCCTGGGCTGCTCCCTGTGGCTGCGGATTTCAAACCAGGTCAGTACAGGGTTTTGTCCTTGCCTCTCCTACTGGAGCTGTGTAAGGAGCACAGAATAATCCAAGTGGGAAGAGGCCATAATGGGTTTTCTATTCCAACCTCCCACGGAATGCCCAGAGCTGAGTGCTCAGGGTGCTGTATCCAGCAGGGCTATAAAACCTCCAGGCACGGAGCCCTCCTGGGCACCTGCACAGCCACCCTGGGGCTTCCCTGAACTCACTGCAGTTCACTAACATCCCTCAGGTACTGGGAGGGGTGTGGTATCCACACATGGTACCCAAACAGAGGAAGATGATCCCTTCCCTTGACCGATGGGCTCTGCTTCTGCCACTGGGGGTGGGAGGCTGCTGCTCTCCATCATGCCAGGGCACGCTGGGGGCTCATGCTCAGCTTGTGCCACCACCCCAGGACTTTCCCACAATGCTGCTCCCCAGCCAGTCCCCCTCCACTTTTTCTCTCAGGGGTCAGTCCTTCCCCCATTGCAACACTAGGCATTTTTCCTCACTGAGCAAGGTTCCTTGGAGAGTTTGTTGGGGTTAATTAAACCTCCAGGACAATCCAGAGGTGACAGAGAGAGGATTTGCAAAGATGGGGGCCAGCTCTCTCCCTTCCCTCAGTGGACGTGCATGAGTTACACAGTCTCCTGTAGCCCAGACTCAATCCACCTCCTCCAGGCTCTTGCCAAACGGGACTACCACATCTGGACAGGAGTATGGATTACAAATTCTGGTGCAGGAAGAACCTGGATTGATGTCACCAAGTAGGTAGGAGAAGGTGTTAAGCTCTTGCCTTTCATTTAAGTTCATGAAACTTGAATTTCTAAGTAAACAGAAACATTTGTTTGCATGCTTTCTGCTTACAGCCACATTTCTCCAGCTTCATGTGGATGGGGTTCGTCCTTGTTGATGGAAAGACAGGAAGACATGTGAACCTGGAATTTAGAAAGAACAATGGTTGGAACAGATTGGAAAAGTTTGAAGCAAAGGGAAAAGACACACATGGATCATATGCCAGAAATAAAACCATGGCAAGAGCAGAAGATGAAATAGAAAGTGGAAGACTCCTTATTATCAGTGCACATAGATATTGTCGCTACTTACAATCACTTTGTGACTTCATAAACTGGCCTCCTCACCCATATCAAATTAAATCCCCTGGGTTTGCAGTCATCTACTGTTGACCATCTGTCTTTATGGACAGAAATATTTTAGTATCTCTTAAATTAGTGTTATGTGTGTCTCTTCCACGACTTCCAGGTGTTTCTGGGCTGCATTTACTGTCTGCAGTTAAAGAGATGGCCTTCTGTTGTACCATGGTCTTGGGATCAGGCTTAATTTTCTGTCTGCTTCTTTCTTCATAATAGACTCACTTAATTAGTTAGTCCTTCTGCATTTAAAATAATGTGTGACCTTACCTCTGGCCCTCAAGACTGGACATCAATAAGTAAAGCTAGACAGTAGAGAGTATGATTCAAAAGAACACAGATGTAAGGTGAAGGCAGCACATAGAAGAAATTACTGGTGTTCTCTTTGATTAATTAGAAATCATACCATTAAACTACTCTATCTGGACTCTGGGCCCTTTGTCTCCTATGCTGGGAGTGTCATAACTTTAGGCTTCTTCAAGCAGCTCCCACTTAAAAATTAGCTTTAGTCTTCTGCCCTTGGAGCTAAATCTCAAATGTTCTCCCCCATCCCACCAGAAGACACCGAGCAGTGCAGTGGGCGAAGCACACAAACAGTGAGGTGGGTCGACAGAAGGTTTTTCAGAAGCTGAGGTTCAAAGCTGCCCAAGTTAACAGCTATGGACCAGTTCTGAGTTTGTGGTCCCAAGGATTGTGATAAAGCCAGAGAGGCTGGTGGAGCCAGTGTATTTCAGGTTTAAGCACATCAATATCAATGGGGTGCCAGGATACTTCAAGTTAGAGCTTGAATTCATCTTTAAAAGCATTTTGCTTCCAGCCCACCTGGACTATGTGTGTTTTACAGTGAAGATGTTTTTCTCCATTGCCCATTTGAGAAGCCATTAAAACACAAACTCATGCACATCCTTTTATTAAAGGAAAGCTTTTTTCTGCCTCTTTCCAAAAATTACTACAGCGACCGTGTAGGGAAAGCATTGGAAAGTACAGGTGGAGGCATTCCTGGGTGCCCTTGCACACCACTGATTGACCTGAGGTCATGTTCAGTGAAAGCCATTTGACCAGAAGGGGAAAAAGAACCCTCCTCTAAACAGGAACTGCCCCAGTGCAATTCTGCAGACTCTCCTTTGGAGGCACTGCCAACGTGCTCATGAGAAAGGCAGAGGCTGAAAACGCAGTCTGAGGTTTCTCCTGCTCTGAGAGGAGGAAAAATAAACTCCTCATGAAACCCTAAGCTGAATTCCATCAGGCAGAGGATGTTGCCACCTGCTGCTTAAATAGGGGCAGACACCAGTTCCTCGTGGTTTGTGTCGTTCATTCCTGGGATTTGAACCTTTGTGCCCATTAAATCTGTTTGGGGAGAGTACTGCTTGTAACTCTGATGTCAGCAATTCCTCTTTCACAGTACTACTGGCAAACACAACAGACCATGAAACACTCTTTTCTCTGCAGTATCTTCACTGTAACACCAGGCTTGCAAATCAGGTGGGTTACCACATCCAGCAAACATCACCCAAAAAGCCTTCAGAGGAGTCTGAGTGTGTACTCAGCTGCCACCTCTTCCCTGTTGCCTCTTAGCGTGAGGTGCAAACCTTCAGGGATAGACAAATCTTGGGTACACAAAAGCAAATTCAAGACATAAGGGACTTTCAAAATTATTTTTAAAGGACTGTAGAACATACAAAGCCTAAACACCCTGGGAACAGATGAGGAACTGCTGCCCTTATTTGCAATTCAAAGAACTAGGCTGTAGTGTTGAGGATTGGAGCATACACTCTTTGTGCAGGACTACATAAAAAGGTTGATGTTTCTGAGACAGTAGCTTGGCAGACGATGAGAAACGAACTAAAAAGGAGTGTGGGGTTGCTCTGCAGTCAGAGCTGATGAAACAGCAGCATTGGATGAAATGCCCCTGGGGAAAGATCTATTAAGTACAAGCACCTGGAGGATGCAGCAGCTGTGATGCAGTGAGGACACTGGGGACACGGCTGAGCAGTGGCTGTGGCTGAGAAGGTACAGCCCGTGGGGACTCTGCCACATCCAGGTGTGGCGACAGGGGAAAAACAACCCCACCAGGTTCTGGAGCACAGGAATGGAGATGCAAAGCCTTGGGAATCATGATGACTTAACCTGAACTTGCTTTCTGTAAAGTTTCCAGACGTGACAAAATTACTCAGCTACCTTCTTATTTTCTTGGTTAGTTTTCTGGGGGTTCAATCAGTTCCATGCGGAGTTTAAACCCACTGAAACAGCAGCAGAGAGGGAAGGGAGCTCATGCCATGCCATGGGGCAGGACACTCAGGCCACATCAGTTTCATCCATTTTGCCAAGACCATGCCCCTGTCAGCATCTCCAGCAAGAAAACAAAGCAGGGAGACAGTAATCTATGTTTCCAGAGGGAAAACTGAAGACAGCTACAACATAAGTGACTTTCCAAAGTACTCTGAGGCCTTTACTAGCCAGGTGAAAGCCTGAAGGCTGTCGGCACAGTTCTCAGGCTTGGCACATACAAAGTAAAGCCCTGCTCTTACTGAGGAACCATAGAATGGTTTGGGTTGGTTGGAAGGAACGTGAAAGATCCTCTAGTTCTGACTCCCCTGCCAAGAGCAGGGACACCTTCCACTAGACCAGGTTGCTCAGAGCTCCATCCAACCTGGCCTTGAACTTCCAGAGATGGGGCACCCATCACTTCCCTAGGCAACCTGTTCCAGTGCCTCACCACCCTCACACTAAAGAATTTCTTCCTGGTACCCAGTCTAAACCTGCCATCTGTCAGTTTAGAGCCATTATTCCCCCTTGGCCTATCATTTCATACCCTTGTAAAAAGTCCCAGTCCAACTCTCCTGTAAAAGACTAGAAGACTGCTTTAAGGTCTCTCTGGAGTCTTCTCCAGGATGAACATCTCCAATGCTCTCAGCCTGTCTTCACAGGAGAGGCCCTCTGATCATCTTTGTGGCCTCCTCTGGACTTGCTCCAGCAAATCCATGTCCTTCACGTGTTGGGGACCTCAGAGCTGGATGCAGAATTCCAGGTGGGTTCTCACCAGAGCAGAGGGGCAGAATCCCCTCTGTCACTGTCCTGGCCCTGCTGCTTTGGGTGCCCCAGGACATGATTGGCTTCCTGGTCTGGAAGTGCACATTGCCAGCTCATGTCCAGCCTCTCATCCACCCACACACCCAAGTCCTGCTCCTCCACCCAGCCTGTATTTGTGCTTGGGATTGCCCCAACCCACATGCAGCACCTTGGATGAGTCAAGCCTGGGGAGAAGTGACTCAGCAGCTCCTGAAGGAGAGAAACAAGTTATTCTGAAGATCACCAAATGAGAAGGTCTTGAGAGAAGAAAAGGAATTCTTGTCTCTCAGTAATCTCGATAAACTGCAAAAACCTGGTCATTGTGACATGACTGCTTTTTCCATTTCCTCCCATTGTGAAGATTATTGCTAGCAGAGCAAGGGTGGGGGGCATCAGAGAGGCCAGAGGAATTATATTCCCTCAGTAAAGCAAAACCACAAGTTTTATCTTGACCTATGTGGTCTAGCTGTCCCAGGGCAAGCTGAAATACAAAAAACTTTCATTAGAAACTGCACTGTCTGCACAAAGCAAGTGCCTTGGCTGCCTCAGAGACCTCTCCAGCTGACAGTGCAGAGCTGACATATTACAGAAACAGCACCAGAGCTGCCTTCCCAATCACGAGGGGAATAGATGAAGATTTTGATTTGTTTTCCTATGCCAGTCAACAGTTTCTTCTCATGATATTGCTCAAAGATCTGTTCCCATGGTCACCTACTTTCACCAGTGAAGGCAGAAGAAAACAGAGAGCAGCAGGCAGGGGTTCTTTGCAGCTGCAGCAGCACCCCAGCCCACTTGCAGCTCCTCCAGTGCTGCTGCTGGGTCTCCTCCACAGCCTCAGATGCCCAAAAAGTGTATGCAAGCTCAATCTCTTGCAACACAGAGGAAAGTATTTATTCCTTATCCTGGGCATTAGCACATCCTGCCCTCACTACCCAGAGACAAATAAGCCCAACAATGCTGGACAAATAGGAAAATGAACCCTTAATACATTGGCCTGCTCCTCAAGTTCAACTACATTTTCTGCTTATTTCCAAAAGCATGAACTAGTGATCCAGCCCAATTCTTGACTTCCATATTGATTCACTTATATTGAGACCTGTAAAAGCATTATTTTGAGGCTATTTATCCTTAAACCAGATTGAGGAGTTTCTTGAATCTATGAAGACAATGATCAAACAATGAAGAATCTGTGTTATGCTTACTCTGGAAGTTTATGAAGGAGAAATTTAGATTTGCCACATTCCCTGGGGTGCCAAGTTGAGGAATGGCTTGGGTTTTGGCAGCCTGGTCACGAGTATTCTGGTGACAAAATGCCCCCTGAACCAAAGGGGTCCAACATGTGGCCTATCAAACAGTCAGGGCATCAGCAGGTCACTGCTTAGCAGATTGAAAAATTGCAGTGAAAGTCAAAAGAATACAACATTACTGATTCAAAACTGTATTTCATGCTGGAAAAAGCAGCAGTATGAGCATCCAGATACTCAGGATGCTGAACTTCAATTGTGGTCAGCCAGGTAAGCTACCGAGTACAGGAACATACTTTACATCACAAGAAAGTCTCAAGTTTGCAGTCTTTACACACCTTTTCATATATAAAAATACAGATGCATTTCATACCTCTCTAGCTAAAAGAACACCTCCCTATAAATGCATGGGCAGCACAGTTGCACATGCAACAGGGATGTTGGCAGTGCTGTGCTTGGCATGACCAGGATTCTCTGTCCCTCTTTCACAGAACACGCTCAGAAGTGAGTGGAGATCTTCAATTCCAAACAAGAGCAGCACAATTTCCAGCCTCAGGCTTGCCTGGAGATTGGACTCTGCTTTTGTAGCAACTCCTGCTACAGAAACAGGCACCAGATGCACAGAACTGCTCCTTACACCCCTTGTTTTGTTCCTGTAAAGGAAACCAGGCAACTCTAGTACCACCCATGCAGGAGGTTTCTGGTGCACACAACACAACACCTCTGCTGCATGTTCTCAGAGCTGTGACACTAATGCAGGGAAACTTAAGTACACAAATATTAACAAGTAAAATGAGCATTGGCTTTACAGAAATAACACATTTCAATTATTTATTTGGCGGAATTAAAAAAACAAAAACAAACAAAACAACAAAAACCAACCACCACCACCAACCTGGGCTGTATCATAGTACCTCTGTAGCTTAGTGGCTGTGGTGGCTGCACAGCTACTGTATTCCAAGCTGCACAGGTTCATACATCACTCTCAACTTTAATAAAAAAAACCCTGATGCAGCCCAAACTTATCATAAAAAGCCAAAGCATTTAAGAAATAAGAAGTGACAGAAGTATTCCCCAAAAGGGTAATGCTTAATTTCAGAAGAGAACTCCAAACACGTGCTCTAAATTTTACTGTAAACCCAAATGCAATATAACAGATTACCTACGTTGCTCAGAGAAGTCGTGGATGCCCCATCCCTGGAAGTGTTCAAGGCCAGGTTGGGTGGGGCTTTGAACAACCTGGGCCAGTGGAAGGTGTCCCTGCCTAAGATGGGAGGGGCTGAAACTAGATGATCTTCAAGAACCCATCCAACCCAAACCATTCTATGATTCTGTGATTAACACAAAAGATCCAGCAAGAGCTTCTCCAAGTTTCTGATCATCCTGAGTGTGAGCAAGGATGAAGAACAGGAGCAGGGAGAATGAAGACTGGTGTAGTGAAAACAAGTTTCCTTATATGAAATCTCTTATTTCAGAGCAAATGGGAACTCTAAAGCACTAGCATACCCACATAGTCCATCCTGAGCTTAGGTGAGTCCAGAGGGCAATTCACAATCCACAGCTTCTGTCCTAGATGGTAACTCTTGCCTGGTTATTACATTACTCAATTTACTGAATTAAACTGAAACCTGAGGGCAGATGCAGGCAGTGCACATCCTCTTGTATTAAAGATCAGCTTTTGCAATGCTGTTTACTTGAAAGGGAAAGTGATGTCCACTTAATGAAAATCAGTGTCTTCTCTGTAAAGATAGGCAGTATATATAATATTAGTTATAAAGGAGGTCTTTATGGAGACTAGTGAAAATGCCTTTGTTTCTTTGGGAAGCTAGATGAATAAACCACATTTCTGTAAGCATAACTCACGTAAAAGGAAAATGAACATAAACAGAGTGATAACAGGGATAATACAAAGGACATCTGCAAAAAATGAGACATACTTCATTCTTCCATAGGCAGACAAAAGAAATAACCATCAATTTTGTAACAATTTACAGGTTGTATTTCAAATATCAACTTCCCAGCTACTACATTTATCAGAATCAACACAGTTAACTAAAAGAAAACCCAAGACGAAACACTCCTGCCGCCCGCCTTTGCCAAGGAGCCCAACAAGAAACACGCGAGGGGACCACAAATGTGTTGTTACACCCCCACCTCGGCTCAGCAAAGCCTGGCGAAGGCAGGAACCGCGGCGTGAGCGGCGGTACAGCCGCGGGGGGAGCTGCGGGGACACGGCGGGCTGTGCGGGCACCTGGTGCCCTCTCCTGGGCACGACACACACTCGTGCTTTGCCAGCCCAGAGCACGGCCACGGGGAGGGGGATTTCCAACCCTGAAACCAATCCCCCAGACGAGTCAAAGACACGGGTCAGTCAAGTGCAGATGGAAGGGAGAAAGGTGAAACACTGCTCAAGGGAAGAAGTGCTCAGCTGCGGTACAACTTCTGACACAGCCACGTGTTACATCACAACATTGTTTATTATGTAACTTTTTACAATACAAACAAAAATACAGAAATGCAGTATATGAATACAGCTAAATGCAAAATGGTGATGCTTTTCTCGAGGCCATATTCCCATTTCTAGTAAAATAAAGACAGACTGCACACAGGTAGAAACAGGTTGGTAGTTAACTCCACAATTTTGCCTAGAAATGACCTATAAATGCGTTTTCCTGCTACTTACCATAAAATGTAAAAAGGGAGTTAAAGGAAAGTTTTACTCACTGGTTCCTACCATATGAAAGAAGCTATATTCTATTTAGGAGGGCCAATATATGGAAAAATATCTAAATTAAATGTTATTACAAAAAATGAAGCAGTAATGAGATCCTTCTGGCTAAAGAAGTTACTAAATGAGAATAGCATATATTTAAAGAATCCAAAACATAAAAGGGTTGTTATAAAAAGCTTAGGTGCACTGTAAGCTTACAACTTCTGTTTTTCCATGTGTCCTTTTAAACAATGGAAGTGTCAAAAATAGGGTCAACTGTGTTAGACTAAATTACATTATTGTATATGCTGCACTGAATGGAATTCTTGTATCATAATAATAGAGAAGCATTGTTTGCATCATATTATGGCAATTTATCCTCACTAAAAACCGTCTAGAGTCCTGCATTTTTTAATATCCTGTAAACCGTTAAACCACCAGAACATGATTGTACAACAGTAAAATGTTTTCTTTTGCAGTAAAATGACACCTGTTGAAAAAAAAAAATTAAAAAAGGTACTTAGAGCTGTTATTTTTCCAAGTACACAACACCCTAGACAATTCAAGGCATCTCATTCTCCATCAAAATTAACAAAAATTTGTCATGCTGTTAAATCCATTACTATGGATGCAACTGGTGCAAAATTGGTCAAACGGATCCAACAAACACTGATGTCCAGGCTGGCATATTGGCAACTAATACATAACTGGTGGTCAAAATGATGCATTTAAAATATCTTCCCTTTCTTCTTATTCTTTTCCAAGGTTCTAAAATTACATTAAAAAAAAGTCTGTTAATAATACATACATGTACTGATTTTATTTTTTTAATTACTAATATACACCTTTTAAAACACACATTTTATAAAGCTTTACTGGTTTCAACACATGAACCTTATTAAGTACACAGTGCTTACACTATGTGAGTCAAGCAATGTAGTTATTGCCAGATTTTCCCCTCCAAGGACATGGGGAATTAAACATTTTAATTCTCAAAGCTTTAATTCTGCATCACTCACAAGTCTGATCCATGTAGCTTTCAAATAGTAACGTTTCAGGTTTTTTTACAAAGCTACAGTTATGTGTATGTACTATGTTTCTGCAGATTAAAATCTGTTTTAGAAGGTGATAATCTTCCCAATATTGCTGACATGTGCTCCTTTGTAACTAAAAGCATTTCATGACTTCTTTTGGCTTTTAAGTGACATTTCCATAGTGTGGTCAATGACCACGGACCATTATTAACTCAGAAACTGCCTTTTAGCAAAAAACTCCAGAATTTTCACTCTCAACTACAGGACAAGGCTCCAATTTACCTGGACGAATTCTGTTGTTCCAAAATACGTTGCTGAGCTTCCCAGTTTGCCTTCTCATCCTCAAACTGGCGGCGCTTCTCCTCCAACTCTTTGTGTTGTGCCTCCAAGTTCTTTTTCATTTGTTCGTGGCGTCGCTGCAGCTACAGAAAATGATGAGCAGAGTCACTAAGTGCAGAAAACACAGCAACTTTTGGAGTTGCAATAACAAACATCAGCAACTGCAGTCTGTACTCAGCACAGTATTGCCTACTTTACTACATTTAGAGAAGTTTATGAAGTCATAAATGGTGAAGAGCAAAAAAAACCCAAGAATTACAGGAACATTTAAAAACTGGTATCACAGGACACAGACAAAAAGTCATGAGACACTACGTGAAAACCAGAAAAATTCGTTTGCTCAGATTTTCCTATAACAAGGAGGGTGTGGAGGCCAGAAGTCTGAATGGGCTCAAAGAGATCTGAGGCAGAAACTGAGGAAAGATACAGTGACTACAAAAACCATGACCCAGATAAAAAATCTAGCTTGAAAATCCTCAAAAATTGCTGACTGATCTATCTTAGCATTTATATTCTTATCTGTTCAGCTCTCAAGAATTTAAAAAAAAAAAAATCTAGATTGATTTTTTTCCTCTGATCCACTAGTCCTTGGCTCCTTACAATGCTGAGGCTGCCAAGCACTTCAACTACCCTTCCAAGTTTCCTCATTTTTCCTCAAATTTGGAGCCAAAAACTTTCTTTAGGAACTGTGACAGTTCTCAACTCCTCTATTAAATACTTGGGAGAACCGGCTTAGAAAGAACTTCAGAAATAAGTTCTACTTAAAACTCTGCTTATAACAGTCCTTTAAAAAGATCACTTTCAGAGCCCCTTGCAGTTTGTAAAAACCAATTTCACTGTGAGGACTTCACCTGAAGGTGACAGAAATTAAATATCCACAGAATTTGTTCAAGTGATACCAGAACAGTAACAAAAACACAGCCCTGACCCCATCTCAGCCCAGTAATTCTCACAGAGATGGTTTCTTACAGACATTGTACCCAATCCCTGAAATGCTTTTGTTGCAAGATGCAAAGCAAGTTACTGTGTTACACTGCATAAACCCTAAAAGTCTCAAGAATTTTTTTAATCACAAGGAAGAAAACAGTCCCAAAATACTCCAAAGAAAAGGGAGAAGAGGGTAAGAAAAGTAAGGAGTATTTTAACATACTGTAACTGTGAAAATAAAAACAGAATGCATGTGAACACTGAAGTTACATTTTAAGTTCAGGCTTATATCATTTCAGCAAAGACGACAAGCTGAAAATGAAAAACTGTTTTTACACATAAAACCCAACTACGTAATCAATTATGTTGCGAAGTCTTGGCAAAAACTGTCATCTCTACACTTGTTCAGCCTCAGGTCTAATGGTGTTTGAGACATTTTGATTACCTCAGCTTCAGAGTCCTTCAGTTTCTGGACTTTTTCTTTGACTTTCATCTCAAACACCTGTTCCATTTCCATTTCCATTTTTTTCATTTTGGCTACATGCTCCCTCCTTTCCTCCTCCATCTGTGCCAACGGGCTCCTGCCATAAATTCAGAAGAAGTAGTTAGTTAATAAGAACTTTTTTCCCCTGTCTGTTACATTAGGGCATCTGGAAAAAGCAAGATAAAAATGCTGAAGTATTAAGATAAATACACTGCTGTAGGTACTGCTAGTGTAAATTTAATTTGCATTATTGTATTAACTTTAGTTGATAAGCAAAAAGACATTTCATACAGCATCTTTTCCTCCCCCACAACTGATCTACATTACATTTAGGTTAGCAGAAACTCTTGACTTTCTATCTGTAAAACCACTTGGTCATGGGAACAGAGGAAATCAATGTTACAACAAAACCAACAAAGATCAGCATCTTCCAAGTGACCTTCAGGCATCTTTTTCCTTCCCATTCTAATATATACAAAAATTAATGGACATAACAAAAATTCAAGAGTTCTGAAGACTAAAAGTCCCATTTTCTCTCTAAATCTTCACTGTTCCAAGTGAGCCCAAGAGGAAGTTTATATTCTGTTGAATGCTGTGGTCATAGTTTTGACGAGATATTAGCTTTGG